>JABWTJ010000067.1:0-600000 GCA_016801875.1 Solanum sitiens | reverse complement strand
AGTCGATTCATGGAAGCTCCTACCTCCACTCACTTGAAGGTCGCTAAAAGAATTCTTCGCTACCTAAAAGGTACAATCGACCTTGGGCAATTTTATTCTTCTTCCGATAATTTTAATCTTGTGGGATATTGTGATAGTGATTATGCGGGAGATGTTGATGATAGAAAAATCACATCTGGTTTTGTGTTTTTCTTGGGTGATTGTGTTATTTCTTGGAGTTCAAAGAAACAATCAATTGTTACTCTCTCGACTTGTGAATCTGAATATGTGACAGCGACATCATGTACATGTCATGCTATTTGGTTGAGACGGTTATTGAAGGAACTCAATTTGTCACAAATTGAAGCCACAATGATTTGTGTTGATAACAAATCTGCGCAAGCACTAGCAAAGAATCCAGTGTATCATGATCGAAGCAAGCACATAGACACAAGGTATCACTTTATCCGAGAATGCATTACCAAGAAAGAGGTAGAGCTCAAGTATGTGAAATCTCATGATCAAGTTGCGGATATTTTTACAAAGCCTCTCAAGTTTGAAGATTTTCAGAGATTGAGATCAAGCCTTGGAGTAAAGAAGAAAAATCAAAATTAAGGGAGAAATTTGTGGAAATAAATCTTGGTAGCAATTAATTTTGCAGCCATACTTGTTGAAATTACTAGCCACCAATGTGAAAATTGGTAGCCATCAATGTGAAAGTTGGTAGCCACATTTATGGAAGTAGGTAGTCAAAGTTTGGTATAAGTTTGGTAATAGTTTGGTAGAATTAGGCAGCCAATTTTTTGTTGAAATTGGCTATCACATTATGTCATTAATGAGGTAAACAAGTGTTCAAAAAAACTCTATAAATAGAGTAGTAATTGAACACTTGAAGACACACCAAAAAAATAGAGAAGCAATAGAGAGTAGAGAGAGTAATCCACAAACTAAGAGTAGAGAGAGTAATCCACAAACTACTTCTTAGTTTGTGAGAAAATAGTGTGCAAATATATTATTGTGAGTTGTAAGAAATAAAAGAGTGTTGAGTAGTAGTCTTTTGACACTACCAAGTTTTTTCATCAATATTATTGTATTACTTATTCGGGTATCATATTTATCTATTTTAATATTTGGTGTCGTTGTTACTCTCTTCCTATTGCTATTTAGTTTTATCCTGGGTGTGATTATCATTTTGTCCAACAATCATGATGTTGCTGGACTTTCAAGGTACTTTTTAATTTTTTGCTTTGCTCTTCGTATATTTTTCTTACCCGTTCTTATTTGCACATAACATGTCTGATTAAAGAAGATGAGGGAGGACTTTTATTTTTCTTTATGAGATTGTTAATTGGTTACACATCTAATAAAATTGGTTCTATGGATGCATATAAATTTGTGAAATCAATTTTCACTTTTTGTTGTTCGGAGGTTATTTTTTCAGGTTTCAAGTTTTGACTATTGTTCTTGAGCCTATTCAGTCTCCTTAACTTTTATAAGTGTAGTAGCTCTTCAAGGTACTTTAATTATCGTCTTGTGGCTTTTTTAATTGTCCGTCTCTTCAGTGGTTAGTTTTTAGTTATTCCATAAAAAGTTTGTTAGTTGGTCATTCATTTTGGTGACTTTCAGCTATGATATGTGTTGTAAACTGAAAATATGCAATGATAAAGTCATACTAACTATATTCCATAAAAAGATTAACAAAATATTCATTGCAAGGTAAAAAGTTGTAGTAATGGCACGAAAGAGATATACGAAAGATCGGACCTCTTATAATATGAACGCTAACAAACATTACAACAGAAACAACTATTAGCGGCATTAAATATTGACATAAATAAAGAGTGTTAAAGTCTTTACCGACATTAGTTAAGTGTCATTAGAACCAATGTCGCTAAAGGCTTTAGGGACATATACAAAGCGTACTAATTGCCGCTAAAATTACATATTTAGTGGCAATTAAGAATTAATAAAGGATAGATGATAGTTATGTGAAACAAGAAGATGTTATAATCTGACACAACAATTTTATCACCTTCTAAAGCTATTTGTGGTGAAAGTATTGGTAGTACTTTTTTGAATGCCCTTCTTGATGCAGGTTTTGGGTTCATCCATGGAAGCATAAATGAATTTATCGACGTGATCCTTGACATTGTCTAGAAAAGTTATTTATTCGAGTTTCTTCTTCTGACACGAAGTTGCAGCTGGATTTAGAGTAACAGGGGATTGAGCCTAAACAGTTTAGACATTTTCTACTGCCATATCCTTAATTCAAAGCTCTTATCTAATTTGAAAGGTTTATCAACATCAAAGGTAACTGTTATATTTCTTCGCACTCAAAAGATATACCACTTAGGCAGGAATCGCACATGAACAAAAGACATCATAATCGATCGGAAGGAATAAGTTAGGTAATGATTCATAGTAAGTTTATCTTTCCTATGTGCTTTGCAAGCTATTACATAGATGTTGGATTTACCCCTGCACAAACAGAGAGTAATGGCAGTGGGTTCTCTTGGCAGTAACAAAAAAAAAAGATATGTTATTATTGTTGTTGATTGTTTAATAAAAACCATGACAATTATCTATAGATTTTTTACCTATAATTTAGACACAATAATTGTGATCTCAACAATTAGACTATGCCACAGATATATATTATTCACAAAGCAAAAGAAGAGGATTTGCCCAAGACAGTTCTTTCAAGTTTCAAAATCTGTGTTACAAGTTCAAGTATGCTATCTGATGATTTTACCTAACTTATTTGAATTGACTTATTTTAAGTGCTTTTCAGTCAAAATAACTTTTTAAGTCTTGCTCTTTTTTTTTCTTGCCTCTTTACTTATTTTCAGAATTTACATCTTCTTCGCAGAGTAGCCTACTAAATCAACTTTTATCTGTTGGAGTAATGTTTACTTAGACGTTTCATGCAATGCATTATCAGGTGCTTTATATTGCAAATTTTACGAGGTATTGTTTTATTTAGCTACTACATTGTATTTTTAAGGGAACAAATAACCCCTTGAAGTAGTTCAAAATTGATGTGAAAGATCGTTAAACAGATTGTATAGTCAATTGAAATTCATCTTTGGCATGTTGACGCTAACCTCTAAATGATATAAAGTTATCCCCTGAAACGAATTTCTTTTAGGTCTCTTCTAATTTTTCTTTCTAAAATCACAGATCTATCCCAATTTTCATAACTGAACATGTTAAGTCATAATTTTGATAATATCTTTTGAAGATAAACCACTATGATGTCAATTATCTTTGTTTGATTACATTTATTTCGTCAAGTTTGTCTTACTACGGTAACTTATGTTTATTTCCTACATAAATATATGAACATGGATATTTTTACATGCGATAATTACCAGGTTTTGCTGCTACTACACATTCGATGGTCATCCACTACTTAAAACAATAATATAATCCTCCACAGGTATATGCTAACATGGTGTCATTCAACTACAATGTTAGCTGTCCAAAAGACAATAACTACAATGTTGCTATTTACTAACTTGCCAATTTCAGCTTATATAATTGTGTAAATGTGTAAATATTGTTCATATATATGCATAATGATTGTAAATTTATATGTGTATATATTATGAATATCATCTAAATTTCATTTCAATACAATTCTTTCGAACACATTGTTGGGCCCGTGCGCGCACGTACAATATTCATCTAGTATATACTAAAAGCACCAAAAAACAATTCCTCACTTTATATTTAAAAGAGTAATAGCTTTTAACACTTTAAGAACCACTTATTTTTAGCTTATCAACTGAAAAATCCAACAAAACCAATAATAAAATATAAAATTTTAAAAAGTCCATTAAACAGCCCATAAAAAACACATTAATAAGTATAAATTTTAGGAATGCAATAGTTTTAATATGAAATTACAATCTATTCTTATTTAGTTTGTAACCAGGGGCGGACCCACATAGACAGTTTCGGGTGCTCGATCACCCATTGAATTCGGATTTTTATATATATATATATATATATATATATATATATATATATATATAATACGATAAACACGTTATTATAATTAAATGAGCACCCATTGAATAAAAGCAGTCGTGGCTGCGCTGGTTTGTGCTTTGAAATATTGGGGTGTGCGAAGCACGCGTGCAAGGGTTTGAATCCCGTCAACACCATTTTTTTAATGATTTTTCCAGCGAATTTTGCACCCTGTGTTAGGGTTCGAATTCCGTCAGCCCCATTTTTTAAAATGATTTTTTAATTTTGCACCCTTTTTTTAAAAAAGAATTATTTTTTTTTAATTAAGGCTTTATTTTACTCTGAATTTTGTACATATTTTGACTTTTATTGTTAATTAGTTTAATCTGACTAAGTTTTTCTTTCTTTTTTATTTTTGACTTTTCCTATGCTATAAAACTTTTTTCACTGTCCACTTTTATGAGATTATTTCTTTTAACAAAACATGAATCATTCTTAATCTTCTTCTTGTTTCAAAGAGAAAGCAGTCAGCCCAACAAACTTCAAGCTTTTTTCTTTTTAAAATCACAATACAAAAGCAAGGTAATAATTTTGATGATTGATTCAAGTTAGATAATTGAAAAAAAAAAAGGTTTGGGGAATTAGGTTTTGAGATTTTCATTGTTTATGGCTAGTACTCTTAATTCTTAATTCTTACAATAGGTTACACGTATTGTTGTTGTTGATTGTTTAATAAAAAACATGACAATTATCTATAGATTTTTTACCTATAATTTAGACACAATAATTGTGATCTCAACAATTAGACTATGCCACAGATATATATTATTCACAAAGCAAAAGAAGTGGATTTGCCCAAGACAGTTCTTTCAAGTTTCAAAATCTGTGTTACAAGTTCAAGTATGCTATCTGATGATTTTGCCTAACTTATTTGAATTGACTTATTTTAAGTGTTTTTCAGTCAAAATAACTTTTTAAGTCTTGCTCTTTTTTTTTCTTGCCTCTTTACTTATTTTCAGAATTTACATCTTCTTCGCAGAGTAGCCTACTAAATCAACTTTTATCTGTTGGAGTAATGTTTACTTAGACGTTTCATGCAATGCATTATCAGGTGCTTTATATTGCAAATTTTACGAAGTATTGTTTTATTTAGCTACTACATTATATTTTTAAGGGAACAAATAACCCCTTGAAGTAGTTCAAAACTGATGTGAAAGATCGTTAAACAGATTGTATAGTCAATTGAAATTCATCTTTGGCATGTTGACGCTAACCTCTAAATGATATAAAGTTATCCCCTGACACGAATTTCTTTTAGGTCTCTTCTAATTTGTCTTTCTAAAATCACAGATCTATCCCAATTTTCATAACTGAACATGTTAAGTCGTAATTTTGATAATATCTTTTGAAGATAAACCACTATGATGTCAACTATCTTTGTTTGATTACATTTATTTCGTCAAGTTTGTCTTACTACGGTAACTTATGTTTATTTCCTACATAAATATATGAACATGGATATTTTTACATGCGATAATTACCAGGTTTTGCTGCTACTACACATTCGATGGTCATCCACTACTTAAAACAATAATATAATCCTCCACAGGTATATGCTAACATGGTGTCATTCAACTACAATGTTAGCTGTCCAAAAGACAATAACTACAATGTTGCTATTTACTCTCTTGCCAATTTCAGCTTATATAATTGTGTAAATGTGTAAATATTGTTCATATATATGCATAATGATTGTAAATTTATATGTGTATATATCATGAATATCATCTAAATTTCATTTCAATACAATTCTTTCGAACACATTGTTGGGCCCGTGCGCACACGTACAATATTCATCTAGTATATACTAAAAGCACCAAAAAACAATTCCTCACTTTATATTTAAAAGAGTAATAGCTTTTAACACTTTAAGAACCACTTATTTTTAGCTTATCAACTGAAAAATCCAACAAAACCAATAATAAAATATAAAATTTTAAAAAGTAAATAGCTTATCAACTGAAAAATCCAACAAAATCAATAATAAAATATAAAATTTTAAAAAGTCCATTAAGCAGCCCATAAAAAACACATTAATAAGTATAAATTTTAGGAATGCAATAGTTTTAATATGAAATTACAATCTATTCTTATTTAGTTTGTAACCAGGGGCGGACCCACATAGACAGTTTCGGGTGCTCGATCACCCATTGAATTCGGATTTATATATATATATATATATATATATATATATATATATATATATATATATATATATATATATATATATATATATAATATGATAAACACGTTATTACAATTAAATGAGCACCCATTGAACAAAAGCAGTCGTGGCTGCGCTGGTTTGTGCTTTGAAATATTGGAGTGTGCGAAGCACGCGTGCAAGGGTTTGAATCCCGTCACACCATTTTTTTAATGATTTTTCCAGCGAATTTTGCACCCTGTGTTAGGGTTCGAATTCCGTAAGCCCCATTTTTTAAAATGATTTTTTAATTTTGCATCCTTTTTTTAAAAAAGAATTATTTTTTTTTAATTAAGGCTTTATTTTACTACGAATTTTGTACATGTTTTGACTTTTCCTATTCTTAATTAGTTTAATCTGACTAAGTTTTTCTTTCTTTTTTCTTAATCTTCTTCTTGTTTCAAAGAAAAAGCAGTCAGCCCAACAAACTTCAAGCTTTTTTCTTTTCAAAATCACAATACAAAAGCAAGGTAATAATTTTGATGATTGATTCAAGTTAGATAATTGAAAAAAAAAAGGTTTGGGGAATTAGGTTTTGAGATTTTCATTGTTTATGGCTAGTACTCTTAAGTCTTAATTCTTACAATAGGTTGCACATATTATTTTTGTTACTTGTTAAATAAGTTTAGACTTTAGAGTCTCACATATTTAGTGTTTTGTGATTAAAAATATGTGATTGTTAACAGGTTTATGTTAAAAGAATTTGAGTTAGTATATGTTTACACTATGTGATTGCTAACAGATTTATGTTAAAGGAAGTGAGCACTCACAACCTTTAAATTTTGAATCCGCCACTGTTTGTAACTACATTAATTTATGAAAAAGTAATACAATAATAGCTAACTCGAATACATTATAAATACATAATATGCAACTCACATACATTATAAACTAGCCCAGATACATTATAAATAAATCGAATAAATAATATGTAGCTCGGATACATTAAAAACTAGCTCGAATACATTATAAAATAATTTAGTATTAGGAGACAAATAAGAATTTTAGAGGTGTTTTGAAATAGAAGAAAACATAACACGTGTATTTCAGTAAGTTTTTCATTTAATAAACTGAACTGAATAACAAAAAAAAAACTACATTACAAAAAAAAAATTGAACCGAATAAATTCGGTTTGGTGTTCGGTACAATAATCTAATAACCAAAAATCGAAATAAAAATCAAAATCGAACTGAATTATCGAATGCTCAGCGTTAATAACTTTAATTTGATAGGTTATGAGACATAACAACTCTTAATATTTATGAGATATGATCGTTTAAAATTAACACTTGAATGAACTAATGCAAAAAGCTAAGCCGATAGGATGACTTGAACTCGAGTTAGTGTTGGAGATCTTTTACGACCCTAAACCACTTTCAATACCTTTTCCACACCTAGAAATGAATCTTAATACACATACTGTTATAAACCAACTTCGGCCTAATATGGATACCTTTACGAATGTCACACAACTAGTAACTGGATCGAAAAGAAATAACAAAATTAGAAGATCTTTCACAAAGATTGATTTGAGACTCATGCCCAATTAACAACTAATTAATAGGATGACGAATGAGAAAGGACGATTTATGTAAATTGTTATAAAGAGTTAATATTCCCTCGTCCCATTCTGAGTATCTGGCTTCTCATCTCTTTCGAGTTCTTGTTGTCGTTTAATTTAGTTGATTAATGATTGTTATTTCCCAAAATTGATATTGTGTAATTGGACTGTCATTATAAGTTTATGTTGAGAATTGAGTTCATTACACATAAACAAGTAAAACATCACCCAAGTCAAGCCTATATACTTACAACGTATAATTCAAATTCTAATAATAGAATTGCTAATTGTTACAAAAATATCGATGGGTTACTTTTTATGAAAAAAAGTAGTAGAAACACATACGTAATTAAATTCTAAAAGGGTCTATGATCTTTGTATCCATTCGCCTAATCTTGTCCAGTTCCACCCAAACTCGATTTTGTCTGTTTTGGAAAAAAGAAGAAGGCACGTATGAAATGTGTATTATGTCCATATATTTATTTTGGACAAAATAAAAAAGAAAAAAAAAGTTTTCCTTGAATGAAGGGGTTTGGGATAAGGACTAAAGAACAAGTCCAATTTTTGACGCGTCTTTTCATAAAACGACGTTTTATGGATAATGTTGGACCCTCCATTATGTACTTTCCACCGTTTCCTTTTACACCTCTCCAACCCCTTCATTCATTTTTCTTTTTCTTTTTTTAAATAAATTGAAAAATTGATATTTTATCTTAATATTGTTATTGAAAAATTTGTATGAAATAATAAACTATTAATTTAAAATAAATATTTTAATAATAATTTATTTTAAATGTAATTCACAGCAAACGTCCCCTTTTTGGCTATCTGATTCGATATATAATTGATCATTTTCGATATACAATTAGTCATTTTATACATTTTGAGATTTCGGTATAAAATGTATAAAATGTGTATTTATTTGTATAAAGCGAAAACAAATTTATATACAAATATTAATTTACTATAAAGTACAATTATGCAAATTATAGATTCAACATACAAATATACTTTTTATATTTGTTAAAGGTGAAAGTTGTTATTTGACATTAAGTAATTACATAAATAAGTGTAGTAAAATTAAGAGAGTATTTGGCAATGAATAGTTTATTCTTTTTCTATTTCAATTCTGGAAAAGTTTATCTATAAAATTTTGAATTAAACTTCAGAAAATATGACTGATCATAAATTTTTAAATTTAATTAAAATTAAAAAAATTGAAAAAACAACAAAAGTGTTGTTTTTAATTTTTATCCTAAATTATTCATAAAAAGAAAAAAAAAACAAATTCAATTTAAATTTAGTGGCAACGTACGAAATTAAAGAGTCAACTGCATGATATGTGCTGTTTTTATTGGTGCCATCACCTAATTTATCACAAGTGATGACGTGGCATTTTATGAAAGTGTGGGTCCCAATGAATTAGGTATTGTGTTTTTGGTGCATGTAATTTTTGTAATATAAGTGGGTGGAGACGAGGAAAATAGAAAAGGTGTGTCAAATAGTAAATTTCATTGTCCATAAAATATGCTAATATGTTTAACAAGGGTTTAATTTGTTGTAAGATTACCCTTCATAAGTCTTATAATTACATTAGTGCCATTATTCTTTAATTCCTAGTTTCTTTTAATTCTTCTTATTCTCCCATTTCTCTATTATGATGAATGATGAATGATAAGAAATGATTCCTTTTATTTTGTTTCGTGTATGAATTTTGACTAATTTAGATTTGTATTGGATGGAATAGCATTTTTTATTAAGAATTCTCTTATATTCCATATTTAATATTAAAATCTCTAATTAAGAAAGAAATAATTCTTTGATGATTCTAACAGTATGAAATTGTCTTTTTATTTTTTTTCAAAAGAGTTTGATTATCTAGCTTTTCTTAGTGGGACAAACAAATAGTAACATAACATATCTTATTTGAAATCAAAAATTTCTTTTGTTATAGCATATATTATATCTAAATATCCATAATTTTTATTTTACTTTCGATCGAGCTACGTATACGAATCGTAAAAAGTTTTAACATCTAAATAATTATTCTCACAGGCTTCTCGTGACTAGAAAGCATAGGCCGTGACAATATTGGCTGAACTAGATTTGGAGACACATTGTTAATAATTATGGTATAAAATATTATCTATGTAATTATTGAAATCTTTTTTTTAATCACCTATAATCTTATTTTTGTTTATGATAATATAGGATTGGTAAGGAGATTATGATTAGATAGACAATGACTTCATGTTGATTTACACTAAAAACTTGTCATGCCATTGAAACTAATTTTTATTCACCTAATTAAACTGTTACTGTATAGGGTAAAAAATAATAAATATATGTAATTGTATTAAATTGTGATACATCGAGGATAATAGAAGTTATTTCAAGGAAAATTGGGTAAGACACATGATTAAACTATAATGTGTGAAAGATAATTAGTAAAATAACAATATTGCTGTATAAACGTTACTTTAAAAAAAAAATATATATTCTACACATTCTTTAAAGTCACTTGTGAATTCAATTGTACCTTGTTAGGGCTATTACATAAAACCATTAATATTTTTTGGTTAGAAATGATTAATATTGAATTCTTTATATGTTTGTTCCTATGTTGTCTAGTTAAACTTAATGTAATTAATTGATGAATATTAAATTTTTATATATCATTTTTTATTTTTAAAAAAATGATATTTTTTTTTTCAAATTTCACGATAAAATGTAGTTAAATGTCCACTAATATTGAGTAAGTTGGGAAGATTTGTTATTAAGTTATTTGAAAAATCAACATGAAGACATTATGCTACATATTCTTTATTCATAATTTAGATTTTTAAGCTTATGAATGAAGCACTAAAGGGTCACTTCCACAAGTTCAAAATATTTAGTCAACATCAATTTTACTTAACACTTTTGGTAAACGTGTAAAGATTTTTGTTCTGAATTTTATTTAATTCGTTTTATATAGTGATATTTTGTCTCATGCAGACAATTGCATATTTAATTTAACTACTTTCCAATTCCTCATATTTTTTTTATTCTTTTGAAGTAAACAACAGAGTTATTTTTATTTTTTTGATAAAAAAAAGAAGATATATTGGATAAGTTTTATAAAACAAGATAATATTATTTTATCAATAAACTAGTACAAAATACTCACATTTGAAGGAAAAAAAATTCAATGTACTGTGCAATATCCTCTCCAGAAAATTAGAATCGAAAATCAGTATTATTTGGAAAATGTTGCCAATAATTAATAAGTTATGCCTTAACTTTCGTAAGTGACGAATCCCAAAGTGTGTATGAACTTGCACTTCATTAATTATGTTGGTAATTATTTCAAATTTTGATTTATTTTTATCATTTTATATTATTATATTAAATTAAAAATTAATAGTTTAAAGATTTATAAGGCTTACACCCACTCTCATCCTATACTAAGTAAAACATATAGTACTTTGACTTGCACCCCGCCTTTTAAAATACCGATTATAATAAAAAGAGCGATGGAGTGATGAGTGTGTATGAATTACTGGAAACTAAATAGGTCAACAGTTGAAGAGACTATTTTCCCCTTCCATTCATTGATCAAATACTTGATCAATTGATGGGGAAATCTTATTGTTGTTTATTAGATGGGTACGCACTATAACAAATATAACTTTTAGTGGCAACAAATAAATACATAAATAAAGAGTGCTAAAATTTTTACCGGTATTACTTAAGTGTCATTAGATCCAATGCCGCTAAAATCTTTAGGGACATTTACAAAGAGTGTCAATTGCCGCTAAAAATACATATTTAGCGGCAATTGATAATTAATTGCCGCTAAGACTCATTTTTGTTGTAGTGACGTATTCGGGACAATCAAATTCAAATTTCTCAAAAGGACGAAGTGAAGACGACTTTCATAGGCCCTTGTCAAACCTTTGTTGTAAAGAGAACGTCCTCTGGTTTATGTAATGCTTCAGCTATTTTTGAATGATGCATGATGTAAATATTTTTTGTCACACTCGGAAGCTATCCACAGGACGCGGACAAGAGACTTAGGATCACGAGTGACTCCAAGCCAACCCTACTGACATATCATAAGCATACTTAAAGATTTACTAATATAATATAATTCTGTGCGGACGCTTAAAACATGACATAAAAGGAAATGATAGGGAATACCAACTCTAAGTCGGAATATATATAAAAATTAAGAAGAGTTTAAGATATTGAAATAAACTCAAATGTTAAAACTGAATCTGACTATGTCTGAAATAAAACCTCTAACTAACTCGAGATGCTAGGACATGCCCCAACTAACTATAGCAAATACTGAAAACTTAAAAGAGAAGACTAAATATAGAAGCATATCTATTGTCCTAAAATTATGAGGACTCACCACTAAAGCTAACCTGACCTACATCACGAGAAGATGTAGCGCAGAGTATGCGTCAGTACTTGAAAGGTACTGAGCTTGCAGGATAGAGTAAAGCTGAACAACATATATAATTGAACAAAGCATATAACTGAGCAATGATATGAGATAAGCAAGATACTATACTGAATATGCTAAACATGATCTAACTGAATGCAATGACTAAGTTTATAACATGTTGATATTGAAATCTGAGTATAACTGATAACATGGTCAATGTAATAGAATTTATAACTGTGGGAGCTACTAATAACTACATAAACCATATGAGATAAATGTGGAGTCTGATGTATACGCCTCATCAAGAGGACTCAATATACCCTGCCAGAGGTATAGAGGCACGACTGGCGTGATCACTAAAATGTAATGCACATAGAGGGACTTGTAAACCTATGGGGAACGTATGTCATGACCCGAGGCTATATCTATCACGCGTACACGAGATCTAGGATCACGAGTGTCCCTAAGCTAACCCTGTTGGCATATCATAAGTATACTGAATAAACTGAAGTAAGGACATACAACGTGGAAGCTAAATCATAAGATAAACCAAAATGATTAGGATCACCCATTCTAAATATGAATATATAATACTAAATAAGATTTTTTAATGACAACTGAAATATCAAACTCCAAAGCTAAAACTGAATCTAACTATGTTTGAAATAAGTCTCTAAGTGACTAGAGATGTAGGGACATGCCCCAACCAAAACTAGCAAAAACTAAAACTAAAGACTTAAAGTACAAATATAATCATGTCAATCGTCCTCAATGAATGAGAACTCATTACTAATGCTGCTTAACTAGAGTTCGAGAACCGATTCTATGCGTGATCTGGATGCTGAGGACCGAACCTATATCACGAGAAGATGTAGCGCAATATGCCTTAGTATTTGAAAGATATTAAGCATAAATGATAAAATAAAGCTGAATAGTAAATATAACTAAACAAGGCATAAAGTTGAGCAATGATATAAGATAAGTATGATATTATGATGAAAATATTTAACATGAACTAACTGAATGCAAGGACCAAATTTATAACATGCTGAAACTGACTGCTGAACTCTAATTGGTAACCTGTTCAATGCAATGGAATCTAAATGTGGTAGCTACCAATGACCAACATAAAACCACATGAGCTAAATGTGGAGTCCGATGTATACGCCCCATCGAGAGGAGCAATATACCCTGCCAGATGTATAAAAGCATGCCTTGCATGATCACTAAATGGTTGACCACAAAGAGAACTTACAACCTATGGGGGCACATAGTTCTAGGACTATGAGAGAGACTGACCCTAGTCCAACTCGGTATAAATCCTACTCCTAACTTAATATATGAAATTTCTAACATAACTCAAGTAAACTGGATAGCTCAAGATTCTAACATGCTAGCTGAAAATGCAACATTAAGTACTGATAATGAAACATTCTTTAGTTGATGCATGTACTCCCGACTGGAGTATGTATATGATAAATTATGAATGAAATACTGAAACACTGAATAGATCAAAATACTAATATGGAGATACTCATACTTGAAAACTCTTTCTAAAAAACAATTCAAAATCATATGATACTATGATCATCGATCACTCAGGAAGTCATACTGCATAAACATTAATGGTATATCTAGATACCATACTGCTCATACATTGATGGCCTACTTGATTTTCATACTAACCATGTTTTAGAAGCTCGTTCTCAAAAATCATCTTAACGCTGTCAAAAACTCAGTTTAAAACTCAAGTGTGGGCTTTGAAAAGCTTCTTAATATTTATAACACAAAATAGGGTTCATGCCGAAATACTGATAATGTGACGTTCAAAATTGGATCAAGTATATCTGTGTAACTGACCTAGAATGTGTAATTTATAAATTAAGAGAATCTACACAACTAGGGTGCTGAGTTTCATGCAAAGAACAAAGCAAAGATTTCACAAAATCATTATAATTCGACTAGGAATATTCTAACAGCTAAATAACTACTATCTAAGGTTTTAGAAACCCCAGGTCTAAGCAAGATATAGAAATCAAGAATCTCATTGAATTTTAGGGACCTAGTGGATGAAAGGAATCCACTAGTGAAATCACACATACATGGTGACAAAATTCATAGAGAAATCTTTCGATTTTGGGGTTGGAACTAAAAAAACTTGCTATGTTCTTGGAGAGGGCTTGGTCGACTGCTTCTTCTCATTTTGCAGTTTGAAAATTTTTAGTGAATAAAGATTTTTGTTATGTTCTGACTAGGTTATTAGGCTTACACTGAGTTAAACAACGTAGCTTAGGGGTTAAATGACGTAATTTAGGTGCCCAACACATAGGAGAAAGGAACAAAATCACTCTGACTTAATTTTGACGAAACCCATCCACGGAGGGAATGAAGGTGTGTCGTTTGACCTACTGGCCGTTGTTTGGGTTCGTCGGTCAGGTATTCTTGTCAAGGCTTCACTAAAATGAGCATACATTTTCACTCGGAGATGGGAACTTGGTGGCGTTGGAAAGAGAATTCAATTATCTATCCTTTTGTATGTCATGGTCCACCTGAATTCCTTTTGTTCTAAGGGTTATGACCATTTGAAGTTGACCCAATAACAATTTCCCTCTAACTAGTTGCTGCCATCACCTACGGAGATAAAGTTTCACACAAGAGAGGGTACGGGCTCCTAGTTGAAAGGAGAACCACACCTAATTGATGTGAGGACTATCCAAGTCAAAGGACGGACTCTTAGAAGTATGGGTTTTCCCAAAGTTAGGCTTCATGAGATGGAAGCCTTCACATAGTTGAGTTAATGTTTCTAGTGGCAATCTCCATATCCAATGAACTAAGACATGATTGAAGGAGCATCACATAGTGTTAAAAAGTATATATGAGCTAATACTTACTTAATGAAGTACCTCATAATGTTCAAGAGTATGAATGGACTTAGACATGCTAAAAGTAGTATCTCATAGGGTTCAATCCACTAATGAACTAAGATGAGCTTAAGAGAGTACCTCATAGTGTTTTAAAGTTAAAGAGAGGAACAAGGTTCTAGAGCAAGGAGTGTTTGTATGAGAACCTAAAAGTAGTCTTAGCATGAATAGTATTATGAGATGCTATTCATGCATAACACAAGTATGACTTAGGGTTGTTCAAGAAAGAGTTCTTTGAGTGATGTATATTGAGATAGGGTTGTTCTATAGTTGACTTCCAAGATATGATTGACTTGATTTGATAGTTGTTTGTCTTTATGAAGTAGGTCAAGAATGACACCTATGAAGAGTTAGCATGAATAGAGTGACTCAAAGGGTACCCCTAGTGTGTGTGGTTGAATATGATGCCACCAATACATTGCACAAGTGTGCCTTGAGGTTTCTTAGTAGTATAGTGCTTTTATGATATGAAAACCTAAATCTTTACTATGAATGTGGACTATGCCCAAGGATGACCAAAATGGATACTTAGCTTTGATGGTATTATGTGATGCTATCCTTTCCTTGCACAAGTATACATGGATGTGGCTTGTGAAGTAGTTCTATTGTAATATGAAAGACTAAAGGCTGAGGAATGTAGTATGAAGGTCTAAGTGAAGACTATTCCATGAATAGGATTTATCTCCTATGATCATTTACTATGTCCTATGTTGACTTATGATTATATGATGCTTATGTTTGAGCTTATGCTATGACTAAGTTATTATCTCTTATGCTTATGTCTTATGTTAACTAACCATTTTGAGATGCTCTTATGATGTTGTGCTAGCATTCATACTTGGTATATTTTGTACTAACACATACTTTTCCTACATTCTAATCAAATGTAGGGTTTCAGAGATTGAGTTCCTTTAGAGTCTAGGTTTCTAAGGAGCAAGAAGAGTTGAAGAATTGGTGAGTTCTCATAACTTCGAAGATGAACCCATTATTTTCCTTATGTCATTTCTTTATGTTTTAGACTTTGTATGGGTTGCCTCCCAAGGAACTTATTCTAGAGTTTAATAGACGGTTCTAGACAAAGATTTAGTAAAGACTTCAGCTTGTTTTATGAAAATGTTTTTGATTGTATGGTTATAAATTTTTTTTTAACTTTACGTACTTTTATTCTCTATTATGTTATGATATGCTAAGGCCTTGTATGAGACCCCTTCTGGGTCAAGTACGTCATGTTACGTCTAGGGGGTACCCTTGAGTTGCGACAAACTTGGTATCAGAGCACAAGGTTTAGAATGGTTCTAGGATTGTTTCAAACCACGTCTATTAGAGTGTTGTTCATAAATGTGAAGCGCGCCACACTTATGAATAGGAGTCTATTGGATGTTTAGGAAATCTCACTTCTTCATTTTCTTAGTCGTGCCATAGAGTTTTCGCTTTTGTTTGCCCTTTTCTTAATCCATGCCCATTGATTTTCAGGGTATGGCTAATACAAGGGAAAATGCTAGGAGAGAAGAGGAAGAGAATGTGGATCAAAAGGTTCCTCTCCAAGCTCCACACCAAGCTCCTCCTCAAGCTCTAAATTACCTTCCAATTGAGAATGTCACCCTTGCGGAGTTTAGGGATTCTATGCAATTATTAGCTCAAGCTTTGACAATGCAAGCCAATAGAGATGTTGTCGCTTTGACAAACCCAATAAGGGGGGATGAGTGCTTCTAGGGTAAAAGAGTTTTTGAGGATGATTCCTCTGGATTTTATTGGATCTAAGGTGGAAGAGGATCCAAATGGGTTCATAAAAGAGGTTTATAAGACACTTGCTATCATGGGGGTAACTTCGATAGAGAAAACGAAACTAGCCGCTTATCTATTGAAGGATGTTGCCCAAATTTGGTGTGAACAATGGAAAGATAGTAGGCCGGTAGAAGTAGGTCCTATAGAGTGATTTTAAGTTGGATTTCCTTGATAGGTTCTTCCCATAGGAGTTGAGGGCGGCTAAGTTGGAAGACTTCATCAATATTAAGCTATTGGATTTATTTTTATATATATTTTGCACATACATAGAAGATATGAAGATATTAATTTTCCTTTTTTAATTTTTTCACGTAAATATTCTTTTGATATTTTTTCCTTTTCCATTTGATCTTGAAAATATTCTACTCCTTTAAGGTTTACCATTAGATGTCATCTTACTTGTATAAATACAACCTAATTATATAGTTTTAGTCATTCAAAAATACAAGAAGAAAAATTTCTATATTGTTCTTCATTATTTTTTCATGGTTTTAGAGCAGTGTTAATTTTAAATTTTTTTTCTTCCGTTTTCATTTTTTTCTCTATTTTCAAAGATGGTTGAAATTGTATCATCCAATACTCAAATCACAGAAACGAGTGATAGAGTTCCTATAATTAATGCTGTGGATTCATCACATGCTTTCTACATTCACCCTTCTGATTATCCCAGCATGAACCTTGTCTCCACTTTTTTAAAGGTAGGAGTTATGGTGGGAGAAATGCTGTTGTTATAGCCCTTTCAGCGTAGAACAATCTAGGATTCATTGATGGATCCCTCTTCCTACTGATATAACTATTCAAAAGTCTTGGTCAAGATGTAATGACATGGTCTTGTCCTATTTACTCAATTCTCTCTCAAAAGAAATTGCTGAGTGTGTCTTGTACTCCCAAAACATCAAAGTCTTATGGTCTGACCTGGAAGATAAATTTGGTCAGTCTAATGGTGCCAAATTTTTTCAACTTCAAAAAGATTTAAATTCTATAGTTCAAGGAAATTCAGTATTTCTGCATATTTCACAAAAAAATGAAGAGTTTGTGGGATGAGTTAGATGCACTTAACACATTTTCTACTTGTAGTTGTTTGTGTGTATCTGGAGTAAAAGAATAGAGTATAAAAGCTCATCAAAATGAAATGTTGCTTCAGTTTCTTATGGGTCTAAATGACACTTTCATAGGTGTTAGAATTAATATTTTGTTATCTTCCCCTCTTCCTACTATTGATCAGGCTTATTCTCTTGTTATTCAAGATAAACAAAGGGAAATTCATGCTACTCTTGCTTATCCAGGAGAATCAACATCCTTTCTTATTGGTAATGCAGGAGAATGGAGGTTCAATGATTACAAAATTCAACAAGGAAATTCCATAAAGAAATCTTCTATGGTGTGCAACTATTGTTAGAAGACAGGACATACTATTGACCAGTGCTATAAAATTCATGGTTTTCCTTCAGATCTCAAGTTCACTAAATCTAAGAAGTATCAGAAGGGTAATATTGCAAGTAATGTTTTTAGTATAGGAAATGGTACTCATCAAGGAGTGGAAAATAATCCAGATGTGAATTCTGCGAGTCAAAAAAATGTGGCTCAACTTCTGCAACTTTTGCAGAAACTGAATCAAAAGAATGATGAGTCTGCTAATCCATATGCAAACCTCACTTGTGCCGGTAAGACCAAGTTCTTTAACTCTTATGCTTATCTGTTTAAAGTTGACACTTATTCTTGGATATTAGATAGTGGAGCATCTGAGCATATGACTTTTGATAGAAGTTTTTTCACTAATTTCAATCTTTTACCTAAATCTATCATGGTAACTCGACCTAATTCTCATAAAGTAAAGGTGACTCATTTAGAAACTGTTTCTCTTTTATCCAACCTGGTTCTGAAAAAGTTTCTCTATTTTTCTTCTTATAGATTCAATATTATCTTGATTCACAAATTAAGTAAACAACTTCAAACATATGTGCTTTTTACCCCTAACACTTGTTTCATGTTACAGGGCCCTTAACTGAAGAGGCATTTGGTGCTTGGTAAATAAAAATGAGGTTTATATGTCTTCAAGTCAAGTCAGCCAACCGATCTACAATGAGCCTACCCAGTTCTAGTCTTCATAGTCTATTGTTTTCAAGTTCTTTAATAAATGTGTCTACTTTTTGTTCTAGTTTCTTTGATTCCAATGTAAAAGAGAAGCTATGACACTATAGATTAGGCTATATGCCAATGAGTAATATGAGCAAAGTTTTTCAATTTTCTTAAACTTTTCAAAGTTAGCTTCTCCTTGTGCTATTTATCCTATGGCAAGACAATCAAAATTATCTTTTCCTTCTAATTCTATTTGTACCAAGGCTGCTTTTGACTTAATTCATGTGGATACTTGGTGCCCTTATAAATCTACCACATATGATTGCTATAGGTATTTTCTTACAATTGTTGATGGTTTTAATAGAGCTACTTGGACTCATGTACTTGGGACTTAATCAAGTGCCTTCTCTGTCCTTCAATCTTTTATTTCTATGGTAGAAATACAATTCAATTCCAAAGTTAAAATTGTCAGAACAGACAATGTGTCATGACCCAAAAGTACCCCCTAGCATTTAGGGCAACCCTTAGGTCCGGAAAATTGCGTACTTGACCTTTCGGAGGTCTTGTACTGGCCATTTGCTATCATTCATTACATAAGACATGAAAAGTAGTGCGGAATTAAAACTTTTCACGATATTTATAATAATAAGGAAATATCTTTTATAAATACTAAAGAGTTGTCTCGTCGTCACAAGCCATCTTAAAGACACAACTTTAATATCTTAGGGACACGACCCTTTACATTGAATGAAAATACATAATATGTCTTAATAGTAGAAACTGAAGAAATAGAACTATGCCCTCGAATATATAAGGACATACTTAGTCTTGAGAGAGTCGATTCCCAAGCTTGCCTTCTAGCCTTCCACTTGCCTCCAACCTATACTTATAAAGTATAGAAAAGTATAGTACAGATAATGTAGTATGGCATATGCAAAATCATGCAAAAAAGGGACCTTTTAGTAGAAATAAGCTTTCATGCCAATTAAATAAAACTTCATGAATATAGAAGTGAAATAACACATAAGTCATCATGTAGCATATAGAAAAGGATTTTCAAGAATTTAACACAAAGAGTCGCTTTACAGTGAACCCAAAAGGAATTACAGTGAACTCATATAACTTCACAGTGAACTCATTTCCCTAGAAGTTTCCCTAAACAATGTTATCCTAAGACTCACAAAGGTAGACAAGAAGGAACCTCCCATACAATTCCTTCAATACACACCTAAGTGATCCTCAAGGCTACCCATTATAGGCTTACTTCGCAAGGTTAACAAGTCCACACTCCTATAACTAAACATTTGAGAAACATACTTGCATCTAGAACTTCACATAAGTACCCTTCCCCAAGTGGACTTGTAAGTTACATAAAGTGCAATGTGAGAATAGCATCCCATACTACTACTCCCACTTTGTTGTACTTGAGGATTCCATGAGGTTAGGTACACTACATTCATCATTCATAAACTTCATTATACAAGACATAACTTTAACATGCTTTCTTAATTTTAGACATTAAGTCACATAACTTCATTTCATTACATATAACACATTCATACATTAAAGACAAAGACACATCAAGACTCCCCTTTCAAGTGTCTACTTGTGCAACGGATAAATAGCGTCCCATACCACCACTACCTTAAGTAGTACACTCTTTAGGAGACTCAGTTCATTACATTATTTTGTGGGGAGTTCGCTTTAACCTACATAGACCATGAAAACTAGACATGGAATCCCGACATTAACCCCTATCGAACGAAGGATCCCCACTTGCCTAGGGTAAGGTCATTCTCTTATCCTTTACATGGATTATCCAATAGCTACAACTATGGGGGCACATAGTTAAGGGATAAGGATATTGCTACTAAGTAACTCATTCTCTACTAACGAGGAGTACTCATCTCAAGAGGTACATTGGATACAACATCTCAACTCACGAAGTGTAACCACCTCTTCTTCATATCCTCTCGGTGCTAAGCATAACTCCCCCACGGAGTCTTAAACATTCATTACTAAAGGGTAAGGAATAACTTATTGGACACCATATCTCAACTCAAGAAGGGTATCCATCCCACAACCTATCTTAGAAAGCTCTTGGGAAATAGTGAGGTTGCTACTAAACACTTCATCTCAACTCACGAAGAGTGTTCATCCCAAAACTCCCCCATTCAACATTCATTAACTTCATTCATTCATTAAAGTGTGTGTGTTTAAGCACACCTTTCATATAATCACCATTTCCATATCATTGAATCCTAAACATATTCATAACTTTTTTCATCATATATCACACACTAGCATGCTTCACATAAACATATAATTCACTTAGACATAACCTCTAGCATACTTCACATAACAAGCTTCCTAAAGCACATTACAAGAACAACATCATTATCATCTTACTTCACATAATATGCCTTCATGGCCTTATTCATAATACAGACGTAAATTTACATTCATATACTTCAAGTAAACACCGCCAAAGGTGAACCATACCACTCAAGAGCATTTCATAATAAGAGCTAAACAATATAACCAAATTACCATTAATCCATGATTTCACCACCTATTAATAATTTATCCAACAATTCATCATAAAATAGCCCTTAGGGCAGTAGCTAAAGTACATTATAACCATCAAGAAACCATAACCCTAACATTTCCAAATCATGTTCATTAATCCCATTTCATAAGCTAAAAGTTGATAGAAATCATAAACATGGTTTCATTGGGGGTTTGACATTAAAATCATCATATAACACTAAGAAAAACTCATTTTAATCATTAAAATAGTTTCATACAAAGACCCATACTTAGAGTCAAGGAATAAAGAAGTTTGAAGTTTGAAAACTTTTTTTAAATCTCTTTGAAATGGCTCCTTGAATGAAAGAAGGTTCAAGGATGACGACCATACCTCAATGAGAAGGAACCCACTAATTTTTGATGAAGAACACGTCCACAACCAGCCCTCCAAGCCCTTCCTTGAGTTCAACCTTCTATTGGGTTTTGAGAGAGTCTTTCTTGAGGGAGGAGTTTTGGGTTTTTGAAAATGAAGTCTAAAACAAGGTCTTAGTGTTTTAACCCTCTTATTATACCTAATAAACCAAAAAGATATCATCCATGGTTCATAAAAGACTTGGGGTGAATTTACCAAACACCCCAATCCTTGACAGAAAAATGACAGCATTACAGGAACCACAAACGACCATCAAACGACGGACCGTAGTACAAACTATGCCTCTTAGATGGGGTCTGTCATTTGGGTATGAGTCTCCCTTATGTAAATGCCTTGCAGACCTTGCAGGGCCAATCAACGCCAAGGTCGACGGGCCGTTGTTTGACCAATGGTCCGTCCCTTGTGGCCGTCGTTGGTCACTCCTTTGCAGCATCCTGACAAAGAGACTGGGTCCTCTTCTAGGGTTCCTCGTGGGTCCTAGGTGGAGTCATACCCGGACGTTGAATACCTAAACATAGTCATATAGGTCTTAGGATCATCCCTATAACATTCCGAAAAATCATATGTCTAATAAAGAGCCCAGAATGCCCTTAGGATAGCCTATTTGGGGTACATAGGCACCCCAATGCCCAATATTGAGAAATATTGGGCATATTATAGAAAAATTGGCTAAGGGATATTAGCCAATTTTCTATACATGAATAAGAAATATATATTTTTTTGGGTTGTCATACCCCAATCTAAGATTGATGTTCAATAAATGTACCTGCAAGGAAGACCCTAATCTAAAATAATAGTATTCGCATAATACATATGAAGTACTAGGCATCCAAGTGTCAAGCCTAGTACCATTCCACATGACCATTTAAAATGATCATGTAAATTAAGCAGTGCCCAAGGACATAGTGAGGATCCTTGGGACAATAAGTAAACATTCCCAAATGAACCATAAATAATAGTTAGTTAGGAAAGTACAACCACCCCATGTTCAAGCACATGTGCAAGACATGTGAAGAAGCTGCCAAAGGAGGGGACCACCCTAATCGAATTCGGTTAGGGTTGTTAGGGGAAAAACGTGCACAAGGGACCACTCCATGTGGGGCCTAACTTCATAACCAATTCTAGACTCTGACCTACTGCACTAAATAGCTAACTAACCTAGGAATAAACGAAATAAACTAATTAGTGCACCCGACAACCTAGGACTAAACCGGGTTGACACTAACCTAGTACTAGTTGAAGAGACAACCTAGTAGATAACCTAGGATGGTCCAAAAGGTTATTTATGGTCCTAACAACTTAAGGATACTTTAGTAATTCCCCTAGGTTACCTAATTAATTAATTTAGCAACTTAATTAATTAATTTAAAAGGGATAAAACCGAAACTACAAAGGAAATTTCCTGTTTTCGGTTAAGACAAGAAAGGGACAACCTAGTACCTAACCTAGGATGGTCCAAAGAGTTAGTTAAGGTCCTAAAAACAAAGGGATACTTTAGTAATTACCCTAGGCTACTTAATTAATTAATTTATCAACTTAATTAATTTATTTAAAGGGGCAAAACCGAAATCACAAAGCAATTTCCAGATTTCGGTTAAAACAAGAAAAAGACAACCTAGTACCTAACCTAGGATGGTTCAAAGGATTAGTTATGGTCCTAACGACTTAAGGGTACTTTAGTAATTACCTTAGGTCACCTAATTAATTAAATTAGCAATTTAGTTAATTAGTTTAAATGATCAAAATAAAATTCTTACACTAACCTAATACAACTCAAGAAACATCCTAGTACTTAACCTTGGATGGTCCAAAAGGGTTAATTTTGGTTCCAATGACTTAGGGGTACTTTAGTACTTACCCTAGGCCCCTAAATTAATTAAATTAAGTATTTAATTAATTAATATAAAGTCAAAATATTTACCAAAACCATAGTCAACACCAATTTCCAGATTTGACTAAGTGTTATGTTCTCCTATGTTTAGTCAACTTAGGAGGGGCATTTTGGTAATTGGTTAATTAGTTTATTAAATTAACTTATTAAACCTAAGTTGTATAATTCAATATAAGTTCATAAACCTAAAAATCACGTTCAAACTCATAGAAAAAAAGGACGCAAAAACAGTAAGCAACGTACGCAAGAAAAAGGCAGAAAAGTTATCGATTTCTCTAGGGCGATTTCAAGGTTTCTTCAAGGTTTCGTTCAAGGTGGTCTTAGTAGATTAACTTATACATAAGGTATGTGTTTCTCTCCTGGACTCCTTTCTTCAAGAGAACTTTCTTTCCAACGAATTCAATGATCTTGAAACTAGGGTTGTTCTCGTTCTCGTCGAACTCCTTGTCCCTAGTATCCTTTTCGATTTCAATGTTGAAAGGTTAGAGATCATGTTGTTGGTATGTGGTGCTGGCTTTTCTTAACATGTATTGTTCTTGAATGATGAGTATCGAATATACTTATGAACTTGTAATTGCATAAAGTTAATCTTATCATGATAATTAAGGATCGATAATGGGCTAAGTTAAGTCCGTGATGTGTTAAGTGAGTATGTGTCTTTGGCCGAATGTTTACTTGATGTTGTTGTGATTTTATGAAGATGATAAAGCCATCAAATGTTAATATGATGCTGTCCAATATGTTCTTAAAACGTTACACTAAAATCCATAAACTAAGAATTGGCTCAAAGACATCTACGAAATCATATCTTGAATAAATTGACTATTTGGTTCCAATAAAATTGGCTAACTCTATTTGGTCAAAATGAATATATGCTAATGGCTAGGAACTTATGTAAATGATTAAAATATTGGCTAAGGGTTCATACATATGGCAATTTAAATATGAACATACGTAAAATTGGCTTATGCCAAAAAGAATGAATTTGCTAGTCTAACATCCCAAATCTTGAGCCAATACTAATCATATGCCAATTCTTGTGTAGTAAGAGTATCAAGTATATATTAAGAACTTCTAAAGTAATATCAATGAATCCATAGCCAAGGGCATGACATTCATTGGGACAACTCCCAACATGCTCCACAAGAATGAACTATGAACACATGAAACTCATTGAATGAAGTGCTCATCATCCATAAACGGTGATATGAAGCTACTACAGTAAAGTAAGTACATAACGTGAGTTATAACATAATTAAAGGGATTTAAATTAAGTAAGTGACCAGAATGGGGTGTTAAAGGAAGTGAGACAAGTCTTACTTACACCAAAGCTAATTTGTTAAAAGAATACTCACGAATGAAGGTGTTAGAATGTGTGAGACTAGTCTCATTAACACCTAAGGATGATATGTAAGGACAATTCACATTCATCAATGTAAAGTAAGGATGATATGTAAGGACAATTCACATTTCATCAATGTCAAGTAAGGATGACAAGTCATCAAAAGAGTAAATAAATCTCAATCACATTCTATATGTAAGTGTAAGGACAATTCACACTTAATACGTAAAGAAGAGATGAGAAATCATCTAATGAGCTATGACTACCTCATGCTAGAAGCAAGCTTCGATAATGTATGAGTTGAATATAAATAGGAACTTTAAACTGAGCACCGATAGGCTAGTTATGTGTGGTGATGCCTTTTTTTGGGAAGGGCGGAGATTCACGTAATTCTCATGAGATGATACTGTCCACTAAGGTGGGTATGGGTCTCCCTAAATCTCCTAGTCTTTGAACTATGCTGCCAACATAGGGAACTAGCCAGTGGTTTTCCACCTAAGCGAGCTAGGGATGTTTTGGTTTCACCTTGGCCAGTGACTCCACCTCTTTTTGGTGTGGGAAGACACCGGATTTCATGAGCTCACATGATCTATGTCAGTTAAAGTTGAAGTTCCTCAAAGTATGAAAGATAAAGAAATGAACGATACCGAAGGTATTTGTGCAAGACAATCAGGAGGTGAAATCAGATTCAAGTAATAACATTAGGTCATTCTTTGTCATTGCACTTCATGATCCCTATGAGAATCTTAAACTTCATCCTAGGTATAGCTGGTGTTTACATCAGTCTATGAATGAATGAAATGAATAATGTGAAGTACGAATGAACGAATGAAGCAGACTCTGTGTTTGCTAAAGAAAGCCCTCGGGTTGAGGTCCCATATGTTGGGCCCTCACTTGAGATGTCTTAATGCTACATCTACAATTCCAAGATCTCGTAGATATGAAATGTATAATATATAAAACATGAAAATGTTAACTAAATAACCCATAACTTCCCTAACATGAAAGTAATGAAATCAATGGAATGTTCAATAGAGAATGGCTTATGAAATGTAATGAATATATAGTGTAATGAATGACTTGCTATAAGAATAGTCAAAGCATGTCCAATGAAGTTTACAATAAGTAAAGGACATAACTAATAATGAATCTTTATGTCATGAAAATGAACAAAGCCAAATAAAATTGGCTTATAATGACTTCCTTTATTAGAAAAATATCAAAGATAATAATGAATTCAAATATGCTTATCCAAAATGATTAACTAATGTATTTAGCCAATAAAGATTGGCTTATAAAGAATTCATGCCCAAAGTAAGCAAGATCATAAGCTTAAATAATATGCCCCAAGAACTATGCACATTATGCAATCAACTAAAGAATGAGTATAGTCAATAAGTATTGACTTATAAATATATTCATGCCCCAAATTGTAGTTAAGTCATTTCCTTAATCTCTTGAATTACTTACTTGATTCATTGTGGGTTTGGGACTACAATGAATCATTGCACTTGTAAGTAAAACATAGGACCAAGGGAGTTATTGAACTACACATGTCCTAACTAATTGGTCTTTTAAGTAGGGAATTTCTCTACAAAACTTGGTCGGTCTACAGGTGTATGTTCGATTCACCCATATCCTTAACCCTAAAATTTGACCTCACATATTTGGGTTAGGCTATTAGATAGGGGATTATCAACGCTAACTTTCTATTGTTTAATCTCTTTTCCATTCATTACTTCCTTGATCGGGCAAGTAGGAATAAGGTTAGTTTTAACATTGAGTACCATTACAAGGCATTTAAAAAAATAGATCAACATTATATGCATACACATTATTCAAGAATTACATAACTATTAGGTATGCTTTATTAATTACGCATGGCTCCCACAATTCTAGTTGTGGATTTAGCTACTCATGCTTGCATGATCACAATTAATCATATGGATAATAATTTAAATCATAAACTTACAATTAGGGTAGATGCAATCCGGAATCTTGAATTGATGAGCAAAATAAAATTTTATAAACCAACACTCTATGAATTAAATGCTTCAAATGTTTGCAAAATAATTCTCTAAGCAAAAAAAGAGAACTCTCAAAACATCTAACAACCCAAAAAATAATAATTACAAGTAATATTTATACACTAAAATCCTAAACACGGCTGGAAAAGGAAATCCAAGAAAATATGTCTTGGGAAGTTATTTCTACGCTTCGTACCTACGACTCGTAGGAGTTCCTACTGTTCGTAGGTATCCTTTATTGTCACAAATTAGTCTTTCATCTTGAGAGAAATTTCTACGGGCATGGTCTATAGTTTGCAGATCTTTGTACGACCCATCCTGGCTAACCGTCATTCAAGTACTGGAGCTCAACGCCTCTAAATATTTCTATGACTCTTATGTATGGTTCATAGAAGTTACTATTGCTCGTCATTAGCATACTTTGTGTCACACATAGCTCTATATCAATATTTTAGACTATGACTCCTACATATGGCTCATAGAAGTAACTACGGTTTGTAGATAGAGTTGTCAATCACCAAAAATTACTGGTGCTTCAACATTTCAATAACAACTACTCCAAAACCTATTTCGTCCAAAAAAAAAAAGAAAAAAACCATCACATCTACTTACAAATACTTAAGAAGCATTCAAAAGTACAGGTTTAAAGCATCAAAAGTACAATAATTCATGGTAACATCAATAATGTGTGATAATACCTTGTGCGGTATATTTTATTATGAAGCGCTGGGTAACATGCTCTGTGGCATGTGCTATAAAGACGGGTTGGACCATACACTCCATGGTAAGTTATATTATGAAGGGGTGGGCCACACGTTTTATAGAGCATGCATGGACTGATATGTCCCCATAGGTTCTGAACTGAGTTGTAGATGGTATTTCATTAGGGAAAACATGCATCACTCTATGTAACATTGCGCTCCATTGTATTACACTCTACTTGATTCTTATCAATTGTAACTGATGATATTTTATCGTGCTTATAGAATTGTGAAAGATGTTGGTTATTTGACTATATGTTTGTGGTTCAAGTTTTGATGTTCTATATATATTATGTTGTATTTGAAAGAGAATTTCTAGGTTGGGATGATTGACTATTGCAAGTAGTAGTTGTTGAGGTTTGGATATCGTGGTTTGAGAACTTGTGTGCACTATTGATTTACATAGGGTTGTTAGGTTTTCCTGTTGAACATCATTGTTATTTGGTACTCATCCTCTTACTTCTACACTTATGTAGGTTAACGAGCCCGAGTCATCGTTATCACTCCTTCTTATCTTCTATGTCTAAGGCTAATTGTGGAGAGTTTGTGAGATAGGTACATGTCATATCGTCATACACCTATACTGCTTTATCATATTCTTGTTTGTTCTAGAAAAAGGACATTTAGACTTATAGTTCTTTTGAAGTCTACTGTAATGAATTAGAGGTTTGTATATGTGACACAGTGCATGGGGTTTCATGTGTTATGTTATATTTATATGCAATGTTAATGTATTAAAGGTCCTACATTCTATTTTACTTCTACATTTACCTCTTCAATTGGGTTATAGGCTGACTTTTCTAAGTAGAAGAAGATAAGTATCATCACATCCATTTTTTTATCGTAAGACGAATCCACACAAAAATTATTAGTGTACCGGTGTGATACTTGAGAAAACCATTGTTAATACATACTATGCATGAAATCTTTTCTGAGTCTACAAGAATATTATAAAAAAGAAGACATGTCTAACTATTTATTTGAGAAAACCTAGTCTACCTGGACGCCAAGCACTTGCTGAAGAATGTTGACCAAAACTTTTTGGCTCCATGAGGATGAACCTAAACACGAAATAATTGGGTTTAAACCTCTTTGCTATGAGATCTCTTCCCTTCATGGTTTCAAGCTAAGGGTGGCTTTGTAATATTTCAGGAGTAACCCTCGCTTGTTTTCTTGATAAAAAGTCGAGGGAAAAATAATTTGTTTTATCTAGGGTTTGATCCCATCAGCTCTGCTATAGTGGAAATGTTCGGCACCATAACAACATTGTCATAGAGGGAGGTTTCCCACTATAGTGGGCTGACGTCATTCCTGATTAAATCTAATTTTTATTAAGAAATACTTGTACATATTTTTGGGGATTCCCTACGGGCCTTTGAATAATGATGGATCGAGTCTTTATATTTAAATAACTAATTTACAACAAAAATCTACATAATTCAAAAGCCTAAATTATCCCAACAAACTAAAACAACATTTTAGAAATTTAAAATTCAAACTGATTCAAAAGCTAAGCAAATTATTTTGCAAAATATTATTGTAATTACTTAAAGTAATTTTCAACATCTTTAAAGGTCTATTCTAAAAAGTTTTATGCTCTAAAAATTAGGCAGTCTTACTTACAAATCTTAATCTTTTTCTAATTTTATTTTGCCAAAAAACAATGTTAAAAAGGTGTTACCATTTAGTTATATTGGTTAAGTTTTAAACAAGTTGTGGTGGTGATCTGTTATTTCGTATATTTTAATTTAATAAGAGTAGATAATATCATTGAACTGTCAACTCCTAACCAACTAAGACTTTCTGTATTTACAAGAGATATTATTTTAATTATAAATTTCACCTATAAAATAATCTAAACAATGAAAATATTGAGGTTAGCCTCTTAATTTCGACAATTATATTATATTATTGTACTTAATGTCATGTTAAAAAGTATTTTAAAAATTGATATCCTACTAAATACTTTTACTAGCAAAGGATTTTCGTATAAAACACTTGAAATTATAATCATCTTAGCCCTACTATTTATGACAAATTATTTTTAAATTTGACAGTCAACTTCTTTAAATTGGTGGAGTATTCACTTCTCATACAAAACATGAAATTCAATGAGCTCAAAATCAAGAGAAAAAAACTGACTAGTAACTTTGTGATGAACAAATCAAATGATTAAAGACATTTCTTAAGAATCAATGCGTTCGAATTGATCCCCAATAATTGGATTGTTGTAATCTTTACTTTTATAAATGCACGATTGTTGTAATCTTTACTTATATATACAACAAAGAAGGTAATGTTTGTCTCTGGTTTGTTATGTTCTTAATAAGGATGTTGTCCATCTCTTTCAATTTAATTGTTTTAGTTTGATTGAAAATGGAGTTTAAAAAAAGTAAATAGACTTTTAAATTTTGTGACCTTAAATTAAAAATATGTACAATGTACCAAAATACCATTTAATCTTATGGACATAAATATTCGAGGTGGGTATTAAAATTACAGAGTTCCAAATTAGAAAATGGTCTTGATTTTCTTAAATTGACTAAAAAGTAAATTATTAGAATTATGACCTCCGTAAAGGATCACGTATTGACAATATGTTCCTTGATTATTCAGTAATTTGAAGTAAATAAGTGTGCAAGTTAATAACACAGTAGTTTACAACTTCACTTTTATTAATCAGAACTTCAAGCTAAACAACGATTACACACCTCAGTAATCTAAGAAATTATAAACTTTAATTCCTATACCCAAGACAAAAACCCTAGGTTTAAGTCTTCTAAGGTTGAAAAGTTGCACCAACTTTTTTGACCCGCCTACTCTATGAATTCACCTGTAATTAAAACAATTAACTCCAACTTCAGAGGAGGCTAATCCCTTTTCACATAGTGACACCAACCCGAATTTTAAATCTCCAATATCTCTGCGATGACGTCAAGTGTGAGTGAGTGAATTTCCCCTAACACTACTAGACATCGAGGAAGTTGATCTAGTAGCATTAATATAGTTGTAAAATCTCGTAACTCAAAATAACTAAGAATAAGCAAAGAAATTAAAAATAATCACTTTTGGAAAGAAAGCGGAAAATCTGAAATTTTTTCTAAGTTTAAGAAGTGAGTTCTGGTCATTTTCAAACGACCATAACTTCTAGCTCAAGATGAGTTAGAGATAGTTCTTGATATTGTTGGAAATCCCTTAGAGAGATCTTTCCAACACTATCGATTTGCACATTTTCGATATTGTATGAGGGAGATATGCCTATCAGAAGTTGGGTTGTTGGATTGAGAAAGTTCCCAATCCGGGTTTAAGGAAGGGAAAACTAGTCTTTTCACCCATTTATTTCCTATTTAGTTTTAGGGATTTATTTGGGTTAAAAATAAGTTTTAGTTTATTTTACAAAAGTTATTTTACGCTTAGGGCTTGGAGAAGAGAAAATAGAAGAAGGAAAAGGGAGAAAGATCAAGGTTTCGTCAACAACGCCAAGGAATTCCGAGTGGAATTCATCGGGGGTGATCCCTATTAAGGTATGTGATATCTTTCGTGTTGGGTTAATTCGTCCTCATACCAATATTGTTTCAGTTCAGTGCTTTTAGAATTGTTTACATGATTAGAAGTGAATTCTATATGAATCTTGTCGAATTCCTATTTGGTTGAGTTGCTTGAATGCCCATTGATATTGATTCATATGTTACAAGTTGTTTTTCGAGTTATATCTACTGGATATTGAAGGTATTAGTGATTCTAAGGGTTTGGGAAAAGAACTATGGAGGTTTAAAGGGTTTAGCATTGAAAAATGAAGAGGGGAAGTTTGGCAGCCACACCTGGGCAGCACCAGGCGTATGTGCCAAGGGACTGGGGCGGGACGCCTGCAGTGCACTAGGATGAGGCCTCAGACCAACTAGTCTGGCGCGGGGCGCCCTGAACGCGGCCGAATCGGCATTTTCGACCAGATTTCGTAGTTTAACCCTTTAAGTCCTTCTAAGGTATATTAACACCTTCCAATGATTCTAATTAGTTCAAATAATTTCTAAACACCTATAAATCATCAAAGAACACAAATCATAACCTTGAATCCATAATCCAATTCAAGGTAAGCTAAGATCAAAGTCAAAGAAGTTAAAAGTCAAGTCTAAAGTTAAGAAGCTAGTCCAAAGCAAAGTTCTTAAAGGTTTTCAAGAGTCTTTACTAAATATTTTAACTTTATTTTAAGGCTCAAGTTTCAAGTTAAAGTAATGAGTAAAGAGTTAAAGTCTTTCCTTCAAAAAAATATAAGGGGACTAAGTATTCCCTAAGAGTTTATTTAAGACTCAAGTGTCGAGTTAAGCAATGAGTAAAGAGTTGAGATCATTTATCAAAAGTTATAAGGGAACTAAGTATTCCCTAAAAGTTTATAAATGTTTTCACATTTAAGGTTAGAGGAAATTAAGATTTCCTGAAGAGTTTTGAACAAGAAAAGGGAACATTGATTCCAAGAGAGATTTTTAAAGCTAAGTGTTGAGCAATTATCTCAACCCAAAGAAAGGAAGTTGTTTTAAAAGCATGAGCTAAAGTACATTTGGGAGTAGTATTGAGCACCAATATGGGGATGAGAGTTCACAATTAACTCAAGTCTCCATGAAAACCATGTAGCCTTCATGAGTATTAACGGGTCATACTTTTTAAATGATCACAAAAGTTAAGCTAGTGGATCCACTAAGTTAGGTAAGGTCATATACCGATGGCAAGGTATAGGATGTTCCTTGGCAATGTGAGGTAAAACGTTATACCATCACTACGAGTCTAAGTGACACTTGTTGGTTAGATAATCTCCCATAGAAACTATATTACTTTCATATATAAGTAAAGTTGAGTTTTTTTATTGCATTTGTTTTAACGAAATTAGTTGTTTACACTTTTTTACAAGCTTTATGTATATTGCATATGTCATTGATGCTTTATATTATGTTCAGTATTTCATTAGTTTAGCAAAGCCAAGGTAAGTGTTTCTTTTTACTCTTTTCAAGATTAAGTTTTGTGAGAATTCCAACTCGCGTACTCGTTCATTCAATGTACTGATGCCAGTTGGCCTGCATCGTTTCATGATGCAGATATAGGGACCCAGGATCAACACCCAGTGCCTTATGATCCAGTTTGAGTACTCAGAGTCAGTGATGAGCCTCCTTGCATTCCGTTGGACTCTTTTATTGCTTCTAGTCTTTATTTGTAGGATATTGTGGGGTCTGTCCCAACATCTATGTTAGTACAATAGAGGCATCATAGGCAGATAGTAGTCAGACAGTTTATGTTTGAATCTCTATTTATTTACATTTCAGATGTTTAATCATGAAACTTAAGTTCCATTTAGGCCAAGACATTTATTTCAAGTATTCCTTATGAGAATGTTCAATCATTTTATGTTGAGTTAATTATTCCGCTGATTTAAGTAAGTCAGACCAAGGGTCCTCTTAAGGCCAAAAATAGTCATTGGGTGCCGGCCACATCCAGGGTGTAGACTCGGGGCGTGATAATAGTATTTCCTAGTTTTCTTCTCATTCTATTTTCCTTATTTTATTTCCTTGAAGGAACAATTATGACCATCCTTGAGCATGAAGAATTGCCATTAGTTCACCCATTTCAGCCCCACCAAACCTAGTTATCATCCATCCCTACATTACATTCCTTTCATAAAAGCTTACTATCCTGTGTGTGCGGGCGTCTAAAATATCTTCAACATTTCTCTAACATCCTCATCCCCTAAGTTTTCTTGAACGTCCACAGAGTCATCGTCCCCTTAAGTGTCAGAAGATACTAACTTTTTTTCACTCCTAGTGTTGTCAGTAGACTCATCAACTAACCCCCCCTCCCTTTTTAAATCCTCTTTTAGATCTCCCTTTTGATGTACTATGTTGGAGTTGTTCCTTTTGTTTGGGAGAAGATACCTTTCGATTTTCCTTTCAAGTTCTCTTAAAATTAGATGTTTCATGGTGTATCTCAATAGGATCAACTGAAAGAGTGAACTTACCTGAGGAGGAATGTCGTCTTTTAGAATCCATAGCAATATACTCTCTTCAAGAGACCTTTTTAAAAAAGTACCCTAATGGGAGGTGTTGATTGAGGCTCATCCCTTCATTCATCAACTGGTAATATAACTTGTTTCCCAAAGACTTTTCTCAAACAAGACCTCATACGTTTTGGTACTGGAATGGTATTCTAACTTTTTCCTTGGGTGATAGATTTGATTCCACCTTACACTTAGCACTACTAGTATCATCATAACCCTTTTTTGTTCCCCCTCAATCGAGGGGATCATCCTGGCATTCTTGATTTCACCCAACTCATGGATGATAAGTTCTTCCTGAGTTGACCCTTTATAAGTATGTGGTATGGAGTGTGAGATATGCCTAGGGCATATATATATAGAACATCGGGTGTGTGGTTTAGGTAGGATTGTATATGAAAGGTATGAGAGCTAGTTCATGAGTGGAATCCACTTTCGGGGAAAAACTATGATACTCATGGAAAGATGTGATGGAGAAGATTGTTTCCCTTCTGGGTAGATGGGAGAACTTGTGGGTTTTTTACCTAAGTAGTAGTGTGATTTGATTTTAGGAACGTGGGAAGGATCAAGTTTGTGTATTAGCTTTTTAGTATTCTCAATTTGTTGAGCTAGAGTAATGTACACACCTAAACAAATTTACATGACGTGTGTTGAATTAGGTTTTAGGCGTAACTCATGCCCAAAAGGTAGCTCAAAGGGAGGAGGATTTTCCAAATATTATAAGGAGTTTATCCATCTCATTTACCACCGATTTGAGACTTTTGTCATTCTTTAACACCCTATCTCGCTCCCAGTGCTTAGCATTTTGTGTATGGGCAATTTTGACTTTGGGGGTTCCAACATTGGGTGAGATGGGCCCTTCTATGATACCATGTTAAGTTGGGTCTTAGTCCTAACTCACACCCCCAAAACTAGCTCAAAGGGAGGAGGATTGGCCAAACTTGTAAGGAGTTCATCCATCTCATTAACCACTAATGTGGATTTTTTTTCATTCTTTAACAATGTGTGTGCGATCCTGACTCTAATTTTTCGTTTTTTTCTGTATGATTACAAATTCGTGATTATAATGTATGAGTAATTATATACAAAGTATTGAAGTAAACCATAGATAGTGGTGAACATAGGAGTATCAATGTCATGAAGATGTGACCAGTCCCTTTGACATCTTGATCACCCTAGTTGCAACTTGTTTCTTTCAAATTGTTCGCTTTCCAATGCCTTGGTGAAAATGTCATCGATTTGTTTTCAATGGTACAAAAGTTGATAATGTGTTCTTTTTCTACATTATCTCTTATAAAGTGATATCTGATGTCAATGTGCTTTGTTCTCTTTTGTTGGACTAGATTTTTTTAAATATTGATTGCTCTTGTGTTATCACCCAAAATTGGAAGACATTCAATGCCTAGATCAGATTTATCATCTTCGTCAGCAACTTTGAGCAAGACTTTTATCTTTATTTCCTTCACTTCTCTTGGCGCTTCCAATATCATCTCATGTCTTTAGATATACTACAATCTCATCTAAGGTCATATTTGTTAAGTCTTTTGCCTCTCTTATTGTAGTCACTTTGATTTTCCATGATCTCGGCAGAGTTCGAAGAAACCTTGTCTAGTCGTTCCCTTTTTTTACCATAAATGAATTTCCCCTTTATTTATTTTACAGATATGGATTTTTTTGTAGTGTATATTTTTCCCAAAGAAATTAGTTCGTTTACCACTATAGTGAATCATGTGATCATCTCCTAAAGCGATTCTACATTCTTCATCTTGAAGGACTCGTTGTGAGTACAAAGTCTAGCAATTCGAAACATTCTAACTTGAGTAGTACCTTCACGTGAGTTTAGAAGTGTATCCCATCTTTCTTTGGGTGAGGTACATCGTGAGATTCGTTTTAACTTTTCAGGTCCGATCCCACTTACAAGAATACATTTAGCCTTGGCATTTTTTTGTAGCATCTTGAAATCAACAAATCAATGTTGAGACTTAAGTTTTGGAATGTCCTTTCCTTCGTTATCTTTGATTGTAGGTATTAAAGGTCCATCGGTGACTCTCATCCATACTTCATAGTCTTCAACTTGAATGAAATCTGTTATCCTTGCCTTCCACCATTGGTAGTATTGTCCGTTAAATAAGTGCAATATCATATATTAAAAAAATACGGGCATAAATTTTGTTTGGTACTCTTTCAAGAAGAAATAAGTTGATTGGTTGTTATTTTGACCCAATAGAGTTGTTTTAAAAAATAATTGGGCTAAAAACCTGTTTGGAAAAGTTGCGCCTGGCAGCAATCAAAAGAAAATAAAGAAAAGGGGATTAGGAATAGGGGGTCTTGATCAGCGACTAGAAGAAAAAAAAAGTGAAAAAAGTTTTTTTTTTTTGTTTTAACAAGAAAGAATAGTGAAGGATAGCAAAGAAAGAGTGAAAGTGTAAGTGAGGGGCATACACAAATGAGAAGGGCGTACATGTAGACTTTATCGGGTTGAGGTAAATCTTTTTTGTTTTTCATTCTTCTTCATCCTCTCCAAGATTATTAGTTTAGGTTATTTAATTTAGGTGTTGAAATCTAATTACTAGAGGCTAATAATTGAGAAGCACAACTAGGGGTATCGAAAATAAGCCCAAAACTTAATAACCCGCCCAACCCGCCTATACTTTTATGGGTTGGGTTCAACATAATTTAGATTGGGCCAGTTTTCATTCCAACCCAATAAACCCATTCCAAAATTAATTCGGAGTTGAGCCCAATATATTCTCCACTTCAACCCGCTTCCGTAAACCTATATTCTAAAGTTAACCCGTTCGTCTCACTTTTTCATAGAAAGATCACAATAATTTTGGATTTCTTCTTTGATTTTGGTTCCGACCATCTATCTTTCTTGGTGCAGTGAGAGTTCAAGTCGATTTTCTCACGTTCAGATCTTCTTCTTCCCAGATTCAAGTTTTCTCTTGCTTTTCCTTTTGGCTTTAAACTTCTTCCCACATTCAATCTCAATGAGTTGAAATTGATTATTTTGTGACTTCTATGTTATTTAGAGGTTTGTATACTGTGTTATTCTTCTTGATTTGAATTGGGTTTTCATTTTTTCTTAATGGTATAAAGTTTAGTATTGGATTTCAGTTATTCCTTCTTGTGATTGCTTCTCTAGCTGTCTATGATAAATTTATCACTTTTGTGTTGGATGGTTGGCTACTTATGTATGTATGTAGCGTATGTAGATGTTCACTTTGTGTATGTATGGAGTGTGTCTGTAGTGTATGCATGTGGCTATTTTGTGTATGTATCTCGTATATGTTGCTTTAAACCACCAAAAGTATTCAAGCGCTCTTGATTTCGTAATAGTCTTTCTTTGATTGCTGTAGATTTACTTCAAGTCTTTCTTTGGTATTTGTGCACAACGTAGGGACTTTTAAGCTCAGCCTATAATGACAGTCATTGTGAAGGAGAGCATAAACCATTTATCCATTAAGCTTAAATTTCTCTAATGACAATCGCAGTGTCACTTTGATTTCAAGAATTGATTTTTTCTGCACAAACATCAAATTTCTTAATAATAATGTAGGAAGATAAAATGAATTATCAGTTTCTTTTGCAAAAAACACCATGTTCTCATCCCAATTCATTTTCTTCCTTTGCAAGGTACCACGAGTTACGTCAGCCATGACTCAATAAATTCCTCCTTTCGACCACCATCAGGGGGCATCAAAGAGGAATAGATGGAATGCAAAACCTATAGATAATATATTATTGTTTCTTTGAGACTTTTCCTTTTTCCCTTTTAGTCATTCTATTGTTGTCGTTATCGTCCATAGGGAACTGTCTCAGTGACTAAGATATCCATGGAATACTTTTTCACCCATAAAGAAAAGAGGATACTTGCTAAGATACCGATTAGAGGAAATATGTATTAGATCCAAAGCCGAATGATACATCAGCACCGACTAGACTGCCAATAGATGTGTTCTATAGGATCATTGGCAGCCAGCAAATTGTAGTTGGAAGTAGGAAATCCATGAAGAACCTAACATTGGTCGCTGCTAAGGCATAGTTAATAACAAGAAAGGGAAATACTAATGAAAGAAACATCTTGTGGGAGTTATAGAGTTTCATTTTATGTCATAGTCAACAACCTTGTCTCCTTGTCATTTCCATTGATTCTTGCATTGGTTTTCTCAACTCCATTATAGTGCCTTAGTACCAAACTTCGCCATTGGGAACTCATTAGTATGTGCTATGATGGGATCGTGAGCGTTATTATCTGAATACTTTGTTTCTAAGAATGAGATACCAAATTATTGTATTGTGATGCATTATGTATCACTTTTTAAGTACCCTTCTGAAGGATTCTTGATTGTGATGCATTATTTTATATTAATTGTGCATTTTGATATTAGCGTGCTACTGTGCGTTGTGTGGTATTGATATGTTTTAGTTTTCTTAATGAATGTATTGTTCATGAGCTACTTTTGGTTTTTATAGGTTCTGTTACACTGGTTCAACTAAAAGGAGCGTGTTGATATATTGCCAAGAATTGCAAATATTGATACATTGAAGAAGAGTGTGCTGTATCAAAGGATTGTTCTTGTTATACCATTTAGTGAGTTCAGTTGTGTTCTTCACTGTGTCCAGCCTTGCCTTGGTGAAAAGACTATGTTTCACTGATCCAATTGCATAATTTGATACATTTTATTTGGAAGTTTAATTATTGTCATATATACAAACAAATATAGTATTGTTCTGTGGTTTTCCACTTAATATCCTATTATATATATTGCTACGTATATCGTGTTATTATTGCTACTTAATATCGTGTTGTATTGCTTTTTAATATCGTGTTGTATTATTTTATAATATCATGTTTTATTTGTACTTGCTACTTAATATTGTGTTGTATTACTCTAAGATTTTGCTTAGATTAAGCGGGTCATAACCCAACCCTGATTTTATCCCATTTGAGCCCAAAGTAAATTTGGGCAGGTTATAACCCAACCTGCTTTCTAATGCAGCCCATTTTAACATTTCAAATTTCAGCCCAACCCGCTTATTTGACACCCCTAAGCACAACAGTAGCCGATAACTGCTTATTGCTTCAGATTGATCAGGTATTGCGAGAAATTTTGAAGAAATTGGAACTCCCCACTTGCTTCCGATAGAAGAGCTCATGCTGCAGAAAGGTCGATCTTTGATTAATAAATTTTACTTGAGTTATCTTCTTATGATTATGGATTTTTATTTTTGAGTACAAAGGTAATTTTGATATCGTTAGAAATCAATTGGCAGTGGGTTGTTTCTTGGTCTTAAGCACTAGTTTGGTATACTTCTCGGTAAGGAATTGGATGAACAAATTTTAAGTACGTTGAAATTTCTAAGTACATGAACTTTTTAATTTATTCATAGCATTAATAGATATGATTTGATGAATGAAGAGTAAATAGTGAAAACTCGAGGATTTTGTATTCCACATTTATAATAATTAGCTTAAACGAGATTTTATCATGAGACTAATATGATGTGATTATAGATTAACCAATGGAATTCATATGGATTACTAGAGTGACGATCATGGTATTTCGGCATGAGTACTTTGGGCAATAATCTCACCACAAATAGTATTTCATAAATTTTGATTTTTACATGGTTTATAAAGTAAATGTGTTATTGAATGTTATGAATGCATGTGGGACAAGTGTTTTAGTTGATATGAAACTGAAATGATTATTTCAGATGATCTCATTTTTACATGATATGATTACTATTACAGAAAGGTTTTACACTTACTTGAGAAATAGTGTTTTGATAGGTGTTAAACTTTGAAATGATATGCTTTGATAAGATTTACATGCTTTGTTCGATTTTGAAATGCTTCAAAGATCACGAGAAAAGTTTAAATGGGAGTAGACCTTGATGAATTCCGTAGCTAACGGCGCGTTTGTTTGACTTGGTGCACCTTGTAGTTACAGATTACCGATAAATTCCTTGCCAGTGGGAAGGTAGAACTAGTATACTATTACTGATGTACCTCAAGTAGGGATGTACTAATATGAATATTTAACTCCTTTATGAGGAGTTTAATGTTATTGTTTATTTGTTAAAGAGGTCACACAGATACCTCCTTTGATATTAAAATATTTTTCTGAGTTTACTATCAAGTATTAACATTGATTTTGCTTATATGATGCACATAAGATTGAATATTATTATTGTTTCTGAAAATCTTTATTTCATCATTATGATTATTATATTAGCATATTTTTGACTTGTCCCTTATTAAAATGGTTGTGCTTAAGTATTAATACTCACTGAGCTAGAATCTCACTTCCCCCTAATTATTTTTACAGAGAACTCAGGTGGTTTTGAGGAGCGTTTCATTAACTAGAGAGTGTAATTTGGTGTCATCTTGTGAGCCCCACATTGCCTCGTGTGGCAAGAGATCTATCAATTTGTCATGTATTTTTTAACCTCTTAGGGTCGCTCCATTCATCATTCCTTTTATTTCAGTCATGATTAGTTTTTCGTATTGTAGTCAAGTGACTAGTTTGGAACTTCTTTTTCATATTTGGAGATGAATTGGTTTTATTATGTAACAATCAGATCATTGATGAATATTATGTCGTGGCGTATAGTTTCTATCATTTGTGTTGTGATATTCTAAACATAGAAAATTCAGGATAGGCCTAGAAACAAAGAAAACTCTGCCCAATTTTCTGTACAATTTTGATAAGGCTTGAATTGGGATTCTCCCTCTTAGAGTTGGTCACATTATTAACTTGGGTAGTGACAATAAGGGTGGTCTGTTGATATGTTGTTCTTGACCATGTCCAATAGGAGGTGCAGAATTCATAGTGATCTTTTCTTGAAATTTTAGACTCTTGATTAAGATAACATTGCTCTGATACTATTTGTTGGAATTATGACCTTTGTAATTCTATTAAGGAAGATTTATTAACTATATGTTCCTTGATTATATAGTAATTTGAATTAAATAAGTGTGCAAGTCAATAACACAACAGTTCAAAACTTCCCTTTTCTTAATCAGAACTTCAAATTAGACAACGATTACACAACTTTGTAATCTAAGAAATTATAAACTTTAGTTCCTATACCCAGTACGAAAACCCAAGGTTTAAATCTTCTATTGTCAAGAAGTTGCACCAACTTGTTATACCCACTCACACTTAGAACTCACTTGGAATTAAAATAATTAACTAAAACATCCAATTAATAATAATACTATCGATATATCTTACGCTACACTCCAAGATAAATACAAGATTCTCTAAATCTCTGATCATGTTTTGCTTGTTCCTCACATTCTAAGTGCGCAAGTCTTTTTACAGAAAACCCTTCTCTTTATATAGATTGACAAACCTTTCCTTCTTAGCCATGAACTTGATATGTTTGAAATGTTTCCTACTCCTTGTAGGACATGGAAGCACTTTAAACTAATTCACATGGTTGCGCATATATTTATGATCATATTCACCTTTTCCTAATAATATAAGGTTAACACAAGTTCATGTTGAATCAACTTGTTCCACGCATCTTGTCAGTCTCCAAAATTCTAATTTATGTGAATCTAACAAACAAATTGAAAAAATTTGAGCAATTTTATTAACTTCATGTCCTAATTAGGAAACTTAAATTATTATAATCACTTGTATTGATATATACTCAACACTTACCCCATTTGATCATTCATTTTCATTGAATAACATAAATTTCTCCTAGCAATCACTTGTATTAGTATACATTAAGAATCACTCCTTCGATTGTTAATTTTCATTGCATACTAAAGATTTATTCGTTTGAAAAGTTTTTTGAAAACTTAATTTGCTACAATCACTAATATTTGTATATATTCAACATTCACACACTTTAATTCTTTATTTTTATATAGTAGCATATATTTCTCCGCTTGAAATCTATTTGAAAAAAAAGCCTTGTAATTAACGTTACATTCAACGCTACAACCACCTAATTACTACATATTAAATACTACCCCTTCAACTATTTTCATCATTCACAACAGAAAAAGTTTCTTCGTTATTACACTCTTGTAAAAATTGTGAGTTATTGTTTTCTATTCTCGTTTCATTTTTGAAATGAGAATAAGTGTTTTAGACTGGATATATGTATGGATAGGTCTTGATTTGTAATTATAATTATTTGTGACACTAGGTTTTATTAGAGAAATAATGCTTGTGAGCTCATGTCGCAGATCTTGGTTCGTAAATTCAGTTATTTGTGTAATCATATTTTTTTAGAAAAATCATGTCTATCTGGTCATGTCCTTTGATTCATGACAAATATTCTCGTCTTTGTGTTTTGATGTTTGATTGAGTCATTGGTCAATTTGTTCTTTTTTTTGTTTGTGTACTTGCTTATTCAAACCAAGATTATTAAGTTAAGATAACATATTCAACTAGATTCATAAGTTTTATTTGTGCTTCTAAATTCACACTAGTCTTCTCTCAAGAGGCAAATTTCATGGTTGAGATCCAAATTTTATGTTTATGATTTTTGTGTTATTTTTTTTAACAAGACCATTTTTGTTTATTTCAGAATTGATGTTATCTTGCCTTCGTTTTGTTATCTCATAAAAATTGTAGACTCAATTATATAACTAATTTACTAGAGACTAATGTTTCTTATCTTTATTCTTGTTGTAGACCAGTGATATTGACAAGACTCCTTGATTATTATGTTCTTCAAAGCGATAAAGGCGTTGAGTGATTGTGGTATATTCAGTCTTACTTTATTAAAATTGTTCAACTAGAGTCCATCATTTTGTGAAATATTTTGTTGGGGTAAACTTTGTTCAGTGTCCCTATATGAAGTTTTTAAAACAATCATTGTAAAAGAAAATTTAAAATTTATTTTGCAACTGATTTTCGTGTGAACGTTTTCGTCAATCGTGTTTTAAAATTTTCATAAATTCAATCTAAGTTTATAGTGAATTTTAGTGTCATAAATGATTATTTCTCTAGTTAATAGTCAATGACTCTATGGACATGTCATTTTAACTCTTTTAATTTTAATTTGTTAATTTTGTTTATTTTAATGTCTGATTTTATGGTGAAATAGGGGTGGGAGCAAGGGAAATCTGACCTAGATAAGAAAATAAATACGCGTGTATTTTGGGTTGACAAGAAAAAATGTGTTGCTAATGCTTTAAAAAGGATATTTTACGAAAAGTTCTATCCTTTAGAAGATAGATAGTCTCACTCGCAAACCTTAAATCTTTTCTTAGATTTATATTTCCAAAATAAATTATGTAAAAGAGAAATTTATTTATTTTACTTCACATAGATTTTGGGATTTAGCTTTTAGTGGTTTAATTTTCTTTCCTATTTAATTTAGTTGGAGTAGATAACTTCAAAAGAGTTTAGTTTTTCCTTATTTTAAAATATAGAATTTTCTCAATTCACATGACATATGATTTAGTTTAAAAGATTAATTTCTATTAAAAAAAATTAACTATAAACACAATATATTTTGAGGTTAGATTATTAATTTTATTTAACTCAAGATTATGTTCTGCTAAATTTTCAGAATTTTATTATTCTTTTGAAGCCAATTTCATGCTAAAAGTTTTTCTAAAGTTTGAAGGTTATGTTCTACTGAAAGCTTTTACTAGAGAAGGTCTTCATTAAAAAGTTATACTCATTTTAACACCTATATTACTTCAACAAAATATATATTTAATGGGAATACATTTTTATTTTGGAGAAAAAATATTTAGTGAATAAATTTAATTGATGTCGTTGTATTTAGAGTCACTAAAGACTTAAGCTGCATTACTGAAGTGTTAGTTACAAATATTATCCTATTTATTATAGCTGCTAATAGTCAATTATATTATTGTAGTAAAATATTTATTTCTAAGTGCTTGTTTATAATAGTGTATTAAGATTTTAAAGAATAATATATACTTCTTGGTTGTATCACATTAAAATTTAGAACATCTTGCGTTTACTCTAAAATGTTAGTGACTGTCAGTTTTCATCGAACTTATTCTTACATCCTTGTGTATGACATGTGTAAAGAGAAAGTTTACTCATAAATGTACATGTTTTAGACCTTCTTATTTTTTGTCTCTGAACATGCAACTATTCTATATTCTTGAAACTACAATATGAAGAAGATGTGATCAATTTTATTTCCAAAGTCATGTTTGAATGCGTTTTTATAAATAATAGAACAACATTTTAACGCGCTATTACAGATTTATTGGGCAATTTCTTAGATTTAACTTTGATTGAATTATTTCTTATGGATTCACAAATGGAAAAATACAATTATAAGAGAGAAACGGAGTCTTCAATCAAATATTGAATGATATCAATTTGAATTTATCATATCTTCCTGATTGTACTGAGGAAAATTCAATTGACTTAAATGAACGCAACAATTATGCTAGAGGAGGTATTTCCATGTCTGGAACTTCTCATATGGTGAATGACCTTGTAAATGGTGTTAAAAATATTGATCTCATTTCATCAGAACGTCTTCAAAATAATACTAGAAGCTCTTTCGAAATTCAAAATTATTACATGCTCTAAAAACTTCATTTTTCCAGAGTACACACTTTGATGGAGCTTCTCACACCGTAAGTGAATTTACAAGTGGTGTCACAAACACTGACATCATACCATCTGAAAGTCTTTCAAATAATGGTAGAAGCTCTCTTCAAACAGAAAACTTATGGAATGCTCTAACAAATTTATTTTCTCAGAGCGCTTCTCGTACGGTGAGTGATTTTGTAAATGGTGTCACAAATACTGACCTTATATCATCAAGAAATAATTCTAATAATGCTAGAAGCTCTCCTCAAACGCAAAACTTATGGAATGTTCCAACACTTTTATTTTCTCACGGTACAAACTTTCATGGACCTTCTCGTACTGTGAGCGATATTGTAGAGGGTGTCACAAATATTGATCTCATATCATCAGATAATTGTACAAATAATACTAGAAGCTTTCATCTAACACAAAACTTATGGAGTGCTCCACCGATTTCATTTTCTCATAGTACAAACTTTCATGACTTTCTCGTACTGTGAGTGATTTTGTGGAGGTTTTCACAAATTCTGACCTCACATCATCAAAAAATCATTTAAATAATTCTAGAATCTCTCCTCAAACGCAAAATGTATGGAATGGTTCAATAATTTCATTTTCTCATAATACAAACTTTCATGGACCTTCTCGTATTGTGAGTGATTTTGTAGAGGGTGTTACAAATACTATTCGTACCATCAAATAATCATTCAGATAATGTTAGCAGCTCTCTTCAAATGCAAAATCTATGGCATGCTCCAACTTCTTTATTTTCTCAGAATGGAGCTTCAAGTATGGATTTTGTGGAAAATAGTAGACATCAAACATTTTTTGAGCAACATACAAATTTTGGTGGTGGTAGTTCATCTACTTCAAGAAATCAGTTTAATGCTCTTATCCATCCTTCAGGCGGTCCAGTGAGAAATTTAAGAGAACATGAATTAGGAGACACAGGAAGACATGTTAATTTCTTGAGAAATAATATTGATCCTCAATCGAGTTCTCTTGTAATTACTGAAAGTGTCACGGTAAGTTTTCTAGCATACTATGATTGTTGTCTGTGTTACTACTGTTTTCACTTATATTTTTTTTGGCATATCTGAATCATATTCTTTATTTTCTTATAATTATGATCTTCTTACTAATTTATTTCGATATGTAGGGTCAGTGGCGGAGCTACAGTGTCCCGAGGGTGTTCAATTGGACACTCTTTGCCGGAAAATTATACCGTATATACAAGTAAAATGCTATTTGTAACGGTTAAAACAAATAAATTGGACATCCTGAGCACATTGACATGCTTTTGCCCAACGGTCTGAAGCTCCCCTGCCCACTTTGAAGTCGTGGGTTCGAATTCCCACAACTGCATTTTTAAATACAATACTTTTATTTTATTATTTATTAACTTATTTCTTTAATTGTCTGAATTTGACTTTTTATTTCCTCCCATTAAAATTTGAAATAAAACTTAATTTAAAATACAACACTTTTATTTTATTATCCATTAACTTATTTCTTTAATTGTCTAAACTAATTAAGTTACCTTCTTAATTAAAAACTTAGGTTGAGTAGCTAATTGAATTTCAATGAATTTGACTTTTTATTTCCTCCCATTAAAATTTGAAATAAAACTTCATTTTAAGTACAACACTTTTATTTAATTATCCATTAACTTATTTCTTTAATTGTCTAATCTAATTAAAGTACATTCTTAATTAAAAATTTAGGTTTAGTAGCTAATTGAATTTCAATGAATTTGACTTTTTATTTCCTGTCATTAAACTTTGAAATGAAACTTAAATGTAATTATTTAATTTAAAGTTAATAAAAAAAACTGTAAACTATTTCTATAAAACCATTAAAAACGAATAAAAGAACACCTCATTTGATTTGCTTCTATTATTCATGTTTCGTTATTGTTGTCATCACCATAGATTAGTGAAAGCTTAAAACGTAAAAATGATTTCATTTTTAGCTTAATGCTCCCCTCTTTTTCTTTTTTCTTTTCTTGTTTTGTTCGGTCACTTTATATTAAATAAATCACAAATACTAAAGCTAAATATTATGTAGTTTGATTTTTAAAATTTTGGAACATTATTCGTAAAAAAATGTAATATTAATATTATGTAGTTCAATTTTAATTTTTTCAATGTATCTATTTATCGAAAAAAAAATACTTATGTAATATTTGGACACCCTTCGTAAAATTCCTAGTTTCGCCACTGTGTAGGGTGACAATATCAGGGAGACCGGACATAGGAATGATCCTATTGTTATTTAGGTAAGCATTCTATATTATCTATTATGAATTTAGTTGCCATTTTTATCTCTTCTCCTTCTACTATCGACTTCTTTAATAGTAATATTGTATGATGACCACGTAAAACATGATATTCACTTTTTATTAAATGATATTTTCAATTCATACTATACATGTATGCGTATTTTAAATTATTTAGTCTAACTATATAAGAATATGTATATTCTCTTTGTTTTCATTTATTGTTATTTGTCAAAAGTAACCTTGACATGTTGAATATGTTATTTCATGACACAACGTACTTTTCATGCAATGTGTGATAATGATACGAAGCAAAATGAGTCCATTACTATTCAAAATTTAAAATGACAGGATGATGAAGAGGATGAACACGATGATGCTCAACATGATGGAATTTCTTATTATAGGGAAATTCCGTATTAGGTAATACACTGAGATACAATACATGAACATGTGATATGATTAGAGTAATCAATCTTTTTTTTTTTAAATAACATCGAAAAAGAGCGTTATTTCTAAACTTATGAAGCAGAGCAAGTATCAATCAACCAAGCTGAAACATTATAGTGACTCTTGCTGCACATGTTTGATAAGAAAATTGGTTGTTTCCATTTCACTTTAAAGCTTCTTGGAAACCTTATTCAATTATATGTTTTCCTATTTTGATATGTATAGGGTACTTCTGATTATGGGGGAGAACTAGGAATAATCAACTGTGGACATGAATTTCATTTTCAATGCATCAGAAGGTGGCTGATGAGAAACAACTCTTGTCCTATTTGCAGAAGGATTGTTTTGACTCAATAAGATAGGAACCTCTGGTTCTCATTTAAAACAAAAAAAATATTCCCAAGCCCCATTTTTAGTTGATTAGCTTGGTGGAGACACTACATGCTTCTGTGTCTTGTTTATTGATGAAGTAGAATTATTCAAATGATAAATCTATGGATATACATTTTAAGTTTGAGATTTTTTTTTTGCTTTCAACATATCCATCAAATCAATAACTTTATCAACTTTAGATAGAAAAATATCATTTCTTACTTTTTCAGTGTGGTGTTTTTTCACTATGAACTATTGTAGTAATTAATACTTTTTGAGATTTTTGATTCTACCAGCGTACTAGTAACATTACTACCCTATGGAACTTTCTATTGTTTTGATTACTCTGTCAACTTTTTTGGCATACAAAAAAAATAGTGACGTTATTAATTTTGATAGTTGATGGATTTCTAAAACTGTGACTGATCATTTTATTGCTAGTTGAAAATGACATGTGTCATGAGTCAAAATTATGAGGTACTTTTTATATTTTAGTGAAGATTCTAATGATCAACTCTGGCAATTTCTAATTGTTATTCATCTCAAATGTCTTATTGAAAAGCAATTTTTTGGTGGGCCTAATATAGAAGTGTTCGGTACAATGGTAAGACTTTAAATTTGAATATAGACTATTCAATTTATCCATCATATTTATTTATTGAACAATCTCATTAAAAGGGACAATCCTATGTACTAAGTGTATGCTATGTGTGAGGTCCGGAGAAGAGTGCATCACAAAAATCTATTTTATGTAACTTGTTTTATTTTTTTTAAAGAGACTTTTTTCACAGTTCGAACTTGTGATTTTCTAATTACATATAAATAACTTTATCAATTATGTCAAGGCTCCCTTAAATTGAGTCAACTTGACTTTTATACGTTTTTTATTTATTAGTTTAGAGCGGGACGGATCATTACATTAAACAAAAGCTTTTCCCAAAAAAAAGTACCGAGTAATTAGCGTTATAAAACATGGTTCCCCACCATTTTCCTCTATAAATCGTTCACTAAAGATATTCATGCGGAAAAAGATATTCTCAATGAAATATTGGTAACCTTGCTAATTTTTTCGTATAGAAATATTATTATATTTTATTTTCTCATTGTTTCAATTAAAATATATGTGGAATATCCATTAAATATTTTTTAGTGAATCTTTTTTATAAAAAAATAGTGATAATATAATAGTGGACACAATCATTTTTTATTTAAAGTCTGCAATAGTTCTATTGTTGAGAAAATGTTTGTTCATATAAATTCGCATCATAATGATTTATTTCAATTTTAATATTTTAGGTCCTTGATTGTATTTTTGAAAAACATTATTTAACATTGAGTATAAGCTCATGTTGGATTAGAAAAATGCATATATTTTGTTTCTCATTTTAGATTAATTGGGGATAAAATACTTTAGCTCTTTTGAGGTCATCATTGCCCCCATATTGTGAGGTAGATTGATTGCTAATAATATAAATATGTTGTTATACTTTATGTAAAATTTAACTTCAACTATTGATACAAGTTTGGTTGTATCCTCTTTTTCGTTTAAGATTAGTAAATCCACTGATTTGTCAAATTATCAACATACGTCTCACATTTTTTTTTTGTGACGTAATTTTGATAGAGTTATTGGTTTATAAATTCAATTTGTTGTTCCGCCTCTTATTTTTGGAGATTAATCATTTTTATCAAATTTTCACATCATTTGATCTCTGAAAAAGTATTTCCATAAAGGTGTTCTAAGATTTTGTTGAGACGTTGCTCGGTTTGTTCATTATATTTTGTGTACTTACTTGTTTCAATTTAAATATTAAAGTTGAGAACATATATTGATTTTAATATTACTAAATTCATAAATTTAATATTGCACTTATAAAATTACATGAACCTTTATTCTGCCAAGAGATAAATTAATGGTTATTATGCAACTCAAACTAAAATGACTTTTAAGTCAAAAAATAAAAGTAAGGGGAGACCTATTTTGATTTTTGACTTATTTTAAGTCATTTTTACATTGCCAAACACTTTCCAACTTATTTTAAGTCATTTTGGGCTTATTTTAAATTATTTTTTATATTTGCCAAACACTTTCAGAAGTCAAAAACTGACTTAAAAGTAGGTTTGACCAACTTTTAAGCCAATTCAAACACCCACTTAATTTTTTTTTGAATACTTTGTAAGTTATGATTTTTACCTATTATTACTTATTGTGCTTTAGTCAAACTATATATAATAATTTAAGAATGAACCTTTTTTTTTGCATCTTATCTTGTTGATTTGAATGTACAATATATTTGCTATAATGTAAAAGAAAATAGTGATGGTCTTGAGGATCACTAGGTTCTTGATCACAAGGCATTCACTATTTGTACTAGAGTTGTAACACCTCACAAATTGGAAAACTAAAGATGGAAAGGAAAGGTCTCATTTAAGGCTACTTTTTGTGTCTTACGAGACTAATCTACCGACCGTGGAAGTTCTTATGGGTCGTAGATGGTTGTTGCTCCCCATATACACGCATGTGTACGTGGTCGTGCAAGTAACATAGATTTTTTAAGAAAAGAGTTATCGTTCCCAAGAGACTTATAATCAACTTATATCAGACACTTAATTCTACAAATAAAAATAAAAGTAACCTTTCCAAGAGTTGGTGATTGATTGTTAACTTCTACTAATTATGAACTAAATAAATGTAACTAAATGTGAATGACTTTAAGATGATGTTTCAAAAAAGTAAAAGACAATTCTAGGTATGCAACATATACTGAATCTCATGTATCATGTTATAGGGTTAATTATATGAGTCGGGTTCTACACCTCTCCTCGCCTACTCTACTTAGCTATCTAACTACATCATTGAGTGAGGATAAAGAGACTAACTGGTGAGCATTTATATTTCTTCCTATTTCGTAACCAAGCAAGGTGTTTGTATGGGTGTCACTGCTGAACACTACTCACCTCAATCTAATGGGTGAATCGATCTCTCTATATTATCTGGTCTATCTAACCTCTCGTCTTCCAATTTTAAGATTAGACAATATATTTATCTCTAGATGGCCAGTCAAGAAATACTAAAACGAGAATATAGAAGTAACTTACAATGACAACCAAAACATAATTCAAAATGCCTTTAATAATCAACATTCAATTCGTAGCTACAACCCCAGAACAAGGGCGTTTAGCCACTCATTCTATTAGAAAACCAAAAAATACAATTGTTCATGCAATTTCTGGAAAATACATGAGTTTAGAAGATCAAAACCTATTACAAATGATGATACTTGCTCTCTTGCACACCAAAGAAAAGTCAAACCTTAACAATGGAGATCGAAGGGTCTATTTATAATAGTTATAAACAATAGAGTCGAATTATACTTCAATAAGGATTCCTTTTCAAATCGACTTTCGCTCAAACCTCCGCACAACACTGGGGCATCGTGCTCTTGTCGCACCGCACTGCCAGTGCGCTCAAATGTGGCCTAAATTAACAGGAGCTTAGTGCGTCACGCCCGTGCTGTGCAAGTTATGCTAGGGCACCGCGCCTCGCCTTTGCTTACTTATCATCTTGAACTCCTTTTCTTCCTTGACTCGATCACTTCTCTTGACAATGTGCAAAAAACACTAATCACGTTTATTAGGGTGTAATCATCACAATCCTTAACCAAAATATGCTACTTATATTAGTGAATGTCCTAAAACTTACGTTGAAGATGGGTAATTTCTAGTAATTGGGCATATAAATATGCCCAAGATTACCACCCTATACTTAAACATTTGTTAGTCCTCGAACACACTTTATCTTATCAACCGGACAAACATATTTAATCATGAACTTGTGGCACACACTACATGCAATAATTTCAACTCTTCCTTATGGTCTACCAATCAACAATCCACAACCTCGATGAATGACTCTTCTCAAAGAATTTTGGGCTAATGCAATATCATAGAGATAAACCAAACAAGATTAAGCACCCAACATGTTTAGTGAATGCCCTCAACAATTTAAGTATAGCCTTTCTTTCACACCAACAACAATACATTTCAATGATAAGGGTATTTTTTATAACATTCACTCTCACACTCACAAATGAAGTTTTCACATATCCTAACATGCCATACGCTTGCCCTTGGTGTACTTTAATTTTCACAAAGTATTCTCATAGAATCAAGAGGACTTTCATTCGGTTGTAATGTCGTCTTTAGGTGCGGGAGGATACATTTGGGTAAAATTTAGTGACTCATTCTCCCTAATGCACATGTTTTGTTTTCCTTTCTAACATTCACAACTTTTGTCTTTCCCTATTATATGTTTTCCAATTGAATTTTATACCTTGCCTTCACTTTCACTTGAGCCCTTCTTTTCGCACACACCCCTTTATGTATATAATTTTTTTTGGATTAGCCACCTTTAACTTAGGATTTTTTAGCCTTAGTCGAAGTGCACAATGTCCTAATGGAACAGGGCCAATCACAAACTTTTAGGACTTATGGGGTATCCGTTGTTTACCTATTCTCTTTCTTCTCCACAAAACCAAGCATTTCTACCCTATCCATTTTAACCAACGCTACCATTTTCTTCAACTCAACATAGTGCATTAAGGATTAATTTTTGATCAAACTGATGGTATGAATAAAAGGGATTCGACTCAATTAAGTGGTTTAGAATAAAATCAAGTCTACAAGGCTCAATGGGGGCTATGCTAAAGATATTTTATTTGGTGGCACACAAGGAAAATTCAAACTTGGCTATTCAAAGAAACACCTCAATCATATTCCATAATTCAAGCAAGTCACTCCTTAAGCACTCTTGGTTCAAGTTCTAGATGTTATTCAATACAAAAACTAAACAAATTTCCTCCACACATCGCATCACAACACACATAAGGACCCAATACTTGTAGCATGCTCACATAAAATGCATTATGGTGTTTCCACACAATTAAGACCAAATTCGTTATTTTCCATTTAAAGTCAAGACAAAGAGATTATGTTTTTTTTGAAGGTTACGATCTTACTATTGCAAACAAAGTGTTACCACCCATGATGTCTAGCCAACTATCTGGACAAGGTTTCAAAGTGACAAAGAGGTAGGTTTCATACTTCTACTCCTAATAACTAATTTTCCCTTAAGACGGGTGTCGTCCATCCATCATTAGGAAACGTCACTCCTAGATGACTCTAAGACTCGTTAAAGTAGTAAAACTAGTCCTAATCGGTTCAATGGGAATAGGAAAAGAACCAAAAACATAATGCGAGGAACCCTCCTAAAAATAAAATAGACTCGATAAACCATTAAAGTATGTACGATGAAGTTCAACTTTCACCCCACACTTAAAAAGTATGTACGATGAAGTTCAACTTTCACCCCACACTTAAAAGAATTATTGTCCTCAGTGTGCACAATAAAATAAAGTGCAAAGGTAAAAGAGAACTCCCTTTCGGCCTCTACGACACGCGCTTCAACTCAGGGGGTTGCCATATTAGCGTCAAAATCCATAGCCATCTAGGCTGCATTACCATTTTCATCACCCGCATCAGTATCATCATCTCCAAGGCCAGTAAAATCTGACTCATCATCATCCAAGACATCCTCCTCATCAGCAGTTGCATCATCATCATCAATGGGTTCTTGGAAAGCCGGACCCATCCGACACATAAAGATTGCGCTATCCGTCAATAGGTAACGCCCCTCTAGTGTCGCCATTTCATCCTCAATCACCGGATGACCACCTATCCACAATTGTAACTTAGCAATTCCAAACATACGCCCCATCTAACTATCATCACGAGCTTACCTATCAATAGCAGTCAACATATGCCCATAGGATGGGTCGTGCGCTATAGTGCGTGTGACATCAACCAAGTGGAACACTAGATTAGGGGCACCACGGGGGCATACATTGGACCTCCTCTTCAATCAGTAACTCCTATAGGTACTTAGTAATGATGCTCTCATAATAAAAAACACCATCTCTTGTTGGTCCTAAACTTAAGTATGTTTTGCTTAAAAAATACCCCAATATTCACCGACAAGCCTTTCATCAAATGATATACTAGCACTACTCTCTCCCTTGTAACATCAGTCGTATGCTTACATGGTAGTAAGGCGCTACACACATTTTAAAACCAAATGCGAGCCTCTAAATTGAAGTGCCCATAGTGGAGAGTCAAGTGATGTCCCATGTCTCTAAACTTATCCCACCTCACAACAGAAGTCCCCCCACACAAGGTATGCCTAATATCACAAAATCATTCAACGCTTCCACACTAAAAATTAACAAACTATCCCGAATAATACCATTGTTTATCTCAACACAATGTGCATTCCAATTCGCATAAAATCCACGAACCAAGTTTAAATTGCACTCACCTTGATTCAAAAAGACATATTAGAGTCCTAAGGAATTGATTTGGGCGTGAATATGGGAAAGTTATTGTCGCAATCACCACTTATCAACATATTTATCGCTGAGGTACTTGGATTCTTGTTGAAATCCGCACCAATCCTTTCTATTGTGCATCAAAGCTTGTTCATCAAATTTTTGGGGCAGCAAATTGGTGGTTTCACGACTAGAATTTGCGGAAGTCGCTCCTTTTCTACTCCTCTTGGTAGCTGAACCACTAGAAAAACTCTTGTCTTTAGGAGCAGTCACAACACCCAACAATGGAACATTGGAAGAAAAGAGAAAAATATTGGGGGTAAAATGAAGGGGGAGAAGTCGGGTGGGCAGTGGGATGGGGGCGGGGGGTTTAGTGGAGTTTGAAAATTTTCTATATTAGAGTGGATTTTAGGGTGTTAGAGTTTATGAAAATGGGAGGGATGGAGGTTTTGTTAAACTTTGATGGAGGATTGGATGGTTTTGGGCAAGAAAGTAGGTAAAGACGAAGAAGAAAGAGTGGAAATTTGTAGAGAGTTTAGATAGAGGGTCGGCTAGAGACATAGTGGAAAAAGAATATGAAGTGGGTTTTATGTTAAGTGAGGGATTTAAAAGCTGATTTATTTTATTTTTATGGCGTGATAGGGGCGCGGCGTGCTGCTATTGTGGCAGAAACCGCCTCTAGTCAAATTCCTCCTAGCGTGACATGCTCATCCTGCACCAGTACCCCTAGCACGATGCACCTTTCCTGCGCCAACATCGTCGTTATTGCGGAGGCTTCGCGTGATGGTGGCGTGATGCACTGCTAGTGTGCCAGAAACAAGCCTCAGTACTTAGCCTTTGGTGTGGTGCGCCTGGCTTGTGTTCGAACTCCATTAAGCAACTTATTTCTTCAATTTTTGGGTGGTTTGTTCTCCTTTGACCTGCGTATCAACCAAACAATCTGACATTATAATTGTATGTTGCCTCCCACCTAGCGCCTTAGTTTTGGTTGTGGCACGACCCATTTTTTTGTATTTTTATTTTATGAATTCTAAAGTTCTATATAAATAAAATAACTTTTGAAATAAAAACTCTACACCAAGGAATTTGAAACTAAGCTAAAGTTTCAAAATTATGCACAACTACTACCTATTACATATTATTTACGGGTTTCCTCCCGTCTAGTGCTTGATTTAACGTCATGGCACAACGCAACTTGGATCGTTGATCATTTAGCTTAAGAGCCCCGCAATCACGATCTGAATCCTCACCGAAGTAGTGTTTCACCCTTTGCCCATTAACAAAGAACATAAGGACAATCTTACCTTTAAGTTCCACAGCCCCATGTTAAGTCATTCTTACCACTTTGAAAGGGAAACTCAACTTCGACCTTAGTTTTCCAAGGAATAACCTCAGTCTAGAGTTAAAGAGTAGTACTTTATCACCTGGATTGAAAGTGAGTGCAACTATTTGGTTGTCGTGCCACCTCTTCGTCTTTTATTTTTAAATTATGCCTTTTTCATAAGCGTGGAGCCTAAACTCCTCAAGTTCATGCAGATGATTCACTCTCTTTTTACCAGCCAACTTGGGGTCCAAGTTCAACTTCTTAATTGCCTAATAAACTTGATGTTCCAATTCCGCCGGAAGATGACATGCCTTCCCAAATACTATGTGATTGGGAGAACTCCATATGGGTGTCTTTTATGGAGTCATATATAACCACAATGCATCATCTAATGTTTAGGACAAATCTTTCCTTTGTGTATTCACCGTTCTCTGAAAAATTGCTTCACCTCTCTATTCAAAACCTCCACTTGGCCACTCGTTTGAGGATGATGAGATATAGCAACCATATGACGAATACCTTACTTAGCAAAAAGGTTCTTAACAAGATGGTTAGTAAAATACTTACCACCATCACTTATTATTGCCCTCGAAGTGCCAAATCGAGTCAAGATGTGCTTCTTTATGAACTTTATCACCACCCTTGAATTATTGGAAGGAAGAGCGACAACCTCAACCCATTTCTAACATAATCCACAGCCACAAGAATATATTGGTTTCCACTAGATAGTGGGAAGGGACCCATAAAGTCAATAACCCACACTTCAAAGATTTCCACATCCAAAATGTTATTTAGCGGCATCTCATGTCTTCTTGAAATAGTACCCAACCTTTAGAATTTAGCACAACCCTTCACAAAAGCAATAGAATCGTTAAATAACGAGGTCCAAGAGAAACCATATTGTAGTACCTTATGAGAAGTGCACTCTCCTCCATGGTGGCTTCCATATGGGCTATCATGACAACTTTTGAGCACTTTATGAACCTCCGAATTTGGAATGCATCTTCTCACTACCCTATCTACACTTTGCTTGAAAAAGAATAGTTTATCCCAGATATAGAACTTAGCATCGTGATTGAGGTTTTTCTTTTGTTAGGTGGTTGCACCCGAAGGATAATCTCCACTCACTATCAAATTAACAATGTCTTGATATACGTCACTTGAGAGATATCTAATGAAATCAATTGTTTATCCTAAAACTCTTCCCGTATTTGCTTGTGCTCATTCACATGGGAAAAATATTCTAACATGGACAAGTGATCCACTACTAATTTTCAATACCTTTCCTATCTTTCTTCGCAAGGTCAAATTCATCGAGAAGCAATATCCAAAAAATCAACCTTGGTTTAGCATCATTTTATTGAATAGGTACTTAATCGCTGCATAGTTAGTAAAAAAATTCACGTTAGTACCTACCAAATACTATCTGAACTTATCATAGGCGAACACTAGATCCAACCTCTCCTTCTTAGTCGATGTGTAATTTTCTTGCGTAGAGTCAAGGATCTTGCTTGCATAATAAATCGAGTGGAAAACTTTATTCTTTCTTTGTCCCAACACTGCACCCACTGCTACGTCGCTTGCATCACACATGAGTTCAAATGGTAATTACCAATCAGGAGCAATTATGATGGGAGCTTCAATTAAGTTCCTCTTCAACATCTCAAAAGCTTTCAAACACATCGCATCAAAGTCAATCTTCACCTCCTTCTCTAAACGGTTGCACATAGGTCATGCAATCTTGGAAAAATCCTTTGATGAATCTCTGGTAAAATCCTACATGACCAAGAAAACTATGCACCTTTTTATAGAAATGAGAGGGGGCAATTTTTCAATAACTTTTACTATAGCCTTATCAACCTCTAAACAAGACTTAGTAACCTTGTGCCCAAACACTATCCCCTCTCTAACAAAAAAATGACAATTTTCCCAGTTTAGAACTAAGTTAGTGACTTCACATCTAGCAAGTACTTTATCAAGATTTTGGAGACATACCTCAAAAGACTTCCCAAAGACTGAGAAATCATCCATGAACACCCATATAAAGTCTTCCAACATATCATGAATAATGACCATCATACACCTTTGAACAGTCACTGATGCATTGCAAAGTCTAAATGGCATGAGCATAGGTACCATAAGGACAAGTGAACGTGGTCTTTTCCTGATCCTCGGGGGCAATAAGGATCTGATTATAACCGGAATACCCATCGAAGAAACAATAGTACTATTTCCCTTCTAGTTCGTCAAGAATATGATCAATGAAAGAAATAGGATAGTGATTTTTCCGGATAGCATCATTTAGTATAGTAATCCATACAAATCCTCCACTCGGTTACTGTTCTAGTAAGAATTAACTCATTATTTTTGTTCCTTACCACTATCATACCTCCCTTCTTAGGAACAAATTGCAACGGACTTACCCAAATACTATCAAAGGTTGGGTACACAATTCCAGCATCTAATCACTATATGACTTCCTCTCTTACCATTTCTTTCACCAAAGGATTTAGCGGCGGTGATGTTGTGACCTTGGTCAGTGATCCTCTTCTATATAAATTATGTGCATACATAAAGGCAAACTAATCCCATGAGTATACCCCATTTGCATCAATTTCCTTTCTTCCTGCATTTCAAGATCCTCAATGACGCATCAACACATAAATCGGAAAACTCTGCGAAAGTATAACATGCAAAGTTTCATTAGTACCCAAATAAGCATACCTCAAGTGATCTGGCAGAGTTTTTAGTTCCAGCATGTGAGCTTCTTTTATCGATATCTTTGGTGTGGTCCCTAACTCGCAAGATAATGACTCCACTTGAGACTTACGAGTGTCAATTAGTGCTAGATTCAAACATAATTATATCTCTTGAGCCTCAGTACCTCCTTCCACATCATGACCTATTAACACTCTATCTAAGGGATATTCAGGAACAACTACTTGTGATTCTACTATATCAACCACACTATTAGCAGATAACTCTTCATAGATAGAAGATAATATTAAAGTGCGGTAAACATCAAATACAACAACCTTATCATGTGACCTCGTAATTAGTTGACCAGATGCTACATCAATCAATTCCTTACCTAGGGCCAAAACGGTAGTCCCAAAATGAATGGAACTTCTGAATCAGGTTCAAAATCTACGGGAAAAATCAATGAACCTACTTGAACTAACACATCTTCTACCACCCCCTCGGTCTAGCAAATGATTTATGAACGAGTTCTACAATAATAGTGGTTCTTTTTGGACTACCCAACCCAAGTTTTAAATACGATGATAAAGGCATAAGATTTATACTTGCCCCCAAATGACATAATTCGCGGGTATGAACATTTTTCCTAATTGTAATTTGTACAATAAAACTGCCTAGATCTTATAACTTTTAGGGCAGTCTATTTTGAAGCCTAGAGTTGCACTGCTGAGTAAGTGCTACCATTTCATATTCCGTGAGCCTCCTCTTGTTGGCCACAATTTCCTTCACGTATTTAGCATACTCCGAGATAACCTACAAAATGTCAAGCAAAGGCAGATTAATGTGAACTTATTTAATGAGAGAGAGAAAATTACCAAAGCATTTATCTTCATTCTACATTTTTAGCCTTTGTGGAAATGGAGGTGGTAATTCCTTTTGAGGAACATGTGCCTCAACATTGGAGATTTTTACTACCTCTTCCACTTTATTTTCTTCGTTACATACCTCATTGTCTCTCTTCTTTATATCTAGTTCCTCTAATTGTAACCCACTTCTAGTACTTACCGCATGAAATTGCTTTCGATTGGGTTCAGTATCACTGAACAGCCCAGCTTGGGGACGCAGGGTCATAGAATTATCTACTTTTGCAACTTGTTTCTCTAAACTCGTTTGGGACATTTGGATGTTTCCAATGCTCTCATCCTGCTAATCTATCCTAGCATTTACTTTTGTCCTTATTTTAGTCATGAGCTTTTGGAGTAGCTCTTCATTAGTCATCCCCCCTTTTGGTGCACTAGGATTTGCACCTTGGTTCAGATTTTGGTATTATTTCTCAGCCCCTTGAGAAAAGTATTGGTGTCACGCCCTGAGCCTACACCCCGAACGTGGCTGGCACTCGAAGATCATTGCTGGCCTCGAGCGGACCCTTGGCCTGGCTTACTAACTCATCGAAAGACTCTATGCATTATTACGATGATCAAATGAACTTACTCAAATAGCTTAATAATAAAACGTGGAATGTTTAAAAGTCAAACATTCAACTTGACCAAAATGGCAACCCAAGTCTTTAATATATGAATGATAATGTAAAGACTACTGAACTACTAATTGTCTATGAAGCCTCTAAAATAAAGAGGGATATAGGAACAGAACCTCCAATTCCTAACATTTGAATGACTATAAAGTAAATAAAGGAGTCCTCAGGAAAGAAAGGAGGCTCACCAACTGACTCTGAGTGCTCAAGCTAGATCAACGAGGCACTGGATGCTGATCCTAATTACCTGCATCTGCATCATAAGAGGATGCAGGCCAACAGACATCAGTACATTAAATGTATCAGTGTGTGAGTTGGAATGCTAAAACAAGATATAGTCTTGAAAAGAATTAGAAGAAACAGTTATCTTGGCTCTTCTCAAATTCTGAATAACTTAACTCAAATGTAAAGCAATAATGCACATACAATATATTTAAAGATTATAAAACAACTGAAAACAACTTAGTTTTTAAGGATAAAACGATAACAAACTTAATTTTACTCATATAAGCAAATAATATATTTACCGTGAGAGATTCTCTAACCCACAACCACAACTATGAGCCTAAGTAGTGATACATCGTCTTGTCCACGCTGCCAGAACTGTCCTATACTTTGCCGTCATATAGAACGCTTAACTTAGGTGATCCACTAGCTTATCTTAAGGAGTCATCTAAAAAGTATGATCCTTTACTACCCATGATGACTACATTGTTTATGGAGACTTGAGTTAATATGAACTCATATCCCCATATCGGTGCTCAATAATACTCCCAAGATATGCTTTGCTCATGTGTTTGTAAAAACAAAACTCTTTCTTTGGTTTTAAATACTTACTCAAAACTTAGCTTAAAAGCTCTCTTTTGGAATCGATGTTCCCTTTCTTTCTCAAATGTGAAATCATCTTAAACTTCTTGGGAATACTTAGTTCCTATATACTTCTTTGAAGAAAAGAACTTATAATCTTACTCTTTTATTAACTTGAAATTATGTCTTAAAAACAAATTTAAAACGTTTGTGACAAATGTTTGAAAACTTAAGACTTTATCTTGGCTTAACTCTTTGATTTCTTGACTCGACTCTTCATTTCTTGACTTGACTCTTAACTTTTCTTGAATTAACTTATGGATTCAGGGATTAGGATTTATGATTTTAAAGATCTCATGATGTTTAGGAATGATTTTAGATAGCGAAAAATGAGAAAAGACCGAACTATTAAAATGTGAGGGTGGGTTCGTGACGTGGAGAGCGAATTAAATTTTGGTTTTAAAAATATATTTTTAGGCAAAATACTCAGTCACGGCTCTATGAAGGGGAACAAACCTTCCTAAAACTGGGAAGCAGCTCCGCGACGTGCCACCACTGTCATATTTCAACTGACAAAATTTCTTCTTCGTTTTCCAGCACCCACCAAAACTCAGTTCTTTTTCTAAAATTTCTTTTAAATACATATACCCAACAAATGTGCCTAAGAACTTAACTATAAATGACTCTATAATACGACGTAACAATCTTAGAAACTTCACAAATCAGTCGAATTTGAGAACAACATCAAAATCAAGAATAGGTATCAAGATCATCAACTTTCAAACACTTTTAGGACGAATCCATTCTGAAATTAATATGTTTGGCACATGGGAGAATGATCACAACTTTATGAAAGCCTCACATACCCGGTAGGAATAAATCCTTGGAGAAAACCACAAGTAGATTGATCGATCTTGATTAATTTTGCCTTTCTTCTTCTTTCTCCCCTTTTATCCTTTCTCCAAGCCCTAGCGTAAATTCCAAATTTATAAAACTGACTAAAATCTTATTTGAACCATATTAAACTCCTAAAAATGGATTAAAATAATAGGGCAATGAAAAGACTAGAATACCCCTTAAAAATCCGGATTGGACATTTCCTTATTCGAACAACCCAACGTCCAAAGGGCATATCTCACTCATACAAACTCAGGATTGCGCAAACTTGGCGTTGTAAGGAAGATAATTCCAAGATCTTTCCAACCATATATTGAAGTACACCTAAATAATATTGAGATAGGAGTTATGGCCGTTTGAAGTTTACGAAAACTCATTTTTCCTAACTTAAACAAATTTCCAGATTTGTCATTACTTCGAAAAATGATTATTTCAAGTTCTTAGCTTCTTTCTAGGTATTTCAAATTGCGAGATTTTAAAATATATCCCCCTTGGGAAAATTCGTTCTCAGATAAGATAACTCCTACTAGGCTAAACGTGGTAACATCAAGTTCAAACACCCAACAAGCAAAAACAAACAAACAACATGCTCACTCATAATTTAAAGAGTATTAAGAAGAGAATTAGTACCTTGCCCTGCATTTTCTCCGGATTGAAAGAGATGCAGATATATATTCTTCATATCCTATTCAGCTTCCCAAGTAGCTTCTTCAACAAATTGGTTCATCTAAAGGACTTTGACTGATACAACCTCTTTTGACCTCAACTTGCGAACTTTGCGATCTAAACCCTGAACCGGAATCTCTTCATAAGATAAGCTATCCTTGATCCCAATATTCTTAGTTGGTATAATCAATGAAGGATTGCCCATCCAGTTCTTCAGCATGGAGACATGAAATACAGGATGAACCACTGCTAACTCTTGTGTTATCTCTAATTCGTAATCTACATTGCCAATACTCTTGGAAATTCAATAAGGACAAACATACACGGGACTGAGATTTCCCTTCTTACCAAACCTCATAAAACCCTTCATGGGTGAAATTTTCAAGTATACCTAGTCATGTACTTCAAACTCTTACTCCATTCTCCTAACATCAGTGAATGATCTCTGACGACTTTGCGCTGTTTTCAACCTCTCCTTCACAACTTTCACATTATCCAAAGCTTGATGAACTAAATTTGGTTCTAACAAACCTTCTTCACCAACTTCAAACCATCCAATAAGAGATCTGCCTCTTCTCCATAAACAACTTCATACGGAGCAATTTGGATGCTAGAGTGGTAACTATTATTGTAAGCGAATTCAATAAAGGGTAGGTGATGATCCCAATTACCTTTGAAATCAATCACACAGACCCTCAACATTTCTTCTAATGTATGAATTGTGCACTCTGCTTGCCTATCTGTCTGAGTATGAAAGGCAATACTTAAGTTCACCTTTGAACTCAAGCCTTTCTGAAAAGATTTCAAGAATTGTGTAGTAAATTATGCACCTCTATATGAAATAATTGAGATTGGCAATCCATGAAATCTTACCACCTCTTGAATATATAACCTAGCATAATCTTTTGTTGAATGGGTAGTCTTTACCTGCAAAAAATGGGTTGATTTTTTCATTCTATCGACAGTCACCCAAATAGAATCATGCTGCCTGCAAGACCTTGACAATCCTATGACGAAATCCATATTAATAATTTCCCACTTCCATTCTGGAAGTTCTATATTCTAAGCCAAACCATCGGGCTTTTGGTGCTCTACTTTAACTTGTTGGCAATTTGGACACTTAGTAACAAATTTTGCAATGCCCTTCTTCATACTATTCCACCAATACACCTCTTTCATATCACGATACATCTTTGTGAAACGCGGATGAATGGAATATCTAGAGCTATGATCTTCCTCCATGATTCTCTCTTAGAGTCCATCCACCATTGGTACACACGACCTACCTTGATATGTCCATACACTATCTCCCCTTTGTTCAAAAGTTAATATGTTTTCCTTATGAACATTTGCATTCAATTCAAGAAAAATAAGGTCTTCGTCTTGCTTTCCATTTACTTCTGACACCAATGATGACTCATCCCCATTCGTCATCACTATTCCTCCTTTTATGGAATCTATAAGTCTGACTCCCAGGCGTGCAAGTCTATGCATATATTTTGCTAACTCTCTCTTTTTTCCTCAACATGGGCGGTACTAACCATAGAAAACCTACTTAAGGAATTATAAACAACATTAGCCTTACCTAGGTGGTAAAGAATACTCATGTCATAATTCTTGAGTAACTCTAACCACCTTCTCTGTCTGAGATTATTCTCTTTTTGACTGAACACATATAGAAAACTCTTGTGATCGGTCAACATATCCTCATAAAAAAAATACAAATAATGGCACCATATATTCAAGGTGAAAACTACAACAGCAAACTCTAGATCATGGGTTGGGTAATTCTTCTCGTGAAGTTTCAACTGTCTTGAGCCATAAGCTATAACTTTGTCATTCTGCATCAATACAGAACCCAATCCAACTGTAGATGCATCACAATACACTACAAAACCTTGAGTACCTTCTGGTAAGGAAAAAAATGGGGCAGTAGTCAACCGCTTTTTCAATTCCTGAAAGCTTTTCTCACAAGCTTCAGACAATTGAAACTTAATTGTCTTCTGGGTCAACTTGGTCAAAGGACACAAAATAGACGAGAACACCTCTACAAATCTTCTATAATAGCCAGCTAAACCCAAGAAATTCCTAATATCAGTTGAAGATATGGGTCTAGGCTAATTCTACACTACATCAATTTTCTGAGTATCAACTTTAATTCCCTCTCCAGACACTATGACCTAAGAATTCCACAAGCTCAAGCCAAAACTCACACTTAGAGAACTTGGCATACAAATCCTTATATTTTAAAGTTTGAAGATCTATTATGAGATGGATAGCATGATCTTCGTCATTCCTTAAATAGATTAGTATGTCATCAATGAAGACAATGACAAACATATCCAAATAAGATTTGAAGACTCTATTCATAAGGTCCATGAACGCTGCTGGTGCATTGGTTAAACTAAAAAATATGACACGAAACTCATAATGACCATAATGGTTCATGAATTCTGTATTTGGAATACCACATTTCCTAACTTTCAATTGATGGTAGCCTGATATGAGGTAAACTTTTGAGAAACAGGAAGCACCATGAAGATGATCGAAAAGATAAAATCTATACGCATCCTAAAGGAACCATCTTTCTTCCTCACAAACAAGACCAGAGCACCCTTAGGTGAGACACTTGGTCAAATGAAACCCTTATCCAGGAGATCCTTCAACTGTTCTTTCAATTCTTTTAACTCTTCTAGTGTATTCTGTATGGCGGAATATAGATAAGACGAGTATCTAGATGATGTTTATGACGAAGTCTATTTCTCTCTCTGTAGGGACTCCAGTAGATCATCAAGGAATACTTATAGAAACTTTCTCATTATAGGAACTGACTGAATGGGAGGTATCTTAACTTTGGAGTCATTAACTCGGACTAAATCATAGATACAACCCTTTGAAACTAAATTTCTCGCCTTAAGGTACAAAATGGAGCGAACCTTAGGCACTGCTGAACTACTACTCTACTCTATGGATGTCTCATTAGGAATCTGGAACATGACAACTCGAGTTCTACAATCTATTGATGCATAATAGGCATGAAGCCAGTCCCTACCTAAAACAACATCAAAATTTACCATTTCTAACTCAACTAAATCAGCCATGGTGCTCTTGTGATTGATGGAAATGGGACAATCACGATAGACTCTTTCTGCTAAAATAGACTCTCCAATAGGTGTAGAAACAAAAAAAGGTTCACAAAGTTTCTTAGGATGAGCATCAAACTTGCAACATAAGTGGTTACAAAATATAAACTTTCTCCTTGGTCTAGAAAAGCATAAACATCAAAAGTAAAGACTTTGATCATACCAGCGATAACATTTGGAGAGTTCTCTTACTTTTGGCGACTAGTGATCGCATAGAGGCAATTTATTCCTCCACCAGTACTGGAAGTAGCTCCTCTAGCTGTACCCCTTTTTAGTGGAGAAACTTATGAAGATTGGGCTCTATGTCCATGATTTTCACTACCTTGCATATTCTTAGGACACTCTTTTATAAAGTGACCCTCTTGACCACACTTGAAACAACCTTTCTAGCCATCACGACACTTACCTGTGTGGATCTTACCACACTTAGTACATGCAAGATCCCAGTTACCTCATTGTGACACACTACCTTGAGGCATTGCAGGTCTAGCTCTGAAGTTCTGTGAATTCTAGCCATTGTACTCACCTTTGTTTCGAGGTGCAGATGCACTAGGAGATGATGGAGCAGGTCCCTTCTGCATTTGCTGAAAGGATGAACAATTCACATTACCTTTCTGCTGCCCAGACTTATTCCTTGTCTTTGCTTTCTTACTTATAAAATCTTCCCTGTCCCTCAGCTTCTCTTCCTCAACCTACTGCACATAAATCATTAACCTTGATATGTCCCTATCACCTATTAGCATAGCTGCCCTGCCCTCTTTGATTGATTGACGAGCCAACTGTCACAACCCGAAACCATACCCTAGAAGTTAGGGTATAATCTTGGATTGTAACCGGCGTCGTTGACCTCTCGGAGGTCTAAGACAAGCCCTTTCATATCATTCATTGCATATACATACTGAAAAGTAGTGCAGAATTAAAACTTTTCGTAAAACAATATAAAAGTCTTTAAACTCTTTCATATAAGTAAAAATTAGGAAAAACACTAAGTCTCAATCTCATCATTTTAGACACAAGAATACTTGGGACACGGCCCATACTTCAATACGAAAATAGAAATACATAGTCTATTACAATACTTCATAAAAGAAACATAAAAGACATATATGCCTTCGAGTCAAGTGAGAACATACTTCAACTCTTATTGAACGATCTTCTAAGTCCAAGTCTTCACTTCCCAAAGCTCTTCACCTACCAAGAACTATATATAGAAAATAAAGCATGGAATTAGAACAACCACATGTACTAAGTATGACATTATGCATAAAAATCATATGAACGGACTTTATTGGAAATATGCATCTTTTCATTTTATAAATCATATTTTAATCATAATAACATCATTAATCAATTTAGAAACACATAAGATAATAAATAATCAACAATATCCAATTTAAAGATCACTTTACAGTGAACTATATTCACTGTACAGTGAATTAATTCACTATTACAGTGAATTGCTAAAACCTCTTAAACTCAACTTCTAGCATGTAATTCCCTCACTTAAAGTCATCCTAAGATTCACTTAAGTCACACAAAGAGAGACCTCCCATACACCCTCTCTAGATGTGCCTAAACGACCCTTAAGAATACCTATAATGAGTTACATACATACTTACAAAGCAATCATAAACATCAAGGTAAGATTCATCTACCAGAGGTCATTTCCAAGGTTCACTTGAGAGAGTGTGGAGTGACCGCCCATACAATCTCTATCACACACACACAAGGGATCCTATAGACTACCTAAAATAGAATCATTCTCACTAAACACACCAATACTTAGATGATAGGACACTCTCCTTCCAAAGGCTATCAAAAGACCTACTTAAGTAAATCAAGAAGATAACATCCATAGTGACCTCTTCAAGATTACCTAAATAGTCCTTAAGACTACCTAAAGCTTAGATCATGTCAACAACATCAAACCTTTTCCCTAACTAGAGTCATTCTCAAGTCTTCTATAGGTAAGCCATGAAGAAATCATCCTTTATGCCCTCTTCACAATTTAACTAAAGAATCCATAAGCCACTCTAGATTAGGTACTTAATCACTTACATACTTCATAACGTAAGTAATTGGTTCATTAGACCATTTTTTCCTTAATTCATTAAAAGACTCATACAATACATAAGGACATTCAAGTAATGGTCTTAGAGAAGACCTAGGGACTCTCATTAACATCTTCAAAGCCTATTGTGCAATATCTAGATAGCGTCCCATATCACCACCTAAACTTCATAGAACTTCTCTAATGCTAGCAAGTATCCCATATGATGAGAATAGGCAATAAACGACATAGACCATGATAGCAAGACATGGAATCCGGAGTTCTATCCTACTCCGATGAGGTTGTTCTACTTGCCAATGGTAGAACTTGGACACAACCCATGTAGGCACATGGTTAAGGAATATGAAGGGCATACTAAGCATTCTAGTCTCTTTCTTAACTAGAACTACTTCCCCCTTACTGATACTCACTCGGTGCTAGCCTTAGTTCTCATAGATCAATTCACATTAAGTTTCATATAAATGGGTCCCATATCTAGTTCATGACCCAATTACATTCACCCTACCAAAGCAAGGTCCACTAGGGCATATCTCACTATGGCGACAAGAAGCTCATTATGACTTTTGCTAGGGAGATATGATGTCGTTCCAGCCAATCAACCTAGGTCCATCATCCCACATGAAGGATACCCTTACGGCGTTCGACTTCAATTTACATTACTTTTACCCTTGATTTCAAGGTTTCACATAAAGACCTTCTTTTCATCATTCAAGGTCACATGTCATTCACACATTCAAGACTCTTAACATACTAAGTCAAATCATCACATAATCATATTCATATAAGCATCAAGCAAGATATACAAGTCAACCAAGACAAGACATCACATACTTCACTTGAACTCATAATGCAAGTCATTCTAGAAACACCTAGAAACAACCTACATCTTCATTTCATCCTATATATCATCATAACATCATTAATGTACTCCACATAGACTCACAAAGCCAAGTAGGAATAACCAAGAATTAACCCTAACACTATACTCATAATATCAAAGTCATAGTCTAACATGATAACTTAAGGCAACACAAGTAGAATAACACACATATGATTTCACATGTAGATAGATAATATCATGCTTCACATAATCAACTACACAAATAGGCACATTACTTCACGTAGTTTCCAATAAGGACATGCTCATCATATTTCATAAAGTAACGCCGACAAGGCCACGTCAATTCCAAGTAAAACACATAACACCGCCACCATAAGAGTACCATACCAAGAACAATAAAATCGAAGTATAATTTATATCAAATTAAATAAAATGGGGCAGCATACCTTCATCCCCTCATCCACACTTCAATTCAATGCCAAATCAACCAATTCAACATCACAAGGCCCTTACCCATGGCCATGAACAATAATTCAAAGCAATAACCATAAGACTCAATGAATCTACATCAATTCAATATAGGTTTAACAATCTAAGATCAATTATATATCAATTGAATACAATTCTTATATCATTAGAAAGCCATAAGAAACTACATAACAATTCAACAATATTAGCTTAATATCAAGTAACCCAATAAGTAGTCAAAACTAGGGTTCATCAATTTACATGGGTTCATAGGTAATTTATGTAAAAAATGATCAATAAAATATCACTTAGATCATAATTCAATGTTTAGAAATCGTTTATGCAAGAACCCATGGTAGAATCCCGAAATTGGATAATTCACTTTAGAAAACTTTGAAAAACATCTTGATAGTTGGGCTCCTTGATGAAACGAGTTTCAAGGATCAAAAGCCATACCTCAAGGATGATAATTCCTCACTTTGATGAAGAATTTCAACTCAAAAAGCCACACCAAGCTGCTTCTTCAATTTGGACTTCAATGGAGTCTTTGGGATTTCTAAGGGACTTTGGGGTTTTGTTTTTGGAAGAATGAATTATTCTAAGTGTTAAACACTTATATACTCATTTAAAATACCCAAAATGACCTTAACAACCCGCCTAAACTCTTATTTGAAAGTGGGGTGAATTTACTAATTCACCCCTAAGTGGACAGCAGCTTGCGCAGGAACACAGGTGCGTGCGACGCCTGGCCTCGACGGGGCGTCATCAGGCCAACGGGGCGTCACAGCCCTCCGTTGGTGGCAACAGTGGCTGGCCAAAGTTCCAAACTTCACCCTTGGTTAAGTCCCACACGACGGGACCCTTGACGGGGCTTCATCAGGCCAACGGGCGGTTGACTTCTCCGTCACCAATGTCTGCCTGGGACAGCCTGCACACTGATTTTGGGTCATTCCTCAAGGACCCTTGAATGGTCCTTGGGGATAATTTCCACAGAGGTTTCTAACCCAAATACGATTGTCTATGAGTTTAATATCTCTCACATAAATTTCATACAAAACGAACACATAAAACTCGATGAAACACGCCTAGACGTACAAGGTCGATTCATGGCATATCTTTCAAACGCCTTGGACGTTCTTGGACGTTTGACCTTCAAACTTCTCGAAACTCAACACACTGCCTATACATGCTATAATAACTCAATTAAGAATCTTAAAACATCATGAAACACACATAAACACATAGAACCACATAAGAGACATTTAGGTGACTTAGTCGTCGAACGTCTTAGTAGTCCCTTGACGTTTGACTTCCAACACCTCTAATACTTTTGCTACTGTCTCTATACCATATATTAAACATATTTAGGACCTTATACCATCAATATCAACATGTTAGCCTCTAGTTAACCTAAGTCATTTTTGAGGTCTTACAATCTCCCCCACTTGGACAACATTCGTCCTCGAATGACACTTGCCACTCTCCGAACATTTCCAAGATTAGAGACTCAACTAACAGCACATAACAAAACCATACAACACATAACCAAGAAGAAAACATAACCTCCACATAATCAAGAGATTCACAACACAACAAGAAACTAGCATACAATTCTATAACTCATTATGCTATGAAACTCACATGCTTCAATCCAAATAGCAAAAAAACTCATTTTATATTCAATATTTTAATCATACACATCAGTTCTAACCACATTGCAACAATTTTAGACCAAAAAATCAAATAGTCTATTTTTGCAAAAATATTACAGTAAACTGTCTTAATGCTACAGTGATTTTGGGCAAATTTTTAAAAATGCAACTTTTTGGCAATTCATGATATGAACATTCTAATATGCAAAGTAACATCATATAAACACATCTTACAACAAGCTCAAAGCTGAATAAAACACACAGTGCAAGAAGTTAATGAAATTCAATTTAAACCAAAATTCTAAACATCATGCACATGCAACACTTCTAGCACAATTCTAACCATACTACCCCACTTAGAAGGAACTCATACTGTAACAAGAGAAGCAAGGACTTACCAATGTCATTATCACTTCTCATCCGGCTTCTCACCTCTAGTCCGGAGTGCACAGAAAGGCCTCTTAGTTGGAGCATCTTCCTTTGGACTAGGAGCAACTTTCTTACCCTCCTTCCTAGAAACAATGTTTGGACAATCTCTCACTTTGTGCCCATCTTTTATACATCCAAAACAAATCCCGGTACCCAAAGACACTCACCAAGATGCTTCTTACCACAAGTGGCACATGTAGGTTTGACATTGCTAGAACCACCTCCTTTCTCAAATTTCTTCTTAGGAACACTAGGTCCATCTTGAGTTTGAACCCTCTTTTTGAACCTAGGCTGCCCTTGATCACTTGCACCACTCCTTTTCAAGTTTCTAGCCATTCTCTTAAGTTTAGACTCTTCAATAGATTGTGCATACACCATGTGTCTAGCTAAGGTCATATCATCATGTAGCATAGCCGTATAGCATTCTTCCCTCACTAAGTCTCTCAACCTAGCTGATATAGTGCTGTCCACAACCCTAGGCATCATACTCAAATTGATTTAAGTATTTACGGCTTGAGCTAAAGCCATCAAAAGCTCTCTAATCTCTTGAGTAGTCAAGTCCGGATGAACCACCGGAACCTCATTACCTCCACCCACATTAGTAACATGATCACCTTGGGGAGGCACTTGAGCACCTTGAGGAACTTGCTCAACTTGAGGAGGAATCTCCTCATTCACCCTCTCCTCTTCCAACCTTCTAGCGGCCATCCTTCTAGTTTTCATCTCCTAGAAACACAAGGAAACACATAAGAAGGATAATCATAACATTTACTCTACCGCACGACATAGGAGTAGAAAACAAGGGAAACTCTATCGTCCTATAGCCTCTCGCCCATAGATGTGTCGCGACTAACACCGATGGTCAAGACTCTACTAGACGTGACTTGATGAGACTTTTTGATTCCTAAGACCACTTTCACCAACCTATGCTCTGATACCAAGCTTTGTCACAACCCGAAACCATACCCTAGAAGTTAGGGTACAATCTTGGATTGTAACCGGCGTCGTCGACCTCTCGGAGGTCTAAGACAAGCCCTTTCATATCATTCATTGCATATACATAGTGAAAAGTAGTGCGGAATTAAAACTTTTCGTAAAACAATATAGAAGTCTTTAAACTCTTTCATTTAAGTAAAAATTAGGAAAAACACTAAGTCTCAATCTCATCATCTTAGACACAAGAATACTTGGGACACGGCCCATACTTCAATACGAAAATAGAAATACATAGTCTATTACAATACTTCATAAAAGAAACATAAAAGACATATGTGCCCTCGAGTCAAGTGAGAACATACTTCAACTCTTCTTGAACGATCTTCTAAGTCCAAGTCTTCACTTCCCAAAGATCTTCACCTACCAAGAACTATATATAGAAAATAAAGCATGGAATTAGAACAACCACATGTACTAAGTATGACATTATGCATAAAAATCATGAAAATGGACTTTATTGGAAATATGCATCTTTTCATTTTATAAATCATATTTTAATCATAATAACATCATTAATCAATTTATAAACACATAAGATAATAATTAATCAACAATATCCAATTTAAAGATCACTTTACAGTGAACTATATTCACTGTACAGTGAATTAATTCACTATTACAGTGAATTGCTAAAACCTCTTAAACTCAACTTCTAGCATGTAATTACCTCACTTAATGTCATCCTAAGATTCACTTAAGTCACACAAATAGAGACCTCCCATACACCCTCTCTAGATGTGCCTAAACGACCCTTAAGAATACCTATAATGAGTTACATACATACTTACAAAGCAATCATAAACATCAAGGTAAGATTCATCTACCAAAGGTCATTTCCAAGGTTCACTTGAGTGAGTGTGGAGTGACCGCCCATACAATCTCTATCACACACACACAAGGGATCCTATAGACTACCTAAAATAGAATCATTCTCACTAAACACACCAACACTTAGATGATAGGACACTCTCCTTCCAAAGGCTATCAAAAGACCTACTTAAGTAAATCAAGAAGATAACGTCCATAGTGACCTCTTCAAGATTACCTAAATAGTCCTTAAAACTACCTAAAGCTTAGATCATGTCAACAACATCAAACCTTTTCCCTAACTAGAGTCCTTCGCAAGTCTTCTATAGGTAAGCCATGAAGAAATCATCCTTTATGCCGTCTTCACAATTTAACTAAAGAATCCATAAGCCACTCTAGATTAGGTACTTAATCACTTACATACTTCATAACGTAAGTCATTGGTTCATTAGTCCATTTATTCCTTAATTCATTAAGAGACTCATACAATACATAAGCACATTCAAGTAATGGTCTTAGAGAAGACCTAGGGACTCTCATTAACATCTTCAAAGCCTATTGTGCAATGACTACATAGCGTCCCATACCACCACCTAAACTTCATAGAACTTCTCTAATGCTAGCAAGTATCCCATATGATGAGAATAGGAAATAAACGACATAGACCATGGTAGCAAGACATGGAATCCGGAGTTCTATCCTACTCTGATGAGGTTGTTCTACTTGCCAATGGTAGAACTTGGACACAACCCATGTAGGCACATGGTTAAGGAATATGAAGGGCATACTAAGCATTCTAGTCTCTTTCTTAACTAGAACTACTTCCCCCTTACTCATACTCACTCAGTGCTAGCCTTAGTTCTCATAGATCAATTCATATTAAGTTTCATATAAATGGGTCCCATATCTAGTTCATGACCCAATAACATTCACCCTACCAAAGCAAGGTCCACTAGGGCATATCTCACTATGGCGACAAGAAGCTCATTATGACTTTTGCTAGGGAGATATGATGTCGTTCCAGCCAATCAACCTAGGTCCATCATCCCACATGAAGGATACCCTTACGACGTTCGACTTCAATTTACATTACTTTTACCCTTGATTTCAAGGTTTCACATAAAGACCTTCTTTTCATCATTCAAGGTCACATGTCATTCACACATTCAAGACTCTTAACATACTAAGTCAAATCATCACATAATCATATTCATATAAGCATCAAGTAAGATATACAAGTCAACCAAGACAAGACATCACATACTTCACTTGAACTCATAATGCAAGTCATTCTAGAAACACCTAGAAATAACCTACATCTTCAAGTCATCCTATATATCATCATAACATCATTAATGTACTCCACATAGACTCACAAAGCCAAGTAGGAATAACCAAGACTTAACCCTAACACTATACTCATAATATCAAAGTCATAGTCTAACATGATAACTTAAGGCAACATAAGTAGAAGAACACACATATGATTTCACATGTAGATAGATAATATCATGCTTCACATAATCAACTACACAAATAGCCACATTACTTCAAGTAGTTTCCAATAAGGCCATGCTCATCATATTGCATAAAGTAACGCCGACAAGGCCACGTCAATTGCAAGTAAAACACATAACACCGCCACCATAAGTGGACCATACCAAGAAAAATAGAATCTAAGTATAATTAATATCAAATTAAAGAAAATGGGGCAGCATACCTTCATCCCCTCATCCATAGTTCAATTCAATGCCAAATCAACCAATTCAACATCACAAGGCCCTTACCCATGGCCATAAACAATAATTTAAAGCAATAACCGTAAGACTCAATGAATCTACATCAATTCAATCTAGGTTTAACAATCTAATATCAATTATATATCAATTGAATACAATTCTTATATCATTAGAAAGCCCATAAGAAACTACATAACAATTCAACAATATTAGCTTAATATCAAGTAACCCAATAAGTAGTCAAAACTAGGGTTCATCAATTTACATGGGTTCATAGGTAATTTATGCTAAAATCATCAATAAAATATCACTTAGATCATAATTCAATGTTTAGAAATCGTTTATGCAAGAACCCATGGTAGAATCCCGAAATTGGATAATTCGCTTTAGAAAACTTTGAAAAACATCTTGATAGTTGGGCTCCTTGATGAAACGAGTTTCAAGGATCAAAAGCCATACCTCAAGGATGATAATTCCTCACTTTGATGAAGAATTTCAACTCAAAAAGCCACACCAAGCTGCTTCTTCAATTTGGACTTCAATGGAGTCTTTGGGATTTCTAAAGGACTTTGGGGTTTTGTTTTTGGAAGAATGAATTATTCTAAGTGTTAAATACTTATATACTCATTTAAAATGCCCAAAATGACCTTAACAACCCGCCTAAACTCTTATTTGGAAGTGGGGTGAATTTACCAATTCACCCCTAAGTGGACAGCAGCTTGCGCAGGAACACAGGTGCGTGCGACGCCTGGCCTCGACAGGGCGTCATCAGACCAACGGGGCGTCACAGCCCTCCGTTTGTGGCTACAGTGGCTGGCCAAAGTTCCAGTCTTCACCCTTGGTTAAGTCCCCCACGACGGGACCCTCAACGGGGCTTCATCAGGCCAACGGGCCGTTGACTTCTCCGTCACCAAGGTCTGCCTGGGACAGCCTGCACACTGATTTTGGGTCCTTCCTCAAGGACCCTTGAATGGTCCTTGGGGATAATTTCCATAGAGGTTTCTAACCCAAATACGATTGTCTATGAGTTTAACAGCTCGCACATAAATTTCATACAAAATAAACACATAAAACTCGATGAAACACGCCTAGACGTACAAGGTCAATTCATGGCATATCTTTCGAACGCCTTGGACGTTCTTGGACGTTTGACCTTCAAACTTCTCAAAACTCAACACACTGCCTATACATGCTATAATAACTCAATTAAGAATCTTAAAACATCATGAAACACACATAAACATATATAACCACATAAGAAACATTTAAGTGACTTAGTCGTCGAACGTCTTAGTCGTCCCTTGACGTTTGACTTCCAACACCTCTATTACTTTTGCTACTGTCTCTATACCATATATTAAACATATTTAGGAACTTAGACCATCAATATCAACATGTTAGGCTCTAGTTAACCTAAGTCATTTTCGATGTCTTACAATCTCCCCCACTTGGACAACATTCGTCCTCGAATGACACTTGCCACTCTCCGAACATTTCCAAGATTGGAGACTCAACTAACAGCACATAACAAAACCATACAACACATAACCAATAAGAAAACATAACCTCCACATAATCAAGAGATTCACAACACAACAAGAAACTAGCATACAATTCTATAACTCATTATGCTATGAAACTCACATGCTTCAATCCAAATAGCAAAAAAACTCATTTTTATTCAATATTATAATCATACACATCAGTTCTAACCACATTACAACAATTTTAGACCAACAAATCAAATAATCTATTTTTGCAAAAATATTACAGTAAACTGTCTTAATGATAAAGTGATTTTGGGCAAATTTTAAAAAATGCAATTTTTTGGCAATTCATGATATGAACATTCTAATATGCAAAGTAACATCATATAAACACATCTTACAACAAGCTTAAAGCTGAATAAAACACACAGTGCAAGAAGTTAATGAAATTCAATTTCAACCAAACTTCTAAATATCATGCACATGCAACACTTCTAGCATAATTCTAACCATACTCCCCCACTTAGAAGGAACTCATACTGTAACAGGAGAAACAAGGACTTACCAATGTCATCATCACTTCTCATCCGGCTTCTCACCTCTAGTCCGGAGTGCATAGAAAGGACTCTTAGTTGGAGCATCTTCCTTTGGACTAGGAGCAACTTTCTTACCCTCCTTCCTAGAAACAATGTTTGGACAATCTCTCACTTTGTGCCCATCTTTTCTACATCCAAAACAAATCCCGGTACCCAAAAGACACTCACCAAGATGCTTCTTACCACAAGTGGCACATGTAGGTTTGACATTGCTAGAACCACGTCCTTTCTCAAATTTCTTCTTAGGAACACTAGGTCCATCTTGAGTTTGAACCCTCTTTTTGAACCTAGGCTGCCCTTGATCAGTTGCACCACTCCTTTTCAAGTTTCTAGCCATTCTCTTAAGTTTAGACTCTTCAATAGATTGTGCATACACCATGTGTCTAGCTAAGGTCATATCATCATGTAGCATAGCCGTATAGCATTCTTCCCTCACTAAGTCTCTCAACCTAGATGATATAGTGCTCTCCACAACCCTAGGCATCATACTCAAATTGATTTGAGTAGTTACGCCTTGAGCTAAAGCCATCAAAAGCTCTCTAATCTCTTGAGTAGTCAACTCCGGATGAACCACCGGAACCTCATTACCTCCACCCACATTAGGAACATGATCACCTTGGGGAGGCACTTGAGCACCTTGAGGAACTTGCTCAACTTGAGGAGGAATCTCCTCATTCACCCTCTCCTCTTCCAACCTTCTAGCGGCCATCCTTCTAGTATTCATCTCCTAGAAACACAAGGAAACACATAAGAAGGATAATCATAACATTTACTCTACCGCACGACATAGGAGTAGAAAACAAGGGAAACTCTATCGTCCTATAGCCTCTCGCCCATAGATGTGTCGCGACTAACACCGATGGTCAAGACTCTACTAGACGTGTCTTGATGAGACTTTTTGATTCCTAAGACCACCTTCACCAACCTATGCTCTGATACCAAGCTTTGTCACAACCCAAAACCATACCCTAGAAGTTAGGGTACAATCTTGGATTGTAACCGGCGTCATCGACCTCTCGGAGGTCTAAGACAAGCCCTTTCATATCATTCATTGCATATACATAGTGAAAAGTAGTGCGGAATTAAAACTTTTCATAAAACAATATAGAAGTCTTTAAGCTCTTTCATATAAGTAAAAATTAGGAAAAACACTAAGTCTCAATCTCATCATCTTAGACACAAGAATACTTGGGACACGGCCCATACTTCAATACGAAAATAGAAATACATAGTCTATTACAATACTTCATAAAAGAAACATAAAAGACATATGTGCCCTTGAGTCAAGTGAGAACATGCTTCAACTCTTCTTGAACGATCTTCTAAGTACAAGTCTTCACTTCCCAAAGCTCTTCACCTACCAAGAACTATAGATAGAAAATAAAGCATGGAATTAGAACAACCACATGTACTAAGTATGACATTATGCATAAAAATCATGAAAACGGACTTTATTGAAAATATGCATCTTTTCATTTTATAAATCATATTTTAATCATAATAACATCATTAATCAATTTAGAAACACATAAGATAATAATTAATCAACAATATCCAATTTAAAGATTACTTTACAGTGAACTATATTCACTGTACAGTGAATTAATTCACTGTACAGTGAATTAATTCACTGTTACAGTAAATTGCTAAAACCTCTTAAACTCAACTTCTAGCATGTAATTCCCTCACTTAAATTCATCCTAAGATTCACTTAAGTCACACAAATAGAAACCGCCGATACACCCTCTCTAGATGTGCCTATACGACCCTTAAGAATACCTATAATGAGTTACATACATACTTACAAAGCAATCATAAACTTCAAGATAAGATTCATCTACCAAAGGTCATTACCAAGGTTCACTTGATTGAGTGTGGAGTGACCGCCAATACAATCTCTATCACACACACACAAGGGATCCTATAGACTACCTAAAATAGAATCATTCTCACTAAACACACCAACACTTAGATGATAGGACACTCTCCTTCCAAAGGCTATCAAAAGACCTACTTAAGTAAATCAAGAAGATAACGTCCATAGTGACCTCTTCAAGATTACCTAAATAGTCCTTAAGACTACCTAAAGCTTAGATCATGTCAACAACATCAAACCTTTTCCCTAACTAGAGTCATTCTCAAGTCTTCTATAGGTAAGCCATGAAGAAATCATCCTTTATGCCCTCTTCACAATTTAACTAAAGAATCCATAAGCCACTCTAGATTAGGTACTTAATCACTTACATACTTCATAACGTAAGTCATTGGTTCATTAGTCCATTTATTCCTTAATTCATTAAGAGACTCATACAATACATAAGGACATTCAAGTAATGGTCTTAGAGAAGACCTAGGGACTCTCATTAACATCTTCAAAGCCTATTGTGCAATGTTTAGATAGCGTCCCATACCACCACCTAAACTTCATAGAACTTTTCTAATGCTAGCAAGTATCCCATATGATGAGAATAGGCAATAAACGACATAGACCATGGTAGCAAGACATGGAATCCGGAGTTCTATCCTACTCCGATGAGGTTGTTCTACTTGCCAGTCGTAGAACTTGGACACAACCCATGTAGGCACATGGTTAAGTAATATGAAGGGCATACTAAGCATTCCAGTCTCTTTCTTAACTAGAACTACTTCCCCCTTACTCATACTCACTCGGTGCTAGCCTTAGTTCTCATAGATCAATTCACATTAAGTTTCATATAAATGGGTCCCATATCTAGTTCATGACCCAATTACATTCACCCTACCAAAGCAAGGTCCACTAGGGCATATCTCACTATGGCGAAAAGAAGCTCATTATGACTTTTTCTAAGGAGATATGATGTCGTTCCAGCCAATCAACCTAGGTCCATCATCCCACATGAAGGATACCCTTACGGCGTTCGACTTCAATTTACATTACTTTTACCCTTGATTTCAATGTTTCACATAAAGACCTTCTTTTCATCATTCAAGGTCACATGTCATTCACACATTCAAGACTCTTAACATACTAAGTCAAATCATCACATAATCATATTCATATAAGCATCAAGCAAGATATACAAGTCAACCAAGACAAGACATCACATACTTCACTTGAACTCATAATGGAAGTCATTCTAGAAACACCTAAAAACAACCTACATCTTCATTTCATCCTATATATCATCATAACATCATTAATGTACTCCACATAGACTCACAAAGCCAAGTAGGAATAACCAAGAATTAACCCTAACACTATACTCATAATATCAAAGTCATAGTCTAACATGATAACTTAAGGCAACATAAGTAGAAAAACACACATATGATTTCACATGTAGATAGATAATATCATGCTTCACATAATCAACTACACAAATAGCCACATTACTTCAAGTAGTTTCCAATAAGGCCATGCTCATCATATTGCATAAAGTAACGCCGACAAGGCCACGTCAATTGCAAGTAAAACACATAACACCGCCACCATAAGTGGACCATACCAAGAAAAATAGAATCTAAGTATAATTAATATCAAATTAAAGAAAATGGGGCAGCATACCTTCATCCCCTCATCCACACTTCAATTCAATGCCAAATCAACCAATTCAACATCACAAGGCCCTTACCCATGGTCATGAACAATAATTCAAAGTAATAACCGTAAGACTCAATGAATCTACATAAATTCAATCTAGGTTTAACAATCTAAGATCAATTATATATCAATTGAATACAATTCTTATATCATTAGAAAACCCATAAGAAACTACATAACAATTCAACAATATTAGCTTAATATCAAGTAACCCAATAAGTAGTCAAAACTAGGGTTCATCAATTTACATGGGTTCATAGGTAATTTATGTTAAAATCATCAATACAATATCAATTAGATCATAATTCAATGTTTAGAAATCATTTATGCAAGAACCCATGGTAGAATCCCGATATTGGACAATTCACTTTAGAAAACTTTGAAAAACATCTTGAGAGTTGGGCTCCTTGATGAAACGAGTTTCAAGGATCAAAATCCATACCTCAAGGATGATAATTCTTCACTTTGATGAAGAATTTCTACTCAAAACGCCACACCAAGCTGCTTCTTCAATTTGGACTTCAATGGAGTCTTTGGGATTTCTAAGGGACTTTGGGGTTTTGTTTTTGGAAGAATGAATTATTATAAGTGTTAAACACTTATATACTCATTTAAAATGCCCAAAATGCCCTTAACAAACCGCCTAAACTCTTATATGGAAGTGGGGTGAATTTACCAATTCACCCCTAAGTGGACAGCAGCCTGCGCAGGAACACAGGTGCGTGCGACGCCTGGCCTCGACGGGGCGTCATCAGGCCAACGGGGCGTCACAGCCCTCCGTTGGTGGCAACAGTGGCTGGCCAAAGTTCCAAACTTCACCCCTGGTTAAGTCCCCCACGACGGGACCCTCGACGGGGCGTCATCAGGCCAACGGGCCGTTGACTGCTCCATCACCAAGGTCTGCCTGGGACAGCCTGCACACTGATTTTGGGTCCTTCCTCAGGGACCCTTGAATGGTCCCTTGGGGATAATTTCCCCGGAGGTTTCTAACCCAAATACGATTTTCTATGAGTGTAACAGCTCTCACATAAATTTCATACAAAACAAACACATAAAACTCGACGAAACACGCCTAGATGTACAAGGTCAATTCAAGGCATATCTTTTGAACGCCTTGGACGTTCTTGGACGTTTGACCTTCAAACTTCTCGAAACTCAACACACTGCCTATACATGCTATAATAATTCAATTGAGAATCTTAAAACATTATGAAACACACATAAACACATAGAACCATATAAGAGACATTTAAGTGACTTAGTCGTCGAACGTCTTAGTCGTCCCTTGACGTTTGACTTCCAACACCTCTAGTCCAGAGTGCATAGAAAGGCCTCTTAGTTGGAGCATCTTCCTTTGGACTAGGAGCAACTTTCTTACCCTCCTTCCTAGAAACAATGTTTGGACAATCTCTCACTTTGTGCCCATCTTTTCTACATCCAAAACAAATCCCGGTACCCAAAAGACACTCACCAAGATACTTCTTACCACAAGTGGCACATGTAGGTTTGACATTGCTAGAACCACCTCCTTTCTCAAATTTCTTCTTAGGAACACTAGGTCCATCTTGAGTTTGAACCCTCTTTTTGAACCTAGGCTGCCCTTGATCACTTGCACCACTCCTTTTCAAGTTTCTAGCCATTCTCTTAAGTTTAGACTCTTCAATAGATTGTGCATACACCATGTGTCTAGCTAAGGTCATATCATCATGTAGCATAGCCGTATAGCATTCTTCCCTCACTAAGTCTCTCAACCTAAATGACATAGTGCTCTCCACAACCCTAGGCATCATACTCAAATTGATTAGAGTAGTTACGGCTTGAGCTAAAGCTATCAAAGCCTCTCTAATCTCTTGAGTAGTCAACTACGGATGAACCACCGGAACCTCATTAGCTCCACCCACATTAGGAACATGATCACCTTGGGGAGGCACTTGAGCACCTTGAGGAACTTGCTCAACTTGAGGAGGAATCTCCTCATTCACCCTCTCCTCTTCCAACCTTCTAGCGGCCATCCTTCTAGTATTCATCTCCTAGAAACACAAGGAAACACATAAGAAGGATAATCATAACATTTACTCTACCGTAAGACATAGGAGTAGAAAACAAGGGAAACTCTATCGTCTTATAGCCTCTCTCCCATAGATGTGTCGTGACTCACACCGATGGTCAAGACTCAACTAGACGTGAGACTTTTTTATTCCTAAGACCACTTTCACCAACGTATGCTCTGATACCAAGCTTTGTCACAACCCGAAACCACACCCTAGAAGTTAGGGTACAATCTTAGATTGTAACCGTCGTCGTCTACCTCTCGGAGGTCTAAGACAAGCCCTTTCATATCATTCATTGCATATACATAGTGAAAAGTAGTGCGGATTAAAACTTTTTGTAAAACAATATAGAAGTCTTTAAACTCTTTCATATAAGTAAAAATTAGGAAAAACACTATGTCTCAATCTCATCATCTTAGACACAAGAATACTTGGGACACGGCCCATACTTCAATACGAAAATAGAAATACATAGTCTATTACAATACTTCATAAAAGAAACATAAAATACATATATGCCCTCGAGTCAAGTGAGAACATACTTCAACTCTTCTTGAACGATCTTCTAAGTCCAAGTCTTCACTTCCCAAAGCTCTTCACCTACCAAGAACTATAGATAGAAAATAAAGCATGGAATTAGAACAACCACATGTACTAAGTATGACATTATGCATAAAAATCATGAAAATGGACTTTATTGGAAATATGCATCTTTTCATTTTATAAATCATATTTTAATCATAATAACCTCATTAATCAATTTAGAAACACATAAGATAATAATTAATCTACAATATCCAATTTAAAGATCACTTTACAGTGAACTATATTCACTGTACAGTGAATTAATTCACTATTACAGTGAATTGCTAAAACCTCTTAAACTCAACTTCTAGCATGTAATTGCCTCCCTTAAAGTCATCCTAAGATTCACTTAAGTCACACAAAGAGAGACCGCCCATACACCCTCTCTAGATGTGCCTAAACGACCCTTAAGAATACCTATAATGAGTTACATACATACTTACAAACCAATCATAAACATCAAGGTAAGATTCATCTACCAAAGGTCATTTCCAAGGTTCACTTGAGTGAGTGTGGAGTGACCGCCCATACAATCTCTATCACACACACAAGGGATCCTATAGACTACCTAAAATAGAATCATTCTCACTAAACACACCAACACTTAGATGATAGGACACTCTCCATCCAAAGGCTATCAAAAGACACACTTAAGTAAATCAAGAAGATAACGTCCATAGTGAACTCTTCAAGATTACCTAAATAGTCCTTAACACTACCTAAAGCTTAGATCATGTCAACAACATCAAACCTTTTCCCTAACTAGAGTCATTCTCAAGTCTTCTATAGGTAAGCCATGAAGAAATCATCCTTTATGCCCTCTTCACAATTTAACTAAAGAATCCATCAGCCACTCTAGATTAGGTACTTTAAATACTTCATAACATAAGTCATTGGTTCATTAGTCTATTTATTCCTTAATTCATTAAGAGACTCATACAATGCAAAAGGACATTCAAGTAATGGTCTTAGAGAAGACCTAGGGACTCTCATTAACATCTTCAAATCCTATTGTGCAATGTATAGATAGCGTCCCATACCACCACCTAAACTTCATAGAACTTCTCTAATGCTAGAAAGTATCCCATATGATGAGAATAGGCAATAACCAACATAGACCATGGTAGCAAGACATGAAATCCGGAGTTCTATCCTACTCCGATGAGGTTGTTCTACTTGCCAATGATAGAACTTGGACACAACCCATGTTGGCACATGGTTAAGTAATATGAAGGGCATACTAAGCATTCTAGTCTCTTTCTTAACTAGAACTACTTCCCCCTTATTCATACTCACTCGGTGCTAGCCTTAGTTCTCATAGATCAATTCACATTAAGTTTCATATAAATGGATACCATATCTAGTTCATGACCCAATTACATTCACCCTACCAAAGCAAGTGTCACGACCCGAAAGCACCCCCTTGAAGTTAGGGAAACCTTCGAATCATGACCGGGCGTACTTGACCCCTTTGGGGTCTCGTACAAGCCCTCTAACTAGCATTCATAACATAAAGCATGAAAAGTAGTGCGGAATTTAAAATTTTTCACGATAATAATAATAATAAAAGTCTTTTTATAAATACTAGGAAATCTTATCGTCACAAGCCAACTTAAAGACACAACTGGGAATCTTAGGGACACGGCCCTTTACAATAAAAGTAAATACATCTTTAAGTCTAAATAAGAAACTAAGAAACATAAAACTATGTCCTCGAATATATGAGGACATACCCAAATCTCGAGAGATAGAATTCCCAAGCTTCAACCTCGATCCTCCAAAAAAGCTTCCAACCTATACTCATAAGGTATATAAAAGTATGGGGTTAGTACAACAATGTACTAAGTATGGCATATGCAAAAACATACGAAAAGGGACATTTTAGTAAAATAACTTTTAATGCAATTTAAATATAATATTCATGAATCTAGAAACAAACCAACATAAGAATCGACAATCAACACTTTATGGCAACTTTACCAAAGCTTAGAGTAACAAAAGGAACAATTCAATGAACTTTACTAGACTTACAATGAAAATTGAATAAAGCATCATAGTGAACATTTTGAATTCTTACAATGAAGACCTTACAGTGAATGGCACGGTCCAAGTCATATGAACTCTTTTCCTTTGAAGTTGCCCTAACCCAAGGTTATCCTAAGACTCCCTAAGGTGAGCCAAGAAGGGATTTTCATTACACCTCCCTTCAAATCACACCAAAGCGACCCTTAAAACTATCAAATCTTAGGCTTACTTCGTTGGAATCAAATCCACGCCCTTGGCTAACATATGCAAAACACTCATGGAAATATAGGTCACACCAAGTGCAATGTGAGAGTAGCATCCCATACTATCACTCCCACTTAGTGCTCTTAATGGATTCCATTTACTCAAGTACTCCATAATAATCATCCATAACACTACACCATAGTACTCATTCAAACGGATTTCATGAAGGTACTCTTCTCCCATAGTAGGTATAGGTCACACCAAGTGCAATGTGAGAGTAGCATCCCATACTACTACTCCCACTTAATGCTCCTACTCGGTAACTAATATAGATTGAGCACTTCACGACATACATACACAATATCAACAATAGACAAGTTAACTAGTTTCAAATCAATTCTTTTGTTTGAGTTAGCTTAACCGACAAAGACCATGAGAGCTAGACATGGAATCCCTATATTAACCCCTATCGGATGAGGGATCCTTACTTGCCTAGTGTAAGGTCATGCTTCTTAGCGTTTACATGGCTTTTCCAATAGCTACACCTATGCGGGCACATATTTAAGGGATAAGGAGATTGTTACTAAGTATGTCACTCTCTACTAACGAGGAGTACTCATCTCAAGAGGTACTTTGGATTACAACATCTCAACTCACGAAGTGCAATCCACCTCCACTTCATATCCTCTCGGTGCTAGGCATAACTCCCCACGGATTTCTCAACATAATAGTATATCTTATAAAGCTCACTAGGAATGGACAGGTTGCTACTAGACACTACATCTCAACTCACGAAGTGTGCCCACCTCAAGATTCCTCTTTTTGCTTAACTTGGCATAGTACAAATCTTAAAAGAGTGTGTGTGTGTGTGTGTGTACATGTGCACACCTTGCATATAAGCATCATTTCATTATCATCAAGTTCTACTCATACTTTAACGTTGCATCAAGTTACTCACTCTACATGCTTCTCATAATCATATACTTCATTTAGACATAAACTAGGTCAAACATGCAACTCAAGCTACACAAAACACAATACAAGACCCACTTCCAATATATCTTCATTAAACTTATTAGACCTTCAAGATTATCTACTCAACACATACTAAACAACATCAAGTTTATCAATTAGCACCGCCACCCATAAGGTGGACCATACCACTCAAATAGCAATTCATAATAAGAAATATACAATGAGAGCAACTCATCAACAAATGAAACCATCATCACCCACAAGCAATTTAACAATATTTCACCATATTAAGACCCTTAGGGCAGTAGCTACACCAACATGACAAATACAAGAAGACCCAAGTTCATACCCTACCCAAATCATGCTCACATAACCCATTTTCAAGTCAAAAGTTGAAGTATGCATAAACAAGAGTTTCATGAAGTTTTAACATCAAAATTATCAATTCAAACCAAGATAAATACAATTAAACCATTAGAACTTAAATACAAGAAGACCCATACTAGAAATCAAAGTTAGAAGAAGTTTGAGTTTAGAAACCCTTTTTTAAAACCATTTTGGGAAGTTGGCTTCTTGAATGAAAATATATTCAAGAATGGATACCATACCTCACTAAGCAAGCCAAATCCAAGAGTTTTTGATGAAGAGACACGTCCAACCAGCCCTCCTCTCCTTCCTTGACCTCTAGCTTCCAATGGAGTCTTGAGAGAGTTTGAATTTAGAAGTGAGTGAGTCTTGTCTAGGTCTAGGGTTTAAAACTAATTTAATATAACCTAAAAACACCAAAATTATACACCTAGGGTCTTAAAAGACTTGGGGTGTATTTACATAAAACACCCCAAGTTGGCAGCCACTTAAAAAGCATTGGCAGGTCTCACCGACGAGACCTTCCTCGACGGACCGTCGCGGGTGCAACGGACCATTGGCGGGGTCTCGTCGGGAAACACTTAGCTACAATGGAGCATGGCCAAGTTTTCCCCACTCACTAGTCTATGCGACGCCCTGGGTCGACGGATCGTCGTGGGTCCAATGGACTGTCACCAGGGTCGTCGTGGGCCACTGATTTGGCAGATTTTGCCCAAGTCTTGGGCCCTTCATCTAGGGCCCCTTGTGGGTCCTTGGTGGGGTCGTACCCGGACATTAAACCCCTAAACTAAGTCATCTAGGTCTTAGGAACATCCAACGCAAGATTCCAGTAAAATGAACACGTAAAACTCATCCAAACACACCAAGACACACAAGTACATTCTATGGCATACCATTCGAACGTCATGGACGTTCTTGGTATATTGAACTCCAAACTTAACCAAACTTCACACACTGCCTTAGGATACTAAAATAACTCCGTTTAACTTAAAATCAACTCAAGAAACAACCATAAGGCTCTAGTTCACCTTAGTTAATTTTGGGGCGTTATAGCAAGGTCCACTAGGGCATATCTCACTATGGCGACAAGAAGCTCATTATGACTTTTGCTAGGGAGATATGATGTCGTTCCAGCCAATCAACCTAGGTCCATCATCCCACATGAAGGATACCCTTACGGCGTTCGACTTCAATTTACATTTCTTTTACCCTTGATTTCAAGGTTTCACATAAAGACCTTATTTTCATCATTCAAGGTCACATGTCATTCACACATTCAAGACTTTTAACATACTAAGTCAAATCATCACATAATCATATTCATATAAGCATCAAGCAAAATATACAAGTCAACCAAGACAAGACATCACATACTTCACTTGAACTAATAATGCAAGTCATTCCAGAAACACCTAGAAACAACCTACATCTTCAAGTCATCCTATATATCATCATAACATCATTAATGTACTCCACATAGACTCACAAAGCCAAGTAGGAATAACCAAGAATTAACCCTAACACTATACTCATAATATCAAAGTCATAGTCTAACATGATCACTTAAGGCAACATAAGTAGAAGAACACACATATGATTTCACATGTGGATAGATAATATCATGCTTCACATAATCAACTACACAAATAGCCAAATTACTTCAAGTAGTTTCCAATAAGGCCATGCTCATCATATTGCATAAAGTAACGCCGACAAGGCCACGACAATTGCAAGTAAAACACATAACACCGCCACCATAAGTGGACCATACCAAGCACAATAGAATCTAAGTATAATTAATATCAAATTAAAGAAAATGGGGCAGCATACCTTCATCCCCTCATTCACACTTCAATTCAATGCCAAATCAACCAATTCAACATCACAAGGCCCTTACCCATGGTCATGAACAATAATTCATAGCAATAACCATATGACTCAATGAATCTACATAAATTCAATCTAGGTTTAACAATCTAAGATAAATTATATATCAATTGAATACAATTCTTATATCATTAGAAAGCCCATAAGAAACTATGTAACAATTCAACAATATTAGCTTAATATCAAGTAACCAAATCAGTAGTCAAAACTAGGGTTCATCAATTTACATGGGTTCATAGGTAATTTATGTTAAAATCATCAATACAATATCAATTAGATCATAATTCAATGTTTAGAAATTTTTTATGCAAGAACCCATGGTAGAATCCCGAAATTGGATAATTCACTTAAGAAAACTTTGAAAAACATCTTGAGAGTTGGGCTCCTTGATGAAACGAGTTTCAAGGATAAAAATCCATACCTCAAGGATGATAACTCTTCACTTTGATGAAGAATTCCACTCAAAATGCCACACCAAGCTGCTTCTTCAATTTGGACTTCAATGTAGTCTTCGGGATTTCTAAGGGACATTGGGGTTTTGTTTTTGGAAGAATGAATTATTCTTAGTGTTAAACACTTATATACTCATTTAAAATACCCAAAATGCCCTTAAAAATCCGCCTAAACTCTTATATGGAAGTGGGGTGAATTGGTAAGTGGACAGCAGCCTGCGCAGGAACACAGTTGCGTGCGACGCCTGGCCTCGATGGGGCGTCATCAGGCCAACGGGGCGTCACAGCCCTCCGTTGGTGGCAACAGTGGCTGGCCAAATTTCCATACTTCACCCTTGGTTAAGTCCCCCACGACGGGACCCTCGACGAGGCGTCATAAGGCCAATGGGCCATTGACTGCTCCGTCACCAAGATCTGCCTGGACAGCCTGCACACTGATTTTGGGTCATTCCTAAAGGACCCTTGAATGGTCCTTGGGGATAATTTCCCCGGAGGTTTCTAACTCAAATATGATTGTCTATGAGTTTAACATCTCTCACATAAATTTCATACAAAACGAACACATAAAACTCGACAAAACATGCCTAGATGTACAAGGTCGATTCAAGGCATATCATTCGAACGCCTTGGACGTTTGACCTTCAAACTTCTTGAAACTCAACACACTGCATATAAATGATATAATAACTCAATTAAGAATCTTAAAACATCATGAAACACACATAAACACATAGAACCACATAAGAGACATTTAGGTGACTTAGTCGTCGAATGTCTTAGTCCTCCCTTGACGTTTGACTTCCAACACCTCTAATACTTTTGTGACTGTCTCAATACCCTATATTAAACATATTTAGGACCTTAGACCATCAATATTAACATGTTAGGCTCTAGTTAACATAAGTCATTTTTGAGGTCTTACACCAACCCAGCAAAAAACAAGTGCATTCTACTCCTCTTGTCCTTAACCATTTCAAAAGCATAACGAGATAGTTGGGTGAAATTCAACCCATACTTATGCATAATTATATAATCCTTCTTGAGTGTAAGAAATTCTCATACCTTAGCCTCTCTAAGTTCTTGAGGAAAGAAATGCCCCAAGAAAGCTTCTTCAAAACAGTCCCAACTCGTAGGTGGTGCATCCTCAACTTTACTCTCTTTCCATTGATCAAACCATGTCCTAGAAACATTCTTTTGTTGATATGCAGCTAGCTCAAATCCCCAATATCAGATACATTCATCACATTGAATACCTTCTTCAGTTCCTTAATGAAGTTCTCTGGATCCTCAATAGTGCTTGAATTAGCCAAAATTGGAGGATTCATCCTCGAGAACACACGAATCCTTGAAGTGTCAGGCTTTTCTTGTTGAGCTCCTCTTTGATGTGGAACCTGGTTAGTCACAACTTGGCTCGACATTCGTATATCCTCACGGAACTCAGCATTGATGACTTCTCCTTGAGGTTGCACTTCAGGTGCATTTATCTCTTGTTCCTCGACATTACATCTAGTAGAAAGACCTGTGACAACTCTTCGCGGAGGTATGATTATCTGAAGCACAAACAAGCATGGATTAGAAGAAACTTTCTAGAGATCAAACTCTAACGCACGAAAAGAGTGTGAAAGAAGTGAGATAATTTCCTAAGTTTTGCAGCCTCCTAATTATAGATGTACACACTTCACATCGATAACTAGGACATTACAAACACGGCTTCATAGACTCCCTAGAAATATATACTTTGCTATACCCAGGAGCAAATTTATCTTTTGTAACTCCTTATGTTGCAAATAAGTTTGAGATTCTTCCTGAAAAAGTTTGTGAACCTTTTTGTGTTTTTACACATGTTGGAGAGTCTATTCTAGTGGAAAGAGTATATCGTGATTGTCCTATTTCTATCAATCACAAGAACACCATGATTGACCTAGTGGAGTTAGATATGGTAGATTTTGATGTCATTCTTGGTATGGACTGGCTTCATGCCTGTTATGCCTCAGTTGATTATAAAACTCGGTAGTAAAGTTTCACTTTCCAAATGAGCCAGTCTTAGAGTGGAAAAGCAGTTCAGCAGTACCTAAGGGTCAATTCATTTCATACCTTAAGGCGAGAAAGTTAGTTTCTAAGGGGTGTGTCTATCACTTAGTCCGAGTTAATGACTCTAGTGTTGAGATACCTCCTATTCAGTCAGTTCAAGTAGTGAAAGAGTTTCTACAAGTCTTTCTAGATGATATTCCTGGAGTCCTTCTAAGAGAGAGCTAGACTTTAGTAGATCTCCGTCAAGATACTCGTCCTATATCTATTCCGTCATATAGAATGGCACCAATAGAGTTAAAAGAGTTTAAAGAGAATTGAAAGATCCATTAGATAAAGGTTTCATTCAACCAAGTGTCTCACCCTGGGGCGCTCCGGTCTTGTTTGTAAGAAATAAAGATGGTTCCCTTAGGATGTCTATAACTACCACCAATTGAATAAGGTAATCATCAAGAATAAGTATCCTCTTCCAAGGATAGATGATATCTTCGATCAAATTTTGGGTGCCACCTGTTTCATGAAAATTGATCGCAGATTTGGCTACCATCATTTAAGAGTTAAGGAATGTGACATTCCAAAGACAGCCTTTAGAACCAGGTATGGGCATTATGAGTTTTTGGTTATGTCTTTGGGTTGACCAATGCAGCAGCAACGTTCATGGATCTTATGAATAAAGTCTTCAAACCTTATTTAGATATGTTTGTTATCCTCTTCATTAATGACATACTAATCTATCAAGGAATGAAGAAGATCATGCTAGTCACCTCATGATAGTCCTTCAGACCTTGAAAGATAAGAAGTTGTATGCCAAGTTCTCCAAGTGTGACCTTTGGCTTAAGTCTGTGGCATTCTTGGGCCACATAGTTTCCGGTGATGGGATTAGAGTTGATACCCAAAAGATAGAAGCAGTTCAGAGTTGGCTTAGACCAACGTCCCTAAATGATATTAGGAGTTTCTTGGGTTTGGCTGGCTACTATAGAAGGTTTATTAAGGGGTTTTCATCTATCTCGTCTTCCTTGATCAAGCTGACTCAGAAGAAAGTTAAATTTTAATGGTCTGAAGCTTGTGAGAAAAGCTTTAAAGAATTGAAAAAGAGATTGACTACTACCCCGGTTTTGACCTAACTAGAGGGTACTCAGGGTTTTGTGGTGTATTGTGATGCATCTAGAGTTGGGTTGGGCTGTGTGTTAATGTAGAATTGCGAAGTTATAGCTTATGCCTCCAGAAAGTTGAAGGTACATGAGAGGAATTACCCAACCCATGACTTGGATTTGGTTGTTGTAATATTCGCCTTGAAGATATGGCGTCACTACTTTTACGACGTTCATGTTGATATATTCACTTATCAAAATATCCTACAGTATGTGTTCACCCAGAAGGAGCTCAATATTAGACAGAGGATGTGGTTAGAATTACTCAAGGATTATGACATGAGTATTTTTTACCACCCAGGTAAGGCTAATGTGGTTGCTGAGGCTTTAAGAAGGTTATCCATGGGGAGTACCGCCCATGTTGAGGAAAAATAGAGAAAATTAGCCAAAGATGTGCACATACTCGCACGCCTATAAGTCAGACTTAAGTATTCCAAAAAAGTAGGGATAATGGTGACCAATGGGGATGAATCATCACTAGTTTCAGAGGTGAAATAAAAGCAAGATCAAAACCCCATTTTGCTTGATTTGAAGGCAAATGTTCATAAGCAAAGAGTATTAGCTTTTGAACAATGGGGAGATGTTGTGCTGAAGTATCAAGGTAGATTCTGTATACCTAGGGTGTATGGACTCCAAGAGAGGATCATGGAGGAGGATCACAGCTCCAGGTATTGCATTCATCCGGGATCCAAAAAGATGTACCATGACTTGGTAAAGGTATATTGGTGGGAAGGTATGAAGAAGGACATTGCAAAGTTTTTTGCTAAGTACTCGAATTGCCAGCAAGTGAAAGTAGAACACCAAAGGCCTGGATGGTTGGCTCCGAATATAGAACTTCCGGAATGGAAGTGGGAGATGATTAATACGGACTCCATCACATGCTTGCCATGGTCTCGCAGGCAGCATGATTTAATTTGGGTGATTGTTGATAGAATGACAAAATCAGCCCACTTTTGCCGGTAAAGACCACTCATTCGATACAGGATTATGCAAAGTTATACATTTAGAAGGTGGTGAGACTTCATGGAGTCCTAGTTTCGATTATGTCATATAGAGGTGCACAATTTACTACTCAGTTCTTGAAGTCTTTCTAGAAAGGTTTGGGTTCAAATGTGAACTTAAGCATTGCTTTTCATCCTCAGACGGATGGGCAACTAGAACGTACTATCCATACCTTAGAAGATATGTTGAGCGCTTGCGTGATTGATTTCAAAGGGAATTGAGATGATCACCTACCTCTCATTGAGTTCTCTTACAACAACAACTATCATTCGAGCATCGAAATGGCTCCATATGAAGCTCTATATGAGAGAAGATGCATATATCTTATTGAGTGGTTTGATGTTGGTGAAGCAGGGTTGATAGGACCTTCTCTAGTTCACCAAGCCATGGACAAGGTAAAGGTGATTCAAGAGAGATTGAAAACACAGAGTCGTCAAATATTCTACTTAGATGTTAGGTTAAGGCCGTTGGAGTTTGAGGTGGATGATTGAATATATCTTAAAGTTTGACCCATTAAGGGTGTTATGAGGTTTGGTAAGAAGGGAAAACTTAGTCCCTGGTATATTTGTCTTTATAGGATTTCATTCGAGCATCAAAATGGCTCCATATGAAGCTCTATATGAGAAAAGATGCATATATCTTATTGAGTGGTTTGATGTTGGTGAAGCAGGGTTGATAGGACCTTCTCTAGTTCACCAAGCCATGGACAAGGTGAAGGTGATTCAAGAGAGATTGAAAACGGCACAGAGTCGTCAAATATTCTACTTAGATGTTAGGTTAAGGCCGTTGGAGTTTGAGGTGGATGATTGAATATATCTTAAAGTTTGACCCATTAAGGGTGTTATGAGGTTTGGTAAGAAGGGAAAACTTAGTCCCCGGTATATTAGTCCTTATAGGATATCCAAGAGAATTGGCAATGTAGATTATGAGTTGGAGCTACCTCAAGAGTTAGCAACATTTCATCCAGTATTTCATGTCTCCATGTTGTAGAAGTGCATGGGTTATCCTTCACTGATTATAGAAACGGAAAATGTTGGGATTAAGGATATCTTATCCTACAAAGAGATTCCGGTTCAGATTTTAGATCGCCAAGTTCGCAAGTTGAGAACAAAGGAGGTTGCGTCAGTCAAGGTCCTTTGGAGGAACCTATTTGTTGAATAAGCAACTTGGGAAGCTGAACAGGATATGAAGAAGATATATCCACATCTCTTTGAATCTATAGAGAACTAATTCTCTTCTTGGTACTTTATAATCTATAAGTAAGCATGTTATTACTTGCTTTTGATTGCTAAGTGTTAAACTTGAGGTTAATATTCTTAGATTAGTGAAAGAAATCTCATTTGAGGACGAATGTTCCTAAGGGGAGATATTGTAACATCTCTTAAATCAAAATAATTAAGAATAATTTAAGAAATTAAAAATAATCACTTTTGGAAAGAAAGGGGAAAATCTACAAAAAAAATTCTAAGTTCAAGAAGTGACTTTTGTTCATTTTCAAATGGCCATAACTTCTAGATCAGTATGAGTTAGAGGTAGTTCTTAATATTGTTGGAAATCCCTTGTAGAGATCTTTCCAATGCCGCCGAGTTTACGCATTTTCGATATTGCGTGAGGGAGATATGCCTATCGGAAGTTGGGTTGTTGGATTGAGGAAGGTCCCAATCCGGGCTTCAGGAAGGGCAAACTAGTATTTTCACCCATTTATTTCCTATTTAGTTTTAGGAATTTATTTGGGTTAAAATTAAGTTTTAATTTAGATTTAAAAAGTTATGTTACGCTTAGGGCTTGGAGAAGAGAAAATAGAAGAAGGAAAAGGGAGAAAGATCAAGGTTTCGTCAACAACGCCAAGGAATTCCGAGTGGAATTCATCGGGGGTCATCCCAATAAAGGTATGTGAGATCTTTCGTGTTGGGTTAATTCGTCTCACACCAATATTGTTTCAGTTCAGTGCTTTTAGAATTGTTTACATAATTAGAAGTGAATTCTTTATGAATCGTGTTGAATCCCTATTTGGTTGAGTTGCTTGAATGCCCATTGATGTTGATTCGTATATTACAAGTTGTTTTTCAAGTTAAATCTACTGGGTATTGAAGGTATTAGTGATCCTAAGGGTTTGGGAAAAGAACTATGAGGTTTAAAGGGTTTAGCATTGAAAAACTAAGAGGAGAAGTATGAGGTTCCGAAAGAGTTTTGAACAAGAAAAAGGAACATTGATTCCAAGAGAGCTTTTTAAAGCTGTGTTGAGCAATTATCTCAACCCATAGAAAGGAAGTTGTTTTAAAAGCATGAGCTAAAGTACATTTTGGGAGTAGTATTGAGCACCGATATGGAAATGAGAGTTCACAATTAACTCAAGTCTCCATTAAAACCATGTAGCCATCATGGGTATTAATGGGTCATACTTTTTAGATGATCACAAAAGTTAAGCTAGTGGATCCACTAAGTTAAGTAAGGTCCTATACCGATGGCTATGTATAGGATGTTCCTTGGAAATGTGAGGTAAAATGTTGTACCATCACTACGAGTCTAAGTGATGGTTGTTGGTTAGAGAATCTCCCATAGAAACTATATTACTTCATATATAAGTAAAGTTGAGTTTGTTATTGCATTTTCTTTAACGAAATAAGTTGTTTACATTGTTTTACAAGCTTTATGTATATTGCATGTGTCATTGTTGCTTTATATTAAGTTCAATATTTCATTAGTTGAGAAAAACCAAGGTAAACGTTTCTTTTTACTCTTTTCAAGCTTAAGTTTTGTGAGAATTCCAACTCGCATACTCGTACATTCAATGTATTGATGCTAGTTGGCCTGCATCGAATCATGATGCAGATGTAGGTACCCAGGATCAACACCCAACTCCTTGTTGATGCAGTTTGAGCACTCAGAGTCAAGTGATGAGCCTCTTTGCATTATGTATGACTTTTTTATTGCTTCTAGTCTTTACTTATATGTTGTGGGGTCTTTCCCAACATCTATCTTAGTATGATAGAGGCTTCATAGGCAGATAATAGTCAGACAATTTAGATTTGAATCTCCATTTATTTACATTTCAGATATTTAATCATGAAACTTAAGTTCCATTTTGGCCAAGACATTTATTTTAAGTATTCCTTATGAGAATGGTTTCTCATTTTTGTTGAGTTAAGTCTTCGGCTGAGTTAAGTAATCCAGACCAAGGGTCCTCTCAAGGCCAACAATAGTCATTGGGTGCCGGCCACGTCCAGGGTGTAGACTCGGGGCGTGATAATAGTATTTCCTAGTTTTCTTCTCATCCTATTTTCCTTATTTTATTTCCTTGAAGGAACAAGTCTGACCATCCTTGAGCATGAAAACTTGCCATTAGTTCACCCATTTTAGCCCCACGAAACCCAATTATCATCCATCCCTAGATTACATTACTTTGATAAAAAATTACTATCCTCCGTGTACGGGCTTCTAGAATATCTTCAATATTTTCTGTAACATCCTCATCCCTAAGTATTCTTGAACTTCCACAGAAGATACTAACTTTTTTTCACTCCCAGTGTTGTCAGTAGACGCATCAGCTAACCCCCTTTTTAAATCCTCTTTTAGATCTCCCTTTTGATGTACTATGTTGTAGTTGTTCCCTGTGTTTGGGAGAAGATACCTTTCGATTTTCCTTTCAAGTTCTCTTAGAATTATATGTTTCATCATGTATCTCAATAGGATCAACTGAAAGAGTGAACTTACCTGAGGAGGAATGTCGTCTTTTAGCAGCCATAGCAATATACTCTCTTCAAGAGAACTTTTTAAACAAACAAGTAACCTAATGAGAGGTGTTGATTGAGGCTCAACCCTTCGTTCATCAACCGGTAATATAACTTGTTTCCCAAAGGCTTTTCTCAAACAAGACCTCAGACGTTTTGGTACTAAATTGGTATTCTAACTTTTTCCTTGGGTGATAGATTTGATTCCCCCTTACACTTAGCACTAGTAGTATCATCATAACTCTTTGTTTGTTCCCCCTCAATTGAGGAATCATCCTGGCATTCTTGATTTCACCCAACTCGTGGATGATAAGTTACCCCTAAGTTGAGCCCTCTATAAGTATGTGGTATGCAGTGTGAGATATGCCTAGGACATCTATATAGAGAACATCAGGTGTGTGGTTTAGGTCGGATTTTATATGAAAGATATGAGAACTAGTTCATGAGTGGAATCCACTTTGGGGGAAAAGCTTTGATACTCATGGAAAGATGTGATGGAGAAAATTGTTTCTCTTCTGGGTAGATGGGAGAACTTGTGGGGTTTTACCTAAGTAGTAGTGTGATTTGATTTTGAGGAACGTGGGAAGGATCAAATTTGTGTATTCACTTTATAGTATTCTCAATTTGTTGAGCTAGAGTAATGTACACACCTAAAAAGTTAACATGACGTGTGTTGAATTAGGTTTTAGGCGTAACTCATGCCCAAAAGGTAGCTCAAAGGAAGGAAGATTTTCCAAACATTATAAGGAGTTTACCCATCTCATTTACCACCGATGTGAAACTTTTGTCATTCTTTAACACCCCATCTCACGCCCAGTGCTTAGCATCTTGTGTATGGGCAATTTGGACTTTGGGGGTTCCAACATTGGGTGATTTGGGCCCTTCTCTGATACCATATTAAGTTAGGTCTTAGTCCTAACTCACACCCCCAAAACTAGCTCAAAGGGAGGAGGATTGGCCAAACTTGTTAGGAGTTCATCCATCTCATTAGCCACTAATGTGGAATTGTTATCATTCTTTAACAATGTGTGTGTGGTCCTGACTCTAATTTTTCATTTTTTCTATATGATTACAAATTCGTGATTATAATGTATGAGTAATTATATACAAAGTATTGAAGTAAAACATAGATAGTGGTGAACATAGGAGTATCAACGTCATGAAGATGTGACCAGTCCCTTTGACATCGTGATCACCCTAGTTGCAACTTGTTTCGTTCAAATTGGTCGCTTTCCAATACCTTGGTGAAAATGTCATCGATTTGTTTTCAGTGGTACGAAAGTTGATAATGTGTTCTTTTTCTACATTATCTCTAGAAAGTGATATCTGATGTCAATGTGCTTTGTTCTCTTATGTTGGACTAGATTTTTCTTAATATTGATTGCTTTTGTGTTATCACCCAAAATTTGAACATATTCAATGCCTAGATAAGATTTATCATCTTCGTCAGCAGCTTTGAGCAAGACTTTTATCTTTATTTCCTTCACTTCTCTTGGCGCTTCCGATTTCATCTCATGTCTTAAGATATTCTGCAATCTCATATAAGGTCATATTTGTTAAGTCTTTTACCTCTCTTCTTGTAGTCACTTTGATTTCCGATGATCTCGGCAATGTTCGAAGAAACCTTGTCTACCTGTTCCAATTTTTACCATAAATGAATTTCCCTTTTATTTATTTTACAGATATGGGTTTTTTATGTAGCGTATATTTTTCCCAAAGAAATTAGTTCGTTTACCACTATAGTGAATCATGTGATCATATCCTGAAGCGATTATACATTCTTCATCTTGAAGGACTCGTTGTCAGTACAAAGTCTAGCAATTCGAAACATTCTGACTTGAGTAATACCTTCATGTGAATTTAAAAGTGTATCCCATTTTTCTTTGGGTGAGGTACATCGTAAGATTAGTTTAAACTTTTCAGGTCCGAGCCCACTTACAAGAATACATTTAGCCTTGGCATTTTATCGTAGCATCTTGAAATCAACAAATCCATGTTAAGACTAAGTTTTGGAATGTCCTTTCCTTCGTTGTCTTTGATTGTAGGTATTAAAGATCCATCGGTGACTCTCATCCATAGTTCATAGTCTTCAACTTGAATGAAATATGTCATTCTTGCCTTCCACCATTGGCAGTATTGTCCGTTAAATAAGTGTAATGTCATATATTAATAAAATACGGGCATAAATTTTGCTTGGTACTCTTTCAAGAAGAAATAAGTTGATTGGTTGTTATTTTGACCCAATGGAGTTGTTTTAAAAAAATTGGGCTAAAACTTTGTTTGAAAAAGTTGTGCCTGGTAGCAATCAAAAAATAATAAAGAAAGGGGGATTAGGGATAGGGGGTCTTCATCAGTGACTGGAAGAAAAAAAAAGAGAAAAAAGATAATTTTTTTTGTTTTAACAAGAAAGAATAGTGAAGGATAGCAAAGAAAGAGTGGAAGTGTAAGTGAGGAGCATACACAAAGGAGAAGGGCGTACATGTAGACTTTATCGGGTTGACGTAAATCATTTTTGTTTTTCATTATTCTTCACCCTCTCCAAGATTATTGGTTTAGGTCATTTAATTAGGTGTTGAAATCTAATTACTAGAGGCTAATAATTGAGCAGCACAACTAGGGGTGTCAAAAATAATCCCAAACTTAATAATCCGCCCACCCGCCCATACTTTATGGGTTGGGTTCAGCATAATTTAGATTTGGGCCAGTTTTTATTCCAACCGAATAAACCCGTTCTAAATTAATTCAGAGTTGAGCGTCAATATATTCTCCATTTCAATCCGCTTCCGTAAACCAATATTCTAAAGTTGACCCGTTAGTCTCCGTTTTTCACATAAAGATCACAAGAAATTTGGAGTTCTTCTTTGACTTTGGTCCCAACCATCTATCTTGCTTGTTGCAGTGAGAGTCAAGTCGATTTTCCCACGTTCAGATCTTCTTCTTCCCAGATTCAAGTTTCCTCTTGCTTTTCCTTTTGGCTTAAACTTCTTCCCAGATTCAAGCTCAATGAGTTGAAATTGTTTTTTTTGTGACTTCTATGATATTTAGAGGTTTGTATACTCTGGTATTCTTGTTGATTTGAATTGGGTTTTCGTTTTTTCTTAATGGTATAAAGTTTAGTATTGGATTTCACTTATTTCTTCTTGTGATTATTTCTCTAGCTGTCTATGACAAGTTTATCACTTTTGTGTTGGATGGTTGGCTGCTTATGTATGTATGTAGCGTATGTAGGTGTTCACTTTGTGCATGTATGGAGTGTGTTTATTGTGTATGCATGTGGCTATTTTGTGTATGAATCCTGTATATGTTGCTTTAAACCACCAAAAGTATTCAAGCGCCCCTGATTTCGTAATAGTCTTTCTTTGATTGCTGCAGATTTACTTCAAGTCTTTCTTTGGTATTTGTGCACAACGTAGGGAATTTTAAGCTCAGCCTATATAGTATAAACCATTTATCTATTAAGCTTAAATCTCTATAATGACAGTCACAATGTCACTTTGATTTCAAGAATTGATTTTTTCTACACAAACATAAAATTTCTTAACAATAATGTACGGAGATAGAATGAATTATCAATTTCTTTTGGAAAAAAACACCATGTTCTCATCCCAATTCATTTTCTTCCTTTGCAAGGGACCACGGGCTACGTCATCCATGGCTCGATAAATTCCTACCTTTCGACCAACATCAGGGGGGCATCAAAGAGAAAAGAAGGAATGCAAAACATATAGATAATATATTATTGTTTCTTTGAGACTTTTCCTTTTTCCCTTTCAGTCATTCTATTGTTGTCGTTATCATCCATAGGGAACTATCTCAGTGACTGAGATATCCATGGAATACTTTTTCACCCACAAAGAAATGAGGATACTCGCTAAGATACCGATTAGAGGAAAGATGTATTAGATCCAGAGCCGGATGATATATCAGCACCGACTAGACTGCCAATAGATGTGTTCTATAGGATCATTGGCAACCAGCCAATTGCAGTTGGAAGTAGGAAATCCAAGAAGAACTTAACATTGGTGGCTGCTAAGGCATAGTTAATTACAAGAAAGGGAAATACTAATGAAAGAAACATCTTGTGGGAGTTATAGAGTTTCATTTTATGTCATAGTCAACAGCCTTGTCTCCTTATCATTTCTATTGATTCTTGCATTGGTTTTCTCAACTCCATTATAGTGCCTTAGTACCAAAATTCATCATTGGGAACTCATTAGTATGTGCTATGATGGGATCGTGTGCATTATTCTCTGAATACTTTGTTTCTAAGAATGAGATACCAAATTATTGTATTGTGATGCATTATGTATCCCTTTTTAAGTACCCTTTTGAAGGATTCTTGATTGTGATGCATTATTTTATATTATTTGTGCATTTTGATATTAGCATGCTACTGTGCGTTGTGTGGTATTGATATGTTTTATTTTTTTCAATGAATGTATTGTTCATGAGCTACTTTTGGTATTATTATAGGTTCTGTTACACTGGTTCAACTAAAAAGGAGCATATTGATATATTGCCAAGAATTGCACATATTGATACATTAAAGAAGAGTGTGCTGGATCAAAGGATTGTTCCTGTTATACCATTAATGAGTTCAGTTGTGCTCTTCACTGTGTCCAGCCTTGCCATGGTGATAAGACTATGTTTCACTGATCCAATTGCATAATTTGATACATTTTATTTGGAAGTTTTATTATTGCCATTTATACTAACAAATGTAGTATTGTTCTGTGGTTTTCCACTTTATATCCTATTATATATATTGCTACTTATATCGTGTTATTATTTCTACTTAATATCGTGTTGTATTAATTTTTAATATCGTGTAGTATTATTTTTTAATATCATGTTGATTTATACTTGCTACTTAATATTGTGTTTTATTACTCTAAGATTTTGCTTAGATTAAGTGGGTCATAACCCAACCCAGATTTTTATCCCATTTGAGTCCAAAGTAAATTTGGGCAGGTTATAACCCAACCCCCTTTCTAATGCAAACCATTTTAACATTTTAAATTTCAGCCCAACTCGCCCATTTTACACCCCTAAGCATAACAGTTGCCGATAACTGCTTATTGCTTCAGATTGATCAGGTATTGCGAGAAATTTTGAAGAAATTGGAACTCCCCACTTGCTTCTGATAGAAGAGCTCATGCTGCAGAAAGCTAAATATTTGATTAATAAATTTTACTTGAGTTATCTTCTTATGATTATGGATTTTTATTTTTGAGTACAAAGGTAATTTTGATATCGTTAGAAATCAATTGGCAGTGGGTTGTTTCTTGGTCTTAAGCACTAGTTTGGTATACTTCTCGGTAAGGAATGGGATGAACAATTTTATGTATGTTGAAATTTCTAAGTACATGAACTTTTTAATTTATTCATAGCATTAATAGATATGATTTGATGAATGAAGAGTTAATCGTGAAAACTCGAGGGTTGTGTATGCCACATTTATAATGAATTAGCTTAAACGAGATTTTAGCATGAGACTGATATGATGTGATTATAGATTAACCAATGTAATTCATATGGATTACTAGAGTGACGAGCCTGGTATTTCGGCATGAGTACTATGAGCAAAAATCACACCACAAATAGTATTTCATAAAATTTCATGATTTTTACATGGTTTATAAAGTAAATGTGTTACAGAATGTTATGAACTTGCATGTGGGACAAGTGTTTTAGTTGATATGAAACTGAAATGATTATTTCAGATGATCTCATTTTTACATGATATGATTACTATTACAGAAAGGTTTTACACTTACTTGAGAAATAGTGTTTTGACAGGTGTTAGACTTTGAAATGATATGATTTGATAAGATTTACATGTTTTGTTCGATTTTGAAACGCTTCAAAAGATCAAGAGAAAAGTGTAAATGGAAGTAGACCTTGATGAATTCCATAGCTAACGGCGCGTTTGTTAGACCTGGTTCTCCTTGTAGTTACATATTACCGATAAATTCCTTGCGAGTGGGAAGGTAGAACTAGTATACTAGTACTGATATACCTCAAGTAGGGATCTACTGATATGAATATTTAACTCCTTTATGAGGAGTTTAATGTTATTGTTTATTTCGTAAAGAGAAGGCCACACTATATAAGGATACCTCCTTTGATATGAAAATATTTTTCTGAGTTTACTATCAAGTATTAACATTGATTTTGCTTATATTATGCACATAAGATTGAATATTATGATTGTTTCGGAAAAGTTTTATTTCATCATTATGATTATTATACTAGCATATTTTTGACTTGTCCCACATTAAAATTGTTGTGCTTAAGTATTAATATTCACTCCGCTAGCATCTCACTTCCCCCTAATTGTTTTTACAGAGAACTCAGGTGGTATTGAAGAGCATTTCATTAACTAGAGAGTGTAATTTGGTGTCATCTTATGAGCCCCACATTGCCTCGTGTGGCAAGAGATATATTGATTTTTCATGTATTTTTTAACCTCTTAGAGTCGCTCCATTCATCATTCCTTTTATTTGAGTCATGATTAATTTTCGTATTGTAGTTAGGTAACTAGTTTGGAACTTCTTTTTCATATGATGAATTGGTTTTATTGTGTAACAATCATATCATTGACGAATATTATATCGTGACGTATAGTTGCTATCAGTTGTGTTGTGATATTCTAAACACAGAAAATCCAGGATAGGCCTAGAAACAAAGGAAACTCTGCCCATTTTTCTGTACAATTTTAGTAAGGCTTGATTTTGGGATTCTCCCTCTTAGAGTTGGTCACGTTATTAACTTGGGTAGTGACAATAAGGGTGTTCTGTTTCTATGTTGTCGTTGACCATGTCCAATAGGAGGTGCATAATTCATAGTGATATTCTCTTGAGATTTAGACTCTTGATTAAGATAACGTTGCTCTGATACTATTTGTTGGAGTTAGGACCTTTGTAATTCTATTAAGGAAGATTTACTAACTATATGTTCCTTGATTATATAGTAATTTGAATTAAATAAGTGTGCAAGTCAATAATACAATAGTTCAAAACTTCCCTTTTATTAATCAGAACTTCAAATTAGACAACGATTACACAACTTTGTAATCTAAGAAATTATAAACTTTAGTTTCTATACCCAGTACGAAAACCCAAGGTTTATATCTTCTATAGTCAACAAGTTGCACCAACTTGCTATCCGACCCACGCTTAGAACTCACTTGAAATTAAAAAAATTAATTAAAACATCCAATGAATAATAATACTATCAACATATCTTACGCTGCACTACAAGATAAATGCACGATTCTCTAAATCTCTGATCATGTTTTGCTTGTTCCGCACATTCTAAGTGTGCAAGTCCTTTTACAGAAAACCCTTCTCTTTATATAGAATGACAAACGTTTCCTTCTTTGCCTTGAACTTGATATGTTTGAAATGTTTCCTACTCCTTGTAGGACTTAGAAGCACTTTAAACTACTTCACATGGTTGCGCATATATTTACAATCATATTCACCTTTTCCTAATCATATTAGGTTAACGCAAGTTCATGTTGAAGCAACTTGTTCCACGCATCTTGTCAGTCTCAAAAATTCTAATTATGTGAATCTAACAAATAAATTGAAATAAATTGAGCAATTTTATTAACTTCATGTCCTACTTAGGAAATTTAAATTATTATAATCACTTGTATTGTTATATACTCAACACTATACCCCATTTGATCATTCATTTTCATTGAATAACATAAATTTCTCCTTGCAATCGATTGTATTAGTATACATTAAGCATCACCCCTGCGGTTGTTAACTTTCATTGCATAGTAAAGATTTATTCGTTTGAAAAGTTTTTTGAAAACTTAATTTGCAACAATCACTAATATTTGTATATATTCAACATTCACAAAATTTAATTCTTTATTTTTATATAGTAGCATATATTGCTCCGCTGAAATCTATTTGAAAAAAAAAAGTCTTGCAATTAATGTTACAGTAAACGCTACAACCACCTAATTAGTACATATTAACTACTACCCCTTCAACTGTTTTCATCATTCACAACATAAAACATTTCTTCATTATTACACTCTTGTAAAAATGGTGAGTTATTTTTTTCTATTCTTGTTTCATTTTTTAAATGAGAATAAGTGTGTTAGACTGGATATATGTATGGATAGGTCTTGGTTTGTAATTATAGTTATTTATGACACTAGGTTTTATTAGAGAAATAATGCTTGTGAGCTCATGTCGTAGATCTTGGTTCGTAAATTCAGTTATTTGTGCAATCATATTTTTTTTTAGAAAAATCATGTGTATCTGGTCATGTCCTTTGATTCATGACAAATATTCTCGTCTTTATGTTTTGATGTTTGATTGAGTCATTGGTCAATTTGTTTCTTTTTTTGTTTGTGTACTTGCTTATTCAAACCAAGATTATTAAGTTAAGATAACATATTCAACTAGATCCATCAGTTTTAATTTCTGCTTCTAAATTCACACAAGTCTTCTCTCAAGAGGCAAATTTCATGGTTGAGATTCAAATTTTATGTTTATGATTTTTGTGTTATTTTTTTTAACTAGGCCATTTTTGTTTATTTCAGAATTGATGTTGTATCTTGCTTTCGTTTTGTTATCTCATAAAAATTGTAGACTTAGTTATATAACTAATTTACTAGAGACTAATCTTTCTTGTCTTTATTCTTGTTGTAGACCAGTGATATTGACAAGACTCCTTGATTTTCAGGTTCTTCAAAGTGACAAAGGCGTTGAGTGATTTGTGGTATATTCAGTCTTACCTTATTAAAATTGTTCAACTAGAGTCCACCATTTTATGAAATATTTTGTTGAGGTAAACTTTGTTTAGTGTCCCTAGATGACGTTTTTAAAACAATCATTATAAATGAAAAATTACAATTTATTTGGCACCTGATTTTCTTGTGAACTTTTTCATGGATCGTGTTTTATAATTTCATAAATTCAATTTAAGTTTAAAGTGGATTTTAGTTTCATAAATAATTATTTCTCTAGTTAATAGTCATGACTCTATGGACATTTCACTTTAACTCTTTTAATTTTAATTTGTTAATTTTTTTATTTTAATGTCTGATTTTATGGTGAAACAGGAGTGGGAGCAAGGGGAATCTCACCTAGATAAAAAAATAAATCTGCGTGTATTTTGGGTTGACCAGAAAAAATGTGTTGCTAGTGCTTTAAAAAGGATCTTTTATGAAAAGTTCTATCCTCTAGAAGATAGACAGTCTCACTCGCAAACCTTAAATCTTTTCTTTTCCAAGATGAACTATATAAAAGAGAAATTTATTTATTTTTCTTCACATAGATTTTGGGATTTAGCTTTTAGTGGTTTGATTTTCTTTCCTATTTAATTTAGTTAGAGTAGATAATGTCAAAAGAGTTTTGTTTTTCCTTATTTTTAAAATCTAGAATTTTCTCAATTCACATGACATATGATTTAGTTTAAAAAATTGATTTCGATAAAAAAAAAAACTATAAACACAATATATTTTGAGGTTAGATTACTAGTTTTATGTAACGCATTATGCTCTGCTAAATTTTCAGAATTTTATTATTCTTTTGAAGCCAATTTCATGCTAAAACTTTTTCTTAAGTTTGAAGGTTATGTTCTACTTAAATCTTTTACTAGAGAAGGTCTTCATTAAAAAGTTATACTCATTTTAACACCTATATCACTTCAAAAAAAAATATATTTAATGGAAATAGATTTTTATTTTGGAGAAAAAATATTTAGTGAATAAATTTAATTGATGTCGTTGTATTTAGAGTCACTAAAGACTTTAGCTGCATTTCTGAAGTGTTAGTTACAAATATTATCATATTTATTATAGCTTCTAAATATGATATAGTCAATTATATTATTTTAGTAAAATATTTGTTTCTAAGTGATTGTTTATAGTAGTGTATTAAGATTTTAAAGAATAATATATAGTTCTTGGTTGTATCACATTAAAATTTAGAACATCTCGCGTTTACTCTAAAATGTTAGTGACTCTCAATTTTCATCGAAATTTTTCTTACATCCTTGTGCATGACATGTGTAAAGAGAAAGTTTACTCATAGATGTTACATGTTTTATACCTTCTTATTTTTTGTCTCTGAACATGCACCTATTTTATATTCTTAAAAATACGATATGAAGAAGATGTGATTAATTTTATTTCCAAAGTCATGTTTGAATGCGTTTTTATAAATAATAGAACAACATTTTAAGGTGCTATTTCAGATTTATTGGGCAATTTCTTAAATTTAAATTTGATTGAATTGTTTATCTCTTCCAGGAAAATATTATTTCTTATGGATTCACAAATGGGAAAATACAATTCTAATGAGAGAAACGGAGTCTTCAATCAAACATTGAATGATATCAATTTGAATTTATCATATCTTCCTGATTGCATTGAGGAAAATTCAATTGACTTAAATGAAGGTAACAATTATGCCAGAGGAGGTATTTCCATTTCTGGAACTTCTCATATGGTGAGTAACCTTGTAAATGGTGTTAAAAATATTGTTCTCATTTCATCAGATCATCTTCAAAATAATACTAGAAGCTCTTTCAAAATTCAAATTATTACATGCTCTAACAACTTCATTTTTTCAGAGTACACACTTTGATGGAGCTTCTCACACCGTAAGTGAATTTACAAGTGGTGTCACAAATACTGACATGATACCATCTGAAAGTCTTTCAAATAATGGTAGAAGCTCTCTTCAAACAGAAAACTTATGGAATGCTCCAACAAATTTATTTTCTCAGAGTTTATATTTTCATGGTGCTTCTCGTACGGTGAGTGAATTTGTAACTGGTGTCACAAATAATGACCTCATATCATCAAGAAATAATTCTAATAATTATAGAAGCTCTCCTCAAACGCAAAACTTATGAAATGCTCCAACACTTTCATTTTCTCACAGTATAAATTTTCATGGACCTTCTCGTACTGTGAGCGATTTTGTAAAGTGTGTCACAAATATTGATCTCATATCATCAGATAATTGTCCAAATAATACTAGAAGCTTTCATCAAACACAAAATTTATGGAGTGCTCCACCTGTTTCATTTTTTCATAGTACAAACTTTCATGGACTTTCTCGTATTGTAAGTGATTTTGTGGAGGGTGTCACAAATACTGATCTCACATCATCAAAAAATCATTTTAATAATTCTAGAATCTATCCTCAAACGCAAAATGTATGGAATGATCCAATAGTTTCATTTTCTCATAATACAAACTTTCATGGACCTTCTTGTACTGTGAGTGATTTTGTAGAGGATGTCACAAATACTAGCTTCGTACCATCAAATAATCATTCAGATAATGCTAGCAGCTCTCTTCAAATGCAAAATCTATGGCATGCTCCAACTTTTTCATTCAGAATAGAGCTTCAAGTATGGATTTTGTGAAAAATAGTACACATCAAACGTTTTTTGAGCAACATACAAATTTTGGTGGTGATAGTTCATCTACTTCAAGAAATCAGTCTAATGCTCTTATCCAGCCTTCAGGCGGTCCAGTGAGAAATTTGAGAGAACATGAATTAAGGGACACAGGAAGACATGTTAATTTCTTGAGAAACAATATTGATCCTCAATCGAGTTCTCTTGTAATTAGTGGAAGTGTCGCGGTAAGTTTTCTATCATACCATGATTGTTGTCTATGTTACTACTTTTTCACTTATATTTTTTTTGGCATATCTGAATCATATTCTTTGTTTTCTTATAATTATGAGCTTCTTACCAATTTATTTGGATATGCAGGGTGACAATATCAAGGAGACCGGACATAGGAATGATCCTATTATTATTTAGGTAAGCATTCTATAATATCTATTATGAATTTAGTTGCCATTTTTATCTCTTCTGATTCCACTATCGACTTCTTTAATATAAATATTGTATGATGACCATGTAAAACATGATATCCACTTGTTATTAAATGATCTTTTCAATTCCTACTATATATGTATGAGTATTTTAAATTATTTTGTCCACCTATATAAGAGTATGTATATTCTCTTTGTTTTCATTTATTTTTATTTGTCAAAAGTAACCTTGACATGTTGAATATGTTATTTCATGACACACATACATTTCATGCAATGTGTGATAATCATATGAAGCAAAATGGGTCCATTACTATTCAAAATTTAAAATCACAGGATGATGAAGAAGATGAACACGATGATGCTCAACATGATGGAATTTCTTATTATAGGGAAGTGTCGTATCAGGTAATACACTGAGATACAATACATAAAATGTGATATGATTAGAGTACTCAATCTGTTTTTTTATCAAATAACATTGAAAAAGAGCGTTATTTCTAAACTTATAAAGCAGAGCAAGTATCAATCAACCAAGATGAAAAATTATAGTGACTCTTGCTGCATATGTTTGGTAAGGAACACAAAACTTTGGTCGTTTCCCATTTCACTTTAAACTTCTTGGAAACCTTATTAAATTATATTTTTTCCTCTGTTGGTATGTATAGGGTACTTCTGATGATGGGGGAGAACTAGGAATAATCAATTGTGGACATGAATTTTGTTAGCGGAAACGTGAAACTAAAGAACAAGGAAGAACAACAATATTTAACGTGGTTCGGATCAAAATGATCCTACGTCCACCAAAGAACAACTGCACCAATATTTATTTCACTCTACAAAGAATATAAGTGAAATACTACAAGAGAGAGAACACAAATGCCTTAGAAGGTGAGAAGGCAAGTGAGAGGATGATTTAAAAATGAATTAAGAGCTACCTATTTATAGGAATAAATTCATCTTATTGATGTCATCCATGACATCACTATGTGTCAAAATTGTCAAGGTTAAAATGGTTTGCCTAATTTTCACCTACCAAGATACAATCTTTGACTTGTATTTTGTACTAATTATCTTCCTACCAAATATTCATATTAATTCATCTTCCATTTAGTTTGATTCCACAAGAACCAAAACCAACTCTTTCAATCTCCACCTTGGTTTGTGTTCCAAGCATGCGTATAAACAACTCCGGCCAAAACTTCTAAGCTTACTGGGCAATCCCATTGTAAGAAACAAGAAGAATCAAACCTTTGTTGAACATACCAGCTCCACCTAGCAGTTGTTCTCTTAGAGTTGCATCAATTGATGCATACTCCCGCCAAGTCCTTGCAGTGTGCAAACTTGGCAAGCGGGAGTATTTTGGTCAACATGTCTGCGGCGTTATCATCTGTGATAACCTTCTCAACCTTGATAGCTCCCTTTTCTACGACATCTCGAATAAAATGAAATCTGACATCAATGTGTTTGGTGCGCTCATGAAATCTTTGATTTTTAATCAAATGAATAGCACTTTGACTATCACATTTTAGAATTGATTTAAGCTGAACTGAACTCAATTCTGCTACCAAACCTTTCAACCAGATAGCTTCTTTCACTGCCTCCGTTGCTGCCATATATTCTGCCTCTGTTGTAGACAAAGCAACAATCGACTGTAAAGTTGATTTCCAACTAACGGCACTGCCAACGAGAGTAAAAATGTATCCAGTTGTGGACCTTCTTCGATCAAGATCCCCTGCATAGTCAGAATCAACATAACCGAGAATTGAAATACCTTCACTTTTCCGGAAGGTTAGGCCAACATCAGGAGCTCCTTTGAGATATCTCAATATCCATTTGACAGCTTTCCAGTGCCTTTTTCCTGGATTTGCCATGTACTTGCTTACCACACTTACAGATTGGGCAATATCTGGACGTGTGCATACCATAGCATACATAATGCTACCAACTACACTCGCATAAGGAACCTTTGACATATGCTCCACCTCATCCATAGATTGAGGCATTTGTAACTCTGAAAGCTTGAAATGAGAAGCTAAAGGTGTACTTACAGGCTTGCTCATATGCATATTGAATCTTTCAAGAACTTTTCGGATGTACCTCTTCTGAGAAAGATGTACAACACCATTTTCTCTTGAAATTTCCATTCCAAGGATTTTCTTTGCAACTCCTAGATCCTTCATGTCAAATTCCTTGCTCAACAGTTTCTTCAAAATATTTATCTCTGTGATGTTGTTAGCCGCAATAAGCATATCATCAACATACAACAATAGATAAATCATAGAGTTACCAGACATCTTCTTGTGATACACACAACTATCAAATGCACTCCTCGAAAATCCATGTGTAGTCATGAATGCATCAAACCTCTTGTACCACTGTCTAGGGGATTGCTTCAAACCATGCAAAGACTTCTTCAGTTGACATACATGGTCTTCTTTTCCTTCAGCTAGAAAACCTTCAGGCTGATCCATATAGATTGTTTCTTCTAGATCACCATGTAAGAAAGCGGTTTTGACATCAAGCTGTTGAAGCTCTAAATCAAATTGTGCAACCAATGCTAGTAGCACGCGAATTGAGCTATGTTTCACGACTGGAGAAAAGATCTCATTGTAGTCAATTCCCTCCTTCTGACTGAAACCCTTTGCAACCAATCTCGCCTTGAACCTAGCATCTTCCACTTCTGAAATACCTTCTTTCTTTCTGTAGACCCATTTGCATCCAACTGTCCTCATCCCCTTTGGCCTTTTAACGAAGACCCATGTATCATTTTTGTGAAAAGACTCCATCTCTTCCATCATGGCTAACTGCCATTGTGCAGCATCTTTGCAAGAAATTGCTTCAACATACGAAGAGGGCTCAAGATCCTTAATCTCTTCTTCTGCAGCTACGAACGCATGTGCAATCAAATTTTCTTGCTCTATAAAACGTTCTGGTTTCCGTATCTGCCTTTTGTCCCTTCCCTTCGCAATTGTGTATGGTTCATTGGAAGCAAGTTCTTTAAGATCTGCATCTTTTGACTCATCAATTTGAGTCTCTTGATCCCGTTCCTTGGTAAGCTCCACCGGTAGCTCCACCTGCTCGTTGTTCTCATTTCTAGATAACTCCACAGAAACTTTACGAGGATCAAGTATAGAGGATTCATCAAAGGTAACATCTCTACTAACTACAAATTTGAGTAAAGACAAACACCATAGTTTGTACCCTTTTACTCCATCTACATACCCTACGAATATGGCCTTTTTAGCCCTTGGTTCAAGCTTACCTTCATTAACATGATAATAAGCTGGACACCCAAATATTCGCAAGTATGAATAGTTAGAGGGTTCACCTGACCAGACCTCATTCGGAGTCTTAAAGTCAATCGCTGATGCTGGAGACCGATTGACAATATGAGAAGCAGTATGAACTGCTTCAGCCCAAAATACTTTGGACATCTTAGCTTGTAAGAGCATACAACGAGCCTTCTCAAGAAGAGTTCTGTTCATTCTCTCGGCAACTCCATTCTGCTGTGGTGTGTGCCTGACCGTCTTATGTCTTGCGATCCCATGAACCTTGCAGAAATCATTGAACTCTTCACTGCAAAACTCCAAGCCATTGTCCGTGCGAAGATACTTGATTTTCCTGTCCATTTGATTTTCAACCAAAATCTTCCACTGTTTAAATGCTTCAAAAGCATCACCTTTTGTCTTCAGGAAACGCACCCAAACCTTTCGTGAAAAATCATCAATGAATGTGAGAAGATACCTCTTTCCTCCCTTCGATGGAAGCTTAGAGGGACCCCATAAATCTGAATGGATGTAGTCTAGCACCCCTCCCGTCTTGTGCTTGCCAGTGCTGAAGCTGACCTTTTTCTGCTTCCCTAAGACGCAGTGTTCACAAAATTCAAGTGTGCTGATCTTCTCACCATTCAAAAGGTTGCGGTTGCTCAACATCTCCAATCCTCGTGCGCTCATATGGCCTAGTCTCATGTGCCATAATTTTGCCTTGTCATCATTAGATAACTGCACTGTAGATGCATTTACAGAGCCAATAATGGTGCTTCCCGCAAGTGTGTAGAGGCCATCCTCCAGCTTGGCCTTCAACATGACTAAAGACCCTTTAGTCACTTTCATAGTTCCTCCTTCACTCATGTACTTATAGCCTTGTTTATCTAAAGTACCCAGGGAGATCAAATTCTTCTTTAGATCAGGAACATGACGGACTTCTGTAATAGTCCTCACGATTCCATCATGGCAGCGAACATGAACTGAACCAATGCCAACTATTTTACAAGTTGCATTATTGCCCATTAATACAGTTCCTCTGCTTGTTTCATAGCTGCTGAACCAATCTTTTCGGAATGTCATATGCAGAGTACAACCAGAGTCTAAGACCCATTTGTTGTCATAGACTCCACTATTGCATGATGTTGTTAGTACATAATCATCATCATTATCATGTACTTGCTCAACAATGGATGCGCTCGCCTTTTCTTTGGACTTCGACATAGGGCAATCTCGTTCAAAGTGCCCCTTCTTGTGACAGCCCCAACATTCCGCATTCTTTTTGTTCACACGAGACTTTGATCTGTACTTTGATTTGCTCCTTCCCTGTTGGCTAGTACGATCTCTTACAAAGAGTCCACTAGCTTCGTCACTTTTGTCTCCTTCAAAATGCATCCGCACATCACAATAGTTTAGTGCTTGCCGCACTTGCTCAAGTTTAATAGGTTGTTTGCTATACATCATTGAATTCTCAATATCACGATATTTTGAAGTCAATGAAAATAGCAAAGAACATGCAAGCGTCTCCTCGTCCTTTTTAATTCCAGCAGTTTGTAAGTCCATCACAAGTTTATTGAACGCATCTAGATGGTCTTGCAACAAAGTACCTGAATCCATCTTAAATGTATGAAGACGCCGTTGTAACAACATCCTTGTTGTCACTGACTGGTCCTGGTAAAGCCCTTCCAGCTTTTACCATAACTCTTTGGCCGTCTCTTCGGTACTTGTACTCACTTCACAAAGTACGTTAGGTGCAAGGGACAGTTGGATTGCACTCAATGCATCTCCTTCAATCTTTTCCTTGTTGGAATCCGATATCTTATCGAGGTACTTTCCGTCAATAGCATGGATTGAACCTTCCCTCCGCAGTAACGCTATCATCTGGATTTTCCAGATATTGAAGTTGTTGCGCCCACTAAATCTATCAATTTCAAAATTCATGGAACTCATTTTTTTTTTTACTTGTTCTTCCTTTTCTACTACAATATATTTGGAACTACAGAAAACCAAAGTAATCCTTTTCTGATGTGGAAGTTAAGACTGTGCTGCAACCACAGAGCATACTCAGACAGAACCTTGGCTCTGATACCAATTGTTAGCAGAAATGTGAAACTAAAGAACAAGGAAGAACAACAATATTTAACGTGGTTCGGATCAAAATGATCCTACGTCCACCAAAGAACAACTGTACCAATATTTATTTCACTCTACAAAGAATACAAGTGAAATACTACAAGAGAGAGAACACAAATGCCTTAGAAGGTGAGAAGGCAAGTGAGAGGATGATTTGAAAATGAATTAAGAGCTACCTATTTATAGGAATAAATTCATCCTATTGATGTCATCCATGACATCACTATGTGTCAAAATTGTCAAGGTTAAGATAGCAAACCATTTTATGGTTTGCCTAACTTTCACCTACCAAGATACAATCTTTGACTTGTATTTTGTACTAATTATCTTCCTACCAAATATTCATATTAATTCATCTTTCATTTAGTTTGATTCCACAAGAACCAAAACCAACTCTTTCAAATTTCATCTTCAATGCATCAGAAAGTGGCTGAAGAGAAACAATTCTTGTCCTGTTTGCAGAAGGATTATTTTGACTCCATAAGATAGGAACCTTTGGTTCTCATTTAAAACAAAAGAAATTCTCAAGCTCCATTTTCAGTTGATTAGCTTGGTGGAGACACTACATACTTTTGTGTCTTGTTTATTGATGGAGTAGAATCATCCAAATGATAAATCTATGGATATACACTTTAAGTTTGACATTTTTTTTTGCTTTCAGCATAGTCATCAGATCAATCATTTTATCAACTTTAGACTGTAAAATATCATTTCTTACTTTTTCAGTGTGGTGTTTTTCACTATGAACTATTGTAGTAATTAATACTTTTTGAGATTTTTGATTCTACCAACGTACTAGTAACATTACTACCCTATGGAACTTTATATTGTTTTAATTATTCTGTCAATTTTTTTGGCATACAAAAAAAATAGTGACGTTATTAATTTTGATAGTTGATGGAATTCTAAAATCGTGACTGATCATTTTATTGCTAGTTGAAAATGACATGTGTCATGAGTCAAAATTATGAGGTACTTTTTTATGTTTTAGTGAAGATACTAATGATCCACTCTGGCAATTTCTAATTGTTATTCATCTCAAATGTCTTATTGAAAAGTAATTTTTTTGTGGGCCTAATATAGAAGTGTTCGGTACAACGGTAAGACTTTAAATTTGAACATAGACTATTCAATTTATCCATCATGTTTATTTATTGAACAATCTCATTAAAAGGGACAATCCTATGTACTGAGTGTGCATCAAAAAAATCTATTTTACGTAACTTGTTTTTTGTTTTTTTTAAAGAGACTATTTTCACAGTTCAAACTTGTAATTTTCTAATCACATAGAAATAACTTTATCAGTTATGTCAAGGCTCCCTTAAATTGAGTCTACTTGACTTTTATAAATTTTTTATTAATTAGTTTAGAATGGGACGGACCATTACATTAAACAAAAGATTTTCCCAAAATAAATGACTGAGTAATTTGGGTTATAAAACATGGTTTCCCCACCATTTTTCTCTATAAATCGTTAACTAAAGAAATTGATACCGAAAAAGATATTCTCAATGAAATATTGGTAACCTTGCTAATTTTTTCATATAGAAATATTATTATATTTTATTTTTTCATTTTTTCAATTAAAATATGTGTGGAAATATCCATTAAATATTTTTTAGTGGATCTTGTTTATAAAAAAATTGTGATAATATAATAGTGGACACGGCCATTTTTTATTTAAAGTCTGCAATAATTCTATTATTGAGAAAATGTTTGTTCATATATATTCGCATCATAATGATTTATTTCCATTTTAATATTTTAGGTCCTTGATTGTATTTTTGAAAAACATTATTTAACAGTGAGTATAAGCTTATGTTTGATTAGAAAAATGCATACATTTCGTTTCTCATTTTAGATTAATTGGGGATAAAATACTTTAGCTCTTTTGAGGTCATCATTGCCTCCATATTGTGAGGTGGATTGATTGCTAAAAACATAAATATGTTGTTATAATGTATGTAAAATTTCACTTCAAACAATTGATATAAGTTTGTTTGTATTCTCTTTTTCGTTTAAGATTAATAAATCCACTGATTTGTCAAATTATCAGCATACGCCTCACTTTTTTTTTCTTTTGTGACTTAATTTTGATAGAGTTATTGGTTTATAAATTCAACTTGTTGTTCCGCCTCGTATTTTTGGAGATTAATCATTTTTATCAAATTTTCACATCATTTGATCTCTCAAAAAGTAATTACATAAAGGTCTTCTAAGATTTTGTTGAGACGTTGCTCGGTTTGTTCATTATATTTTGTGTACTTACTTGTTTCAATATAAATATTAAAGTTGAGAACATATATTGATTTTAATATTGCTAAATTCATAAATTTAATATTGCACTTATAAAATTACATGAACCTTTATTATGCCAAGAGTTAAATTAATGGTTATTCTGTTACTCAAACTGACTTATTTAGGTTTTTGACTTATTTTAAATTATTTTAAACTTATTTTAAGTCATTTTTACCTTGTCAAACACTTTCCAACTTATTTTAAGTCATTTTTACCTTGTCAAATACTTTCCAACTTATTTTAAGTCATTTCGGACTTATTTTAAATTATTTTGTATATTAGCCAAACACTTCCAGAAGTCAAAAACTTACTTAAAAGTAGGTTTGACCAACTTTTAAGCCAATCCAAACACCCACTTAAATTTTTTTGAATACTTTGTAAGTTATGATTTTTACCTATTATTACTTATTGTTCTTTAGTCAAAGTATATATAATCATTGAAGAATGAACCTTTTTTGTGCATCTTATCTTGTTGATTTGAATGTACAATATATTTGCTATAATGTAAAAGAAAATAGTGATGGTATTGAGGATCACTAGGTTCTTGATCACAAGGCATTCACTATTTGTACTAGAGTTGTAACACCTCAGAAATTGGAAAACTAAAGATGGAAAGGTAAGGTCTCATTTAAGGCTACTTTGTGTGTCTTACGAGACTAATCTACCGACCGTGGAAGTTCTTACGGGTCGTAGATGGTTGTTGCTCCCCATATACACGCATGTGTACGTGGTCGTGCAAGTAATATAGATTTTGTAAGAAAAGAGTTATCGTTCCCAAGAGACTTATGATCAACTTATATCAGACACTCAATTCTACAAATAAAAATAAAAGTAACCTTTCCAAGAGTTGGTGATTGATTGTTAACTTCTACTAATTATGAACTAAATAAATGTAACTAAATGTGAACGACTTTAAGATGGTGTTTCAAAAAAGTAAAAGACAATTCTAGGTATGCAACATATATTGAATCTCATGTATCATATTATAGGGTTAATTATATGAGTCGGGTTCTACACCTCTCCTCGCCTACTCTACTTAGCTATCTAACTACATCATTGATCGGGGATAAAGAGACTAACTGGTGAGCATTTATATTTCTTCCTATTTCGTAACCAAGCAAGGTGTTTGTCTGGGCGTCACTGCTGAACACTACTCACCTCAATCTAATGGGTGAACCGATCTCTCTATATTATCTGGTCTATCTAACCTCTCCTCTTCCAATTTTAAGATTAGACAATATATTTATCTCTAGATGGTCAGTCAAGAAATACTAAAACGAGAATATAGAAGTAACTTACAATGACAACCAAAACATAATTCAAAATGCCTTTAATAATCAACATTAAATTCGTAGCTACAACCCCAGAACAAGGGTGCTTAGCCACTCATGCTATTAAAAAACCAAAAAATACAATTGTTCATGCGATTTACGGAAAATACATGAGTTTAGAAGATCGAAACCTATTACAAATGATGATACTTGCTCTCTTGCACACCAAAGAAAAGTCAAACCTTAACAATGGAGATGAAGGGTTTATTTATAATAGTTATAAACAATAGAGTCGAATTATACTTCAATTAGGAGTCATTTTTAAATCGACTTTCACTCAAAACTATGCACAACACCGGGGCATCGCGCCCTTGTCGCGCCGCGCTGCCAGTGCACTCAAATGTGGCCTAAATTGACAGGAGCTTAGCTTGTCGCGCCGCGCTGCCAGTGCACTCATATGTGGCCTAAATTAACAGGAGCTTAGCGCGTCGCGCCCGCGCTGTGCCAATTATGCTGGGACGCCTCGCCTCGCCTTTGCTCACTTATCATCGTGATCTCCTTTTCTTCCTTGACTCGATCACTTCTCTTGACAATCTGCAAAAATCACTAATCACGTTTATTACGGTGCAATCATCGCAATCCTTAACCAAAATATGCTACTTATATTAGTGAATGTCCTTGAACTTACGTTGAAGATGTGTAATTTGTAGTAATTGGGCATATAAATATGCCTAAGATCACCACCCCATACTTAAACATTTGTTAGTCCTCGAACATACTTTATCTTATCAATCGGCCAAACATATTTAATCATGAACTTGTGGCACAAAAATCGGCCAAACATATTTAATCATGAACTTGTGGCACACACTACATGCAATAATTTCAACTCTTCCTTATGGTCTACCAATCAACAATCCACAACCTCGATGAATGACTCTTCTCAAATTATTTCGGGCTAATGCAATATCATAGAGACAAACCAAATAAGATTAAGCACCCAACATGTTTAGTGAATGCCCTCACCAATTTAAGTATAGCCTTTCTTTCACACCAACAACAATACATTTCAATGATAAGGCTATTTTTTATAACATTCACTCTCACACTCACAAATGAATTTTTCACATATCCTAACATGCCATATGCTTGCCCTTGGTGTACTTTAATTTTCAGAAAGTGTTCTCATAGAATCAAGAGGACTTTCATTCAATTGTAATGTCGGCTTTAGGTACGGGAGGATACATTTGAATAAAATTTAGTGACTCATCCTCCCTAATGCACATGTTTTGTTTTCCTTGCTAACATTCACAACTTTTTTCTTTCCCTATTATATGTTTTCCAATTGAATTTTATACCTTGTCTTCACTTTCACTTGAGCCCTTCTTTTCGCACACAACCCTTTATTTATATAATTTTTTTCGGATTAGCCACCTTTGACTTAGGATTTTTTAGCCTTAGTCGAAGTGCACAATGTCCTAAGGGAACAGGGCCAATCACAAACTTTTATGACTTATGGGGTATCCATTGTTTACCTATTCTCTTTCTTCTCCACAAAACCAAGCATTTCCACCCTATCCATTTTAACCAATGCTACCAGTTTCTTCAACTCAACATAGTGCATTAAGGATTACTTTTTGATCAAACTAATGGTATCAATAAAAGGGATTTGGCTCAATTAAGTGGTTTAGAATAAACTCAAGTCTAGAAGGCTCAATGGGTCTAAACTAAAGATATTTTATTTGGTGGCACACAAGGAAAATTCAAACTTGGCTATTCAAAGAAATGCCTCAATCATATTCCATAATTCACACAAGTCACTCCTTAAGCACACTTGGGTCAAGTTCTAGATGTTATTCAATACTAAAACTAAGCAAATATCCTCCGCACATCGCATCACAACTCACATAAGGACCCAATACTTGTAGCATGCTCACATAAAATGCATTACGGTGTTTCCACACAACTAAGACCAAATTCTTTATTTTCCATTTAAATTCAAGACAAAGGGATTATATCTTTTTCAAGGTTACGATGTTACTATTGCAAACAAAGTGTTACCACCCATGACGTCTAGCCAACTATCTAGACAAGGTTTCAAAGTGCCAAAGAGGTAGGTTTCATACTTCGACTCCTAATGACTAATTTTCCCTTAAGACGGGTGTCATCCATCCATCATCAGGAAACGTCACTCCTAGATGACTCTAAGACTCGTTAAAGTAGTAAAACTAGTCCTAATCGGTTTAATGGGACTATCCTTGGAAAAAGAACCAAAAACAGAATGCGAGGAACCCTCCTAAAAATAAAATAGACTCGATAAAGCATTAAAGTATTTACAATGAAGTTCAACTTGCACCCCACACTTAAACAAAATATTGTCCTCAATGTGCACAGTAAAACAAAGTGCAAAGTTAAAAGAGAACTCCATGTCGGCCTCTAGTCCGCGCGCTTCAAATCAGTGGGTTGCCATATTGGCGGTAAAATCCATAGCCATCGGGGCTGCATTACAATCTCCATCACCTGCATCAGTATCATCATCTCCAAGGCCTGTAGAATCTGACTCATCCTCATCTAATCCAACCTCCTCATCAGTAGTTGCATCATCATCAATGGGTTTTTGGAAAGTCGGGCCCATCCGACATATGTACATTGCGCTATCCGTCAATTGTTAATGCCCCTCTAGTGTCGCCATTTCATCCTCAGTCACCGGACGACCATCTATCAACAATTGTAACTCAAAAATTCAAAACATACGCCCTATCCAACTATCATCACGAGCTTGCCTATCAATAGCAGTCAATATATGCCCGTAGGATGGATCGTGCGCTATAGTGCGTGTGACATCAACCAAGTGGCACACTAGATTAAGGGCACCGCGGGAGCATACATTATGGACCTCTTCTTCAATCACTAACTCCCATAGGTACTTAGTAATGATGCTCTCAAAATAGAAAAACCATCCCTTGTTGGTCCTTAACTTAAGTATGTTTTGCTTAAAAAATACCCCAATATTCACCGACAAGCCTTTCATCAAATGATATACTGGCACTACTCTCTCCCTAGTAACATCAGTCGTATGCTTACATGGTAGTAAGGTGCTACACACATTTTTCAACAAAATGCGAGCCTCTAAATTGAAGTGCCCATAGTGGAGAGTCAAGTGATGTCCCGTGTCTCTAACCTTATCCCACCTCACAACAGAAGTCACCCCACTCAAGGTATGTCTAATATCACAAAATCATTCAACGCTTCCACACTAAACCTTAACAAACTATCCCGAATAAAACCATCATTTATCTCAACACAATGTGCATTCCAATTCGCATAAAATCTACGAACCAGGTTTAAATTGCACTCACCTTGATTCATGAAGACATATTGAGTCCTAAGGCATTGATTTGGTTGTGAAGTTGGGAAGTTATTGTCGAAATCGCCACTTATCAACATATTCATCACCGAGGTACTTGGATTCATGTTGAGATCCGCACCAATCCTTTCCATAGTGCATCAAAGCTTGCTCGCCAAATTTTTGGGGCGGCAAATTGGTGGTTTCACGACTAGAATTTGCGAAAGCCGCTCCTTTCCTACTCCTCTTGGTACCTGAACCACTAGCAACACTCTTGCCTTTAGGATCCATCACAACACCCAACAATGGAAGATTGGAAGAAAAGAGAAACAAATTGGGGGGAAAATGAAGGGGGAGAAGTTGGGTGGGCAGTGGGGCGGGGGCGAGGGTTTAGTGGGTTTTGAAAATTTGGTAGATTAGAGTGGATTTTAGGGTGTTAGAGTTTATGAAAAGATGAGGGATGGAGGTTTTGATAAACTCTAATGGAGGAATGGATGGTTTTGGGGAAGAAAGTAGGTAAAGAAGAACAAGAAAGAGTGCGAATTTGGAGATAGTTTAGAGAGAGGGTCGGCTAGAGACAGAGTGGAAAAAGAAGATGAAGTGGGTTTTGTGTTAGGTGAGGGATTTAAAAGCTGATTTTTTTATTTTTGTTGAGCGATAGGGGTGCGGCGCGCTGCTATTGTGTCAGAAACCGCCTCCAGTCAAATTCCTCCTAGCGCGACATGCTCATCCTCCGCCAGTACCCCTAGCGCGATGCACCCTTCTTGCGCCAACATCGGCATTTTTGCGGAGGCTTGGTGTGATGGTGGCGTGGTACGCTGCTAGTGTGCCAAAATAAAGCCTCATTACTTAGCCTCTGGTTTGGTGCGCCTGGCTTTCGTTCGAACTCCATTATTCAGCTTATTTCTTCAATTTTCAGGTGGTGTGTTCTCCTTTGACCTGCACATCAACCAAACAATCTGACATTATAATTTTATGTTGCCTCCCACCCAGCGCCTTAGTTTTGGTTGTGGCATGACCTATCTTTATGTATTTTTATTTTATGAATTCTAAAGTTCTATCTAAATAAAAAAAACTTATGAAAATAAAAATTCTACACCAAGGAATTTGAAACTAAGCTTAAATTTCAAAATTAAGCACAGCTACTACCTATTACATATTATTTACGGGTTTCCTCCTGTCTAGTTCTTTATTTAACGTCATGGCACGACGCAACTTGGATCGTTGATCATTTAGATTAAGAGCCTCCCGATCACGATCTGAATCCTCACCGAAGTAGTGTTTCACCCTTTGCCCATTGACCAAGAACATAAGGCCAATCTTACATTTAAGTTCCACAGCCCCATGTTGAGTCATTCTTACCACTTTTAAAGGGAAACTCCACTTCGACCTTAGTTTTCCAAGGAATAACCTCAGTCTAGAGTTAAGAGTAGTACTTTATCACATGGATTGAAAGTGCGTGCAACTATTTGCTTATTGTGCCACCTCTTCGTCTTTTATTTTTAAATCATGCCTTTTTTCATAAGAATGGATCCTAAACTAGTCAAGTTCATGCAGCTGATTCACTCTCTTTTTACCGGCCAGCTTGGGGTACAAGTTTAACCCCTTAATTGCCTAATAAACTTGATGTTCCAATTCTGCCGGAAGATGACATGCCTTCCCAAATACTATGTGATAGGGAAAAGTCCCTATGGGTGTCTTGTATGGAGTCCTATATAACCACAATGCATCATCTAATTTTCCAGACAAATCTTTCCTTTGCGTATTCACCGTTTTCTAAAAAATTTGCTTCACCTCTCTATTTAAAACCTCCACTTGGCCACTCTTTTGAGGATGATAAGATATAGCAACCTTATGACGAATACCTTACTTAGCAAAAAGTTTCTTAACAAGATGATTAATAAAATACTTACCTCCATCATTTATTATTGCCCTTGGAGTGCCAAAGCGAGTCAAGATGTGCTTCTTTATGAACTTTATCACCACCCTTGAATCATTGGAAGGAAGAGCGACAACCTCAACCCATTTACTAACATAATCCACAGCCACAAGAATATATTGGTTTCCACTAGATAGTGGGAAGGGACCCATAAAGTCAATAACCCATATGTCAAAGATTTCCACATCCAAAATGCTATTTAGCGCCATCTCATGTCTTCTTGAAATAGTACCCAACCTTTGGAATTTAGCACAACCCTTCACAAAAGCAATAGAATCTTTAAATAACGAGGTCCAAGAGAAACCAAATTATAGTACCTTATGAGAAGTGCACTCTCCTCTGTGGTGGACTCCATATGGTCTATCATGACAACTTTTGAGCACTTTGTGAACCTCTGAACTTGGAATGTATCTTCTCACTACCCTATCCACACTTTGCTTGAAAAAGATAGTTTATCCCAGATATAGAACTTAGCATCGTAATTGAGGTTTTTCTTTTGTTGGATGGTTGCACCCGAAGGATAATCTCCACTCACTATCAAATTCACAATGTCTTGATACCACGTAACTTGAGAGATATCTAATGAAATCAATTATTTATCCAAAAACTCTTCCCGTATTTGCTTGTTCTCATTCACATGGGAAAAATCTTCCAACATGGACAAGTGATCCACTACTAATTTTCAGTACCTTTCCTATCTTTGATCTCAAGGTCAAATTCATCGAGAAGCAATATCAAAAAAATCAACCTTGGTTTAGCATCATTTTAAAGAATAGGTACTTAATCGCTGCATAGTTAGTAAAAAAAAAATCACGTTAGTACCTACCAAATACTATCTGAACTTATCAAAGGCGAACACTAGAGCCAACATCTCCTTCTCAGTCGATGTGTAATTTTCTTGTGTAGAGTCAAGGATCTTGCTTGCATAATAAATCGAGTGGAACACTTTATTCTTTCTTTGTCCCAACACTGCACCCACTGCTACGTCGCTTGCATCACACATGAGTTCAAATGGTAATAACCAATCAGGAGCAATTATGATGGGAGCTTCAATTAAGTTCTTCTTAAACATCTCAAAAGCTTTCAAACACATCGCATCAAAGTCAAACTTCACCTCCTTCTGTAAACGGTTGCACATAGGTCATGCAAACTTGGAAAAATCCTTGATGAATCTCTGGTAAAAGCCTACATGACCAAGAAAACTATACACCTTTTTATAGAAATGGAAGGGGGCAATTTTTCAATAACTTCTACTCTAGCCTTATCAACCTCTAAACAAGACTTAGTCACCTTGTGCCCCAACAATATCCCCTCTCTAACCAAAAAATGACAATTTTCCCAGTTTAGAACTAAGTTAGTGACTTCACATCTAGCAAGTACTTTATCAAGATTTTGGAGACATACCTCAAAAGACTTCCCAAAGACTGAGAAATCATCCATGAACACCCATACAAACTCTTCCACCATATCATGAATAATAACCATCATACACCTTTGAAAAGTCACTAGTGCATTGCAAAGTCTGAATGGCATGAGCATAGGTACCATAAGGACAAGTGAACGTGGTTTTTTCCTGATCCTCATGGGTAATTAAGATCTGATTGTAATAGGAATACCCATCAAAGAAACAATAATACTCTTTCCCTTCTAGTCCGTCAAGAATATGATCAATGTGATCTTTCCGGATAGCATCATTTAGTACAGTAATCCATACAAATCCTCCACCCGGTTACTATTCTAGTAAGAATTAACTCATTATTTTCATTCCTTACCACTATCATACCTCCCTTTTTAGGAACACATTGCACCGGACTTACCCACATACTATCAAAGGTTGGGTATACAATTCCAGCATTTAACCACTATATGACTTCCTCTCTTACCACTTCTTTCATCAAAGGATTTAGCTGACGGTGATGTTGTGACCTTGGCCAGTGATCCTCTTCCATATAAATTATGTGCATACATAAAGACGGACTAATCCCATGAATATCAACCATCTGCATCCAATTGCTTTCTTCTTGCGTTTCAAGATCCTCAATGACGCGTCAACCTATAAATCGGACAACTATGCAGAAAGTATAACATGCAAAGTTTCATTAGTACCCAAATAAGCATACCTCAACTGATCTGGCAGGGTTTTTGGTTCCAGCATGTGAGCTTCTTTTTTTGATATCTTTGGTGGGGGTCCTAACTCGCAAGATAATGACTCCACTTGAGGCTTACGAGTGTCAATTAGTGCTAGATTCAAACATAATTATATCTCTTGTGCCTCAGTACCTCCTTCCACATCATGACCTATTAACACTCTATCTAAGGGATATTCAAGAACAACTACTTGTGATTCTTCTATTATATCAACCACAGTATTAGCAGATAACTCTTCATAGATAGAAGACAATTTTAAAGCATGGTAAACATCAAATACATCAACCTTATCATGTGCCCTCGTAGTTAGTTGCCAGATGCTACATCAATTAATTCCCAACCTAGGGCCAGAACTGTAGTCCCAAAATGAATGGAACTTCTGAGTCATGTTCAAAATCTACGGGAAAAATCAATGAACCTACTTGAACTAACAGATCTTGTACACCCCCTCAGCCTAGCAACTGTCTATGAACGAGTTCAAGAATAATAGTGGTTCTTTTTTTACTACCCAACGGAAGTTTTAAATATGATGATAAGGGCATCAGATTTATACTTGCCCCCAAATCACATAATTCGCGGGCATGAACATTTTGCCCAATTGTAATTTGTACAGTAAAACTGCCTAGATCTTATAACTTTTAGGGCAGTCTATTTTGAAGACTAGAGTTGCACTACTGACTAAGTGCTACCATTTCATATTCCCTGGGCCTCCTCTCATTAGCCACAATTTCCTTTACGTATTTAGCTTACTCCGAAATACTCTACAAAATGTCAACCAAATGAAGATTAATGTGAACCTATTTAATGAGAGAGAGAAACTTACAAAAGCATTTATCTTCATTCTAATTTTTTAGCCTTAGTGGAAACGGAGGTTGTAATTTCATTTGAGGAACATCTGCCTCAACATTGGAGATTTTTACTACCTCCTCCACTTTCTTCTCTTCGTTACTTACCTCATTGTCTCTCTTCTTTATAGCTAGTTCCTCTAATTGTAATCCACTTCTAGTACTTACCTCATGCAATTGCTTTCGATTGGGTTCAGTATCATCGAACAACCCACCTTGGGGACGCATGGTCATAGAATTAGCTACTTGTGCAACTTGTTTCTCTAAACTCGTTTGGGATATTTGGATGTTTCTGATGTTCTCATCCTAAAATTTATTTTTGTCCTTATTTCATTCATGAGCTTTTGGAATAGCTCTTCATTAGTCATCACCCCTTTTGGTGCACTAGGATTTGCACCATGGTTTAGATTTTGATATTATTTCTCAGCCCCTTGAGAACGGTATTGGTGTCACGCCCTAAGCCTATACGCCGAACGTGGCTGGCACTCAAAAACCATTGCTGGCCTCGAGCGGACCCTTGGTTTGGCTTACTAGCTCATCGGAAGACTCTATGCATTATTACAATGATCAAATGAACTTACTCAAATAGCTTAAAAATATAACGTGGAATGTTTAAAATTCAAACATTCAACTTGACCAAAATGGCAACCCAAGTCTTTAATATACACCAGTATGGACGTCGGTAAGAGAGCTTGCCGAACATGTCTGGCATGCTAACGATGAAGAACTTGTGACTATAATGTAAAGACTACTGAACTACTAACTGTCTATGAAGCCTCTAAAATAAAGAGGGATATAGGGACAGGACCTACGATCATCCTAACATTTGGAAGACTATAAACCAAATAAAGGAGTCCTCAGGAAAGAAAGGAGGCTCACCAACTGACTCTGAGTGCTCAAGTTGGATCAACGAGGCACTGGATATTGATCCTGGTGACCTGCATCTGCATCATAAGATGATGCTCTGCATCATAAGATGATGCAGGACAACTGACATCAATACATTGAATGTATGAGTATGTTAGTTGAAATACTAAAACAAGATATAGGCTTAAAAAGAATTAGAAGAAACACTTATCTTGTCTCTTCTCAACTTCTGAATAACTTAACTGAAATGTAAAGCAATAATGCACATACAATATATTTAAAGATTATAAAACAGCTGAAAACAACTTAGTTGTTGAGGATAAAATGATAACAAACTTAATTTTACTCATACAAGCAAATAATATAGTTATCGTGGGAGATTCTCTAACCGACAACCACCACTATGAGCCTAAGTGGTGATACATCGTCTTGTCCATGCTGCCAAAACTGTCCTATACTTTGCCGTCATATAGAACGCTTAACATAGGTGATCCACTAGCTTATCTTAAGGAGTCATCTAAAAAGTATGATCCTTTACTACCCATCATGACTACATGTTTATGGAGACTTGAGTTAATATGAACTCACATGCCCATATCGGTACTCAATACTACTCCCAAAATATGCTTTGCTCATGTGTTTGTAAAAACAAAACTCTTTCGTTGGTTTTAAATACTTACTCAAAACTTAGCTTAAAAGCTCTCTTGGAATCGATGTTCTCTTTCTTTCCCAAATGTAAAAACAACTTAAACTTCTTGGGAATACTTAGTTCCCATATACTTCTTTGAAGAAAAGAACTTATAATCTTTAATCTTTTATTAACTTGCACTTAAGTCTTAAAACAAATTTAAAACGTTTGTGATAAACTTTTGAAAACTTAAGACTTTATCTTGCCTTAACTCTTTGATTTCTTGACTCGACTCTTAATTTCTTGACTTGACTTTTAAATTTCCTTAATTAACTTATGGATTCAAGGATTAGGATTTATGATACGAAAGATCTCATGATGTTCAGGAATGATTTTAGATAGCGAAAAATGAGAAAAGACCGAACTATCAAAATGTAAGGGTGGGTTCGTGATGTGGAGACCCAATTAAATTTTGGTTTCAAATATATGTTTTTAGGCAAAATACTCACTGACGGCTTTGCGACGAGAAACGAACTTTCCCAAAACTAGGAAGCAGCTCCGCGACATGCCATCACTGTCATATTTCAACTGACAAAATTTCTTCTTCGTTTTCCAGCACCAATTCACCAAAACACAGTTTTTTTCTACAAATTCTTTTAGATACATATACCCAACAAATGTGCCTAAGAACTTAACTAGAGATGACTCTATAATACGATGTAACAATCTTCGAAACTTCCCAAATCATTCGAATTTGAGAACAACATCAAAATCAAGAATAGGTATCAAGATCATCAACTTTCAAACTCTTTTAGGACGAATCGACTCTGAAATAAATATGTTTGACACATGGGAGAACGATCCCAACTTTATGAAAGCATCACATACCTGGTAGGAATAAATCCTTGGAGAAAACCACAACTAGATTGACCGATCTTGATGAATTTTGCCCTTTCTTATTCTTTCTCCCCTTTCATCCTTTCACCAAGCCCTAGAATAAATTCCAAATTTCTAAAACTGACTAAAATCTGATTTGACCCATATTAAACTCCTAAAAATGGATTAAAATAATAGGGCAATGAAAAGACTAGAATACCCCTTAAAAATCCGGATTGGACATTTCTTTATTTGAACAACCCAACATCCAAAGGGCATATCTCACTCATACGAACTCAAAATTGCGAAAACTTGGCAGTGTTGGAAAGATCATTCCAAGAGATTTCCAACCATATATTGAAGTACACCAAAATCATCTTGAGATAGGAGTTATGGCCGTTTGAAGTTTACCAAATCTCATTTTTCCTAACTTAAACAAATTTCCAGATTTGTCATTACTTCCAAAAATGATTATTTCAAGTTCTTAATTTCTTTCTAGGTATTTCAAATTGCGAGATGTTACAATATCTCCTCCTTGGGAAAATTCTTCCTCGGATGAGATTACTCCTACTAGGCTAAGGGTGGTAACATCAAGTTCAAACACCCAACAAGCAAAAACAAACAAACAACATGCTCACTCATAATGTAAAGAGTAATAAGAAGAGAATTAGTACCTTGCTCTGCATTTTCTCCGGATTGAAAGAGATGCGGATATATCTTCTTCATATCCTCTTCAGCTTCCCAAGTAGCTTCTTCAAAAAATTGGTTCCTCTAAGGGACTTTAACTGATGTAACCTCTTTTGTCCTAAACTTGCGAACTTTGCGATCTAAAGCCGGAACAGGAATCTCTTCATAAGATAAGCTATCCTTGATCCCAATATTATTAATTGGTATAATCAATTAAGGATCACCCATCCACTTCTTCAGATGGAGACATGAAATACAGGATGAACCACTGCTAACTCTTGTGTTAGCTCTAATTCGTAATCTACATTACCAATCCTCTTGGAAATTCTATAAGGACAAACATACACGGGACTAAGCTTTACCTTCTTACCAAACCTCATAACACCCTTCATGGGTGAAATTTTCAAGTATACCTAGTCATCTACTTCAAACTCTTACTCCCTTCTCCTAACATCAGTAAATGATCTCTAATGACTTTGCGCCGTTTTCAACCTCTCCTTCATAACTTTCACATTTTCCGTACCTTGATGAACTAAATTTGGTCCTATCAACCCTGCTTCACCAACTTCAAACCATCCAATAAGAGATCTGCCTCTTCTCCCATAAAGAGCTTCATATGGAGCAATTCGGATGTTAGAGTGGTAACTACTATTGTAAGAGAATTTAATAAAGGGTAGGTGAACATCCCAATTACCTTTGAAATCAACCACACAGACCTTCAACATTTCTTCTAATGTCTGAATGATGCACTCTGTTTGCCCATCTGTCTGAGTATGAAAGGCAGTACTTAAGTTCACCTTTGAACCCAAGCCTTTCAGAAAAGATTTCCAGAATTGTGCAGTAAATTATGCACCTCTAAATGAAATAATAGAGATTGGGAATACATGAAGTATTACCACCTCCTGCATATATAACCTAGAATAATCTTTTGTTGAATGGGTAGTCTTTACCTGTAGAAAATGGGTTTATTTTTTCATTCTATCGACAGTCACCCAAATAGAATCATGTTGTTTGCGAGACCTTGGCAATCCTATGAGCAAATACATATAAATCATCTCCCACTTCCATTCTGGAAGTTTTATATTCTAAGCCAAACCATTGGGCCTTTGGTGCTCTACTTTAACTTGTTTACATTTGGACACTTAGCAATAAATTTTTCAATTACCTTCTTCATACTATTCCGCCAATACACCTCTTTCAAATAACGATACATCTTTGTGGAACCCGGATGAATGGATATCTGGAGCTATGATCTTCCTCCATAATCCTCTCTTGGAGTCCATCCACCATTGGTACACACAACCTACCTTCATATCTCCATATACCATCTCCCCTTTGTTCAAAAGTTAATATTTTTTGCTTATGAACATTTGCATTCAATTCAAGAAAAATACAGTCTTCGTCTTGCTTTTATTTTACTTCTGACACTAATAATGACTCATCCCCATTCGTCAACACTATTCCTCCTTCTATGGAATCTATAAGTCTGAATCCCAGGCGTGCAAGTCTATGCATATCTTTTTCTAACTCTTTTTTTTCCTCAATATGGGCGGTACTAACCATAGACAACCTACTTAAAGAATTATCAACAACATTGGCCTTACCCAGGTGGTAAAGAATACTCACGTCATAATCTTTGAGTAACTCTAACCACCTTCTCTGTCTGAGATTAATCTCTTTCTGAGTGAACACATATAGCAAACTCTTGTGATCGGTCAACACATCCACGTGAAAAAATAAAAATAATGGCACCATATATTCAAGGTGAAAACTATAATAGCAAACTCTAGATCATGGGTTGGGTAATTATTATCGTGAACTTTTAATTGTCTGGAGCCATAAACTATAACTTTTCCATTCTGCATAAATACACAACCCAATCTAACTCTAGATGCATCACAATACACTACAAAACCTTGAGTACCTTCTGGTAAGGTCAAAATTGGGGCAATAGTCAACCTCTTTTTCAATTCCTGAAAGCTTTTCTCACAAGCTTCAGACAATTGAAACTTAATTGTCTTCTAGGTCAACTTGGTCAAAGGACACAAAATAGACGAGAACCCCTCTACTAACCTTCTATAATATCCAGCTAAACCCAAGAAATTCCTAATGTTAGTTGAAGATATGGGTCTAGCCTAATTCTACACTACCTCAATTTTCTAAGTATCAACTTTAATTCCCTCTCCATACACAATATGGCCTAAGAATTCCACAGACTCAAGCCAAAACTCACACTTAGAGAACTTGGCATACAACTCCTTATCTTTTAAAGTTTGAAGATCTATTTTGAGATGGATAGCATGATCTTCTTCATTCCTTGAATAGATCAGTATGTCATCAATGAAGATAATGACAAACATATCCAAATAAGGTTTGAACACTCTATTCATAAGGTCCATGAACGCTGCTAGTGCATTGGTTAAACTAAAAAATATGACTAGAAACTCATAATGACCATAATGGGTCATGAATTTTGTCTTTGGAATACCACATTCCCTAACTTTCAATTGATGGTAGCCTGATATGAGGTAAGTTTTTGAGAAACAGGAAGCACCATGAAGATGATCGAAAAGATAAAATCTATACGCATCCTAAAGGAACCATCCTTCTTCCTCACAAACAAGACCAAAGCGCCCTTAGGTGAGACACTTGGTCGAATGAAACCCTTATCCAAGAGATACTTCAACTATTCGTTCAACTCTTCTAATGCTAATTTGTATTGTGGAATATAGATAAGACTAGTATATGGAATGATGTCTATGTCGAAGTCTATTTCTCTCTCAGTAGGGACTCCGGTATATCATCAAGGAAGACTTATAGAAACTTTCTCATTATAGGAACTGACTGAATGGGAGGTATCTCAACACTGGAGTCATTAACTCGGACTAAGTCATAGATACAACCCTTTGAAACTAACTTTCTCGCCTTAAGGTACGAAATGGAGCGAACCTTAGGCACTGCTGAACTACTACTCTACTCTATGTATGGCTCATTAGGAATCTGGAACTTGAAACTCGAGTTCTACAATCTATTGATGCATAATAGGCATGAAGCCAGTCCATACCTAAAACAACATCAAATATACCATGTCTAACTCAACTAAATCAGCCATTGTGCTCTTGTGATTGATGGAAATGGGACAATCACGATAGAATCTTTCTGCTAGAATAGACTCCCCAAAAGGTGTAGAAACAAAAAAGGGTTCACAAAGTTTCTTAGGATGAACATCAAACTTATTTGCAACATAAGGGGTTACAAAATATAAACTTGCTCCTTGGTCTAGAAAAGCATAAACATAAAAAGTAAATACTTTGATCATGCCAGCGACAACATTTGGAGAGTTCTCTTACTTTTGGTGACTAGTGATCGCATAGAGGCAATTTGTTCCTCCACCAGTACTGGAAGTAGCTCCTCTAGGTGTTGCGCTTTTTAGTGGAGCAACTTATGAAGATTGGGATCTATGTCCATGATTTTCACTACCTTGCCTGTTCTTAGGACACTCTTTGATGAAGTGACCCTGTTGACCACACTTGAAACAACCTGTCTGGCCATTATGACACTTACCGGTGTGGATCTTACGACACTTAGTACATGCAAGAGTCCAGTTACATCCTTGTGACACACTACCTTGAGGCAGTGCAGGTCTAGCTCTGATGTTCTGCGAATTCTAGCCATTGTACTCACCTTTGTTTTGGAGTGCAAATGAACTAGGAGATGATGGAGCAGGTCCCTTTTTCTTTTGCTGAAAGGACGAACAATTCACATTACCTTTGTGCTACCCAGACTCATTCCTTGTCTTCGTTTTCTTACTTATAAAATCTTCCGTGTCCCTCAGCTTCTCTTCCTCAACCTGCTGCACATAAATCATCAACCTTGATATGTCCATATCACCTATTAGCATCGCTGCCCTGCCATCTTTGCTTGATTGACGGGCCAACCCAGCAAAAAATAAGTGCATTCTACTCCTCCTGTCCTTAACCATTTCTGGAGCATAACAAGATAATTGGGTAAAATTCAACCCATACTCATGCACACTTAGAGAATCATTCTTAAGTGTAAGAAATTCTTGTACCTTAGCCTCTCTCAATTCTTGGGGAAAGAAATGCCCCAAGAAAGCTTCTTCAAAACAGTCCCAACTCGCACGTGGTGCATCCTCAACTTTACCCTCTTTCCATTGATCAAACCATGTCCTAGAAGCATTCCTTTGTTGATATGCAACTAGCTAAACTCTCCCAATATAAGATACATGTATCACATTGAATACCTTTTTCAGTTCCTCAATGAAGTTCTCTAGATCCTCAGTAGTGCTTGAATTAGCCAAAATTGGAGGATTCATCCTCGAGAACACACGAATCCTTGAAGTGTCAGGCTTTTCTTGTTGAGCTCCTCTTTGATGTGGAACCTGGTTAGTCACAACTTGGCTCAACATTCGTATAGCCTCACGGAACTCAGTATTGGTGACTTCTCCTTGAGGTTGCACTTCAGGTGCATTTAGCTCTTATTCCTCGACATTACATCTAGCTGGACGACCTGTGACAACTCTTCGTTGAGGCATGATGATCTGAAAACACAAGAAATCATGGATTAGAAGAAACTTTTTAGAGATCAAACTTTAACGCACGAAAAGAGTGTGAAAGAAGTGAAATAATTTCCTAAGTTTTGCAGCCTCCTAATTATAGATGTGACAGACTTCACATCGATAACTAGGACATTACAAACACGGCTTCATAGACTCCCTAGAACTCTTGAACTCTATGCTCTGATACCAAGTTTGTCACACCCCAAGCCTACACCCCAGCTGTGGCTTGCACTCGAAGACCATTGCAGGCCTCGAGCGGACCGTTGTCCTATCTTGCTAACTCAGCAAAAATATCTATGCATTATTACAATGATCAAATGAACTTACTCAAATAGCTTAAGAATATATGTTGGAATTTTTAAAAGTCAATCATTCAACTTGGACAAAATGGAAACCCAAGTCTTTAACATTTGAATGATAATGTAAAGAATATTGCATTACTGACTGTCTATGAAGCCTATAAAACAAAGAGGGATGTCGGGACAGGACCCCTGATCATCCTAACATATAAAAGACTAGAAAGCAAACAAAGGAGTCCTCTAGAAATAAAAGAGGCTCACCAACAGAAGCTAGATGAGCGAGGCGCTGGATGCTGATCTTAGTTACATGCGTCTGCATCATAAGACGATGCAGGACAAATGGCATCAGTATATTGAATATACGCATATGCGAGTTGGAATCAATAAAGCACATGCAATATATATATATATATATATATATATATATATATATATATATATATATATATATATATATATATATATATATAAAGCGTATAAAACAGCTGAAAACAACTTAGTTGTTAAAGATAAAGTAATAACAAACTTAATTTTACTCGTATAAGCAAGTAATATAGTTTCTGTGGGAGGTTCTCTAACCATAACCACCACTATAAGCCTAAGTGGTGATATAACATCTTGCCCACACTGCCATAATGTCCTAAACTTTATTCTCATATATAACGCTTAACTTAGTGGATCCACTAGCTTATCTTAAGCAGTCATCTAAAGAGTATGATCCTTTACTACCCATGAAGGCTATATGGTTTATGGAGACTTCAAGTAATATGAACTCACATCCCCATATCGGTGCTCAATACTAATCTCAAAATATGCTTAGCTCACGTGTTTGTAAAAACAAAACTCTTTCTTTGGTTTGACATAATTACTCAAAACTTAGATTAAAAGCACTCTTGGAATCAGTGTTTCCTTTCTTTCTTGAATGTGAAAACATTTTAAAAAATTTTGCGAATACTTAATTCCCATATACTTCTTTGAAGAAAAGAACTTCAAATCTTTATTCTTTGCTTAACTCGAACTTAAGTCTTAAAATGAATTTAAAACGTTTGTGAAAGACTTTTGAAAACTTTAAGAACTTATCTTGGCTTAACTCTTTGACTTCGACTCGACTCTCAAACTTTTGACTTGGCTCTTAACTTTCCTTGAATTGAATTATGGAATAAAGGATTAGGATTTGTAATACAAAAGATCTCATGATGTTTAGGAATGATTTTAGATAGTTAAACAAGAAAAAAGACCGAACTATCAAAATGTGAGGGTGGGTCCGTGCGGAGAGGCTTTTAAATTTTGGTTTTGAAAATATCTTTTTAGGCAGAATAATTTGTGACAGCTCTACGACAAAAACTGAATTTTCCCAAAAAGTGGAAAGCAAATCCGCGATGCGCCACCACTTTCAAATTTCAACCAACGAAATTTCTTCTTCGTTTTCCAACCCCAATTCACCCAAACTCAATTCTTCTTCTCAAATTTCTTTTAGATACAGATACCCAAAAAATGTACCTAAGAACCTAACTCTAAAATACTCTATAATACGACGTAAGGATCTCAGAAACTTCCCCAATTAGTCGAATTCGAGAACAACATCAAAATCAAGAATAGGTATCAATATTATCAACTTTCAAACTCTTCAAGGACGAATCCATGCAAAAAGAAATATGTTTGGCACGTGGGAGAACGATACCAACGTTACAAAAGTCTCACATACATGGTAGGAATAAATCTTTGGTGTATACCACAACTAGATTGATCGATCTTGATGAATTTTTCCATTTCTTCTTCTTTCTCCCATTTTCTCCTTTCTTAAGGCCCTAGCATATATTCAAAATTTATAAAACTAACTAAAATCTGATTTTATCCATATTAAACTCCTAAATATAGATTAAAATAATAGGGCAATGAAAAGACTAGAATACCCCTTAAAATTCCATATTGGACATTTTCTTATTTGAACAGCCCAACTTCCAAAGGGAATATCTCACTCATACGAACTAAGAATTGCTCAAACTGTGTGGTGTTCGAAATATCATTCCAAGAGCTTTCGAACCATATCTGAAAGTACACCTAACTCATCCTTATCTAAGAGTTATGGCTCTTTGAAGTTGACCAAAACTCACTTTTCCTAACTTAAACAAGTTTCCAGATTTGTCATTATTTCCAAAAATGATTATTTCAAGTTCTTAAATTCTTTCTAGATATTTCAAATTGTGAGATGTTACGAATGATTAACCCCTTGCGCGTGATTTTGGTTTTGGTTCCCATCCCATGAGAAGTTAGGATGGTTGCTCTCACTAGGGTTGTAAGTGTTACCATAATTTTGTGCACTCCACCCTTTGTGTATTACCCACATAGTTTACAGAATCTAAGTTCGCCTCACATTGTTCAGTTTCATAAGCTCCACTACCACATACCTCTCACCAATTAGTTGTCGATTGTACAACATTTACTGGTGTATGATTTAAAGTAAGTTGTTTAAAATGTAAGGCCATGTTATGTTGCATTGCAACTAATTTAGCACTTATGGCAGTAGCTTGATCTACTTCTAAGATCCCTGCGGCCTTTTGGGTTGTAGTTCTAGGCAATTTCCCCTCATATATTGGGTTCCCTTTGGAGTATCTATCGAGTAAGTTGAACAACTCTTCACACGTTTTAGCTAGGGCTTCTCCACTTGTTGCATTATTAAGCAGCACACTAGCATTATAAACTAAACCTTCAAAGAAAGTGTGAGAAAGTACCATATTAGTTTTCATGTGGTGCGGGAAAGCATTCAACATTTGTTTGAAATGAGCTCATGCTTGGTACATGTCCTCCCCTTGATTTTGGTAAAAACATAATATCTCATTCCTTAACCGTGTAGTTTTCTTGGATTGAAAGAACTACTCAAGAACTTTTTTGCTAGGTAATACCATGTAGTTATGGAGTTTGGTGGCTCAATATCCATCCAATGCTTTGCAGGTCATAACAATGAGTATGGAAACAACGTCACCACACATAATCCGATGAGACTCCGATTGGGATGTATGTATCAGTGATATCTATAAAGTTCCTAAGATGGATTTGGACATCCTCGTGAGGGAGACCAGTGAATTTACCATTGGAATGTAGGAGTTGTACCATGCCCTATTTTATTTCAACTCTACCCCCCGGTGGAGGTTTCTAGATACTAGATGCCACGTTGAAGGTGAGTGGAACTGCCACATTACATACTATTCTTGGGTGTACGACAGGGGGTACTCTTTGGTTATTTGGATTCTCTAGGATATTGACGTTGTCTTGGTTATTATCATCATTGTTCCCTCTAAAACCTAACCCCAATTCTCCTTGTCCTCGATTCATTTTTTTGCACTGGCGTAGAACTCATTAGGGTTCATTGTAAGGTTCCACAAGTTCTCCTTTCTGAGTCAGACTTGAAAGTCAAGTTCCTTGGATGAACAGGCTAACATCAAGTAGTTAATACCTAAATATTTCAATTATAGACTTAATAAGATCGAATATAAATCAATTTCTAAGTCCCGGCAGCGGCGCCAAAAACTTGTTGCTCCCCAATATACATGCAAGTGTACGTGGCCGTGCAAGTAATATAGATTCTTAAAGAACATGTTATCTTTACCAAGTGACTTATGATCAACTTATATTAGACACTCAATTCTACAAATAAAATAAAAGTAACCTTTCCAAGAGTTGGTGATTGATTCTTAACTACTACTAATTATGAACTAAATAAACGTAACTAAATGTGAACGACTTTCAGATGATATTTCAAAGGGAAACTTACATAAATATACTATAATAAAAAAATATTTACCATTTATAGCAATAATATTTTTTTTTCACTTGATCACTTTTAATTCATTTATAATACAAGTTTAATTGATATTACAAAGAACAATTTTTTATTCACATATAATACAATTTTTAATGATAAATAATTCATTTATCACATATTTTAATACACTTATAATTTAATGTGTCAAATTTTTAAAACAAACATAATTTACTTTAAAAATAATTATAATTCATATATAATTCATATATATTGCATACATAATTCACTTTTAATACATATTGCAGATTTAACATAGTATTGCTATAAATGGTAATAAATAAAAAGTATTGCTAAAATTAGTAATTATTTATTAAAATGTATTAATTCATGTAATTTTTCCTATTTCAAACAAGTAAAAGACAATTCCAGGGTTGCAGCATATATTGAAATTCGTGTATCATATTATTGGCTTAGAACTATTTTCAGTTGTCAAGTTACTCATTTATAGGCAATAATTATATGAGTCGGGATATACACCTCTCCTCACATACTCAAATTAGCTATCTAACTACATCGTTGAGTGGGGATAAATAGACTAACTGGAGTTTCATCCTATTTCATAACCAAGCAAGGTGTTCGCCTAGTTTTCACTCCTGGACACTAATCACGTCAATCTAATGGGTGGACCGAGCTCTCTATATTTCTTGGTCTATCTAACCTTTCCTCTCCCAATTTTAAGAGTAGAAAATATAATTATCTCTACATGTCCAGTCAAGAAATACAAAGATAAGAATATACAAGTAACTTATCATGACAACCAAAATGAATATTTAAACACCTTTAATAATCAATATTCAATTCATCGCTAAAACCCAGAACACGGGCGTTTAGCAACTCATGCTATTATAAAACCACAAAATACCATTGTTGATGTGATCTATGGAAAATGTAAGAGCTTAGAAGATCACAACCTATTACAAACGATGATACTTTCCCTTGCACACCAAAGAAAATTTAAACCCTAACAAGAAAGCCTAAGGGTCTATTTATAATAGTTAGGAACAATAGAGTCGTATTATACTTCAACTAGGAGTCATTTTAAATCAACTTTCGCTCAAAACTGTGCACAATAATGGGGCATCGCACCGTTGTCACGCCTGGAAGGCTGGAGCGCCGCGCTGCCAGTTCGCCCAAATGTGGCCTCAGTTAACTTGAGCTTGATGCATCGCGCTCGTGCTTCATCTTTTATGTTGGGGTACCGCACCTTTCCTTTGTTTCTGGATTCACTTATCATCTTCAATCCTTTACTTTCTTGACTCGATCACTTCCCTTGAAAATCTTCAAAAAGCACTAATCATGTATATTAGTGTGCAATCATCCCAATCCTTCACAAAAATATGATAGTTAGACTAGTGAATGTCCTAAAACATACGTTAAAGGTGGGTAATTTGTAGTAATTGGGCATATAAATATGCCTAAGATCAATGGCACTCATAGGAATGAAGTTAAGGTTTTGAAATTTTTAGTTTTCTAAAGTTGGACCTACGAGTAGCCAGGATGGGCCGTAGGATGATTGCGTAGAAAGGTTCGAGGAAAGGTCTAAGAATTTTATTGGACCATGGAAAGGTCTCGTGGAAAGTAAGGTAAATTAGAGTTTCTGAAGTTGGTTCTACGGTTAACTAGTACGGACCATAGAAATTTCTATGTGCCATACCCCGAGTTTTTCTAACTGACAACCATTACCATGATCCTATCAATGATACAAAATTTCACCCTCATTGCAAGGTCCATCCTATACTTTGTCAGGGTATAGGATGCTACACTTACTATGGGTTCATCTAATAGGCCTTCTCAGAGGCAATGATGAATCAGACGATAAATTTGTGTAATCCTATCCTATGTTGGCTACGTAGTTTTATTAGAGTCGAGTTAAAAATAGAATCTTACCCAATTATATTCTTGATACTACTCCCAAAATATTCAATGCCTCAATCACTCTTCACATAGAAAGAGACTATTATTTTACTTTACTTTTCACTTTCTCAATCACCCTTCACAATGAAAGGAAATACTACTTTACTAAAATACTTTTCAAAAAGATGAATCACATTATTTATCTTTCTCAATTATCAAAGTACATATGAAATCATTTTATTCTCTTTCTCAAGGATCCTGCTCAAAACATACACTTTTAAAACGTATGCTCATTAACTTATCGTTCTAGTCCACAATCAATATATGATAAATGTTCATGCAATTTCTTTTGAAACACAACTTTACTTAATCAATATGATTCATGTGAATACTAAGCATAAAGAAGATAATAATATTCACATGTAAGAATAGGAATTAAAACCTCAATTGTTAAAAACTAAATTTAATTACCAAGAACTATGAATAGATCTTTCATATGTGACAATTTGTGACTGATTGATATGTAGGGGCATGAGGATAAACTAGTCCAACACTATGAATACTCTTACAACCTGATTAGGAAGTTATTAGACCGAAAACTTTGGTGGAGACATGAGTTTTCTTTAGCCCGAGTAAGAATACTACCTTTCTTTGATAAAATCTTTGGTCTTGGAATCTTGATGCTTGATCTTGATAAAAATAAATTCTTTTATGGAATTCTAGAGTGGAAGAACTTGGGAAAACCTGGGTGGAAGGTTTCTCTTTACATCTTCAATTTTCGGCATGAAAGTATTAGATTTCTTGATGGAGAAGAGGAACTCTAGGTCAGTTTTAAGAGAATTTCTGGATACTAGAAGGTTTAGATTAATGATTTTGAGAGTAAAACTTGTTACTTGAATGATATACACTGTTAAAACACTCAAAAATGACATAGAAGGGTGTAAAAAAGCTCAGGAAATTATCAAAATGACCCTAGGACGTATGCATGAAGTTGCTGAAAAAATATTGCAAAAATCCTTCATAGGAAGGTCTACCAATAATCGTAATATCTACCTATCGTAGTTCTACAACTGTCTAAGAGGACTTCGCTAAAATGAGTATAACTTTTTACTCTAAACTCGAAATGATAAAATTTGGTTGTGTTGGAAGGAGTACTCATTGATCTTTAATTTAGTAGGCCATGGGCTACGTAATTGATTTTATGTTGGGAGATATGAACCTTCGAAGTAGACCTAAGTAAAATCTTAAGTCAAAGCATACTCAGTAAGGAATATTTCAACTCAACTTTTTGCTACGGTTTCTTGTGACCTTAATTCATCTCCCAATGTACTCTCATGCTAAATAAATGACTCTAAAACCTAAGAACAATTTACGATTCAATCGACATGACCTTTTCAATGTTGAAGAATTATTTGGGTTTTAGCTTAGAAATTTTCAGGGTGTAACAATATCTCCCCCATAGGATTATTCGTACTCAAATAATGGTTAAACTAATGATGAAAGGGAAATGAGTTACTATTACTATTTGTATGTTTTATAAACTTGTGTACTAACATAGGCAGAATTGAGTAACACTAAGAGTTTTGAAATTGGACTAGAGCACGTTTGGCATAAACGTTCAATAAGATTTCAAGATTATATGTCATGAAATGAGCTTTCGATGAATCACAATAGGAGCATCAATGCATTTATCATTAATCAACTACTATCGACAAAATTGCTACTAAAACTAAAAAGGATTATTAAAAGAGCTTAGTGACAAAGATCATAAGCATTATTCATTCGAGAAATCTGATATAAGAATATGCATGACTGTCACATCCGGGTTTACCCCCAGACGTAACCGGCATCGTCTTCCCCTTTGAGGACTAAGACTAGCCTCTTAGTTTACATCATTACATTCATAGGTCAAATTTAGCGGAAAATTTTGTAACAACCCTAAAAATGGATAAGATAAGAAATGCTTAATGTGTCAAGAATGCCTATGATTAGACCAGGGTTCACACAGATTGATGCGCGTAGAACCAGACCTCAGAACCCTTGCCAGTCAAGCCAACTAACTTGGGGAGTTATTTGAGCTTTGAAAGGTTGGTCCAACCATGTAGGGCTCTCGAATACGAAGATTTACTCGAATGAGTCTTTACCGGACTTAAAAAGTGGAAATCTTAAGTTTGAAGGGTCTAGGGTAAAATGGTCTTTTACCAGGCTAAGGGTAATATCGTAATTACCCTAAATATATATTTAAATTATTTAATTAATAAGGTGGAGGTGTATTTTGGGGAGAGAGTGCCGAAAATGGGCTCTAAGTGTAAAGTCTTGCTCCACCCGGGTTCGAACCTAGGTGGAAGCAATGAATTATATTATTTTTATTTAAGTGGGTAAATTAATGTAATTAATTAATATTATTTAATTAATGGCTGATTAAAAAAAAAGGGAAATCCGATTTTTAGTTATTAATTATTAATTATTAAATTAAATTGACTAAGTCTTGCCAACTATCCTAGTTTTAAGGGGCAGTATCTCACACAACCTCTCTCACACACCTAAACATCTCTCTCTCATCCATTTTGATTTCTTTGCTGCAAAAATAGAAGAAAAAAATATTCAAATAAGCAAGCTAACTTAAGAAACGAAAATTTTACATCATCTTCTCGACGGGATCGTATTGAAGGTTTAGTGGAGGATTTGGGTAGCACTTTGAAGGTGTGGAAAGCTACAACCAGGTATGGGTTTTCTCTCTTGGAATGCTTTCTCCAAGAGAAATTTCTTTCTACAATATTCAACGTATGAAACTAGGGTTGTCCCCTTTATTGTTGAATTCCTTATCCCTAGTCTCCTTCCGATTTCAATCTAAATTAGGTTAGAAATCATGTTGTTGGTATAGTTGCTGGTAGCTAAGTGTGAAATATGATGTTCTTTGTGATTTTGTGTTTGGAAATAGCAAGCATGTTCAATGATGTCAACCGAAAATGATGTGGTGCAATGTGTAAAATGTTTGTTTTTGTTCTCCGTTTTGAAGACTTAAAATGGCTTGTTTGATGATTGGAATTATTGTGCATAAGGTGTGTAAATTGTGATGTTTAAATGAAGTGTAAGGTGGCTGATCTTAAGTGGAAAAATCTAAGCTAAAACAACAATGAATCTACACCTAAAAACGCGTTATTTGAGACTAACCTTGCAGGTACTTAGACAACACCAGCTGTATGCCAAATTCAGCAAGTGTGAATTCTGGCTTAGATCAGTGACCTTCCTGGGTCATGTTGTGTCCGATCAGGGTGTGGAGGTGGATCCGAGGAAGACTTAGGCTGTGAAGAATTGGCCAAAACCTCTTACTCCCACTGACATCCGTAGCTTTCTGGGATTGGCTGGTTACTACCGCAGGTTCGTGGAGGGTTTTTCTTCCATTGCTGCCCCACTGACAGCTTTGACTAAGAAGAAGGCCAAGTTTGAGTGGACGGAGACTTGTGAGAAGAGTTTCCAGGAGCTCAAGGACAGACTCACTTCAGCCCCGGTGCTTACTTTTCCTAAGTGTGGTAAGAATTACACTGTTTACTGTGATGCATGTAGGGTTGGTTTGGGCTGTGTTCTTATGCAGGTTGGTAAGGTGATAGACTATGCGTCCAGACAGCTCAAGGTTCATGAGAAGAATTATCCCACTCATGACCTGGAGTTGGCAGGTGTGGTGTTTGCACTTAAGCTGTGGAGGCACTACTTGTATGGAGTGCATGTGGATGTGTTCACAGACCAAAAGAGTCTCCAGTACATGTTCACACAGAGGGAGTTGAATCTACGTCAGCGGAGATGGTTGGAGCTATTGAAGGACTATGACATGAATGTTCACTACCATCCAGGTAAGGCTAATGTTGTAGCTGATTCTTTGAGTAGGATGAGCATGGGAAGTACAGCCTACGTTGAGGATGAGAAGAAGGAGTTGGCAAAGGATGTACACAGACTGGCCAGACTGGGTGTGCGATTGGTTGACTCTACAAGTGGGGGTGTTTCAGTTCATCCTAGTTCTTAATCATCCTTGGTAGTTGAAGTCAAGCAGGGTCAGCATCTAGATCCTGTGTTGATGGAGCTGAAGGACTCAGTGTTGATAAAGATGAATGAGTCTTTCGCTTTGGGAGGTGATGGCTTACTTAGGTATCAAGACAGTCTGTGTGTACCAGATGTGGATGATTTGCGGACCAGGATTGTTGCAGCGGCCCATGGTTCCAGATATTCCATACATCCAGGTTCCACAAAGATGTATCATGATCTTAAGCAGATTTATTGGTGGGATGGCATGAAGAAGGACATTGCAGAATATGTGGCCAAGTGTCCTAATTGTCAGCAGGTTAAGGCTGAACATCTTAAGCCTGGCGGTCATACTCAGATTATTGAGGTTCTGACTTGGAAGTGGGAGGCCATTAATATGGACTTCGTGGTTGGTCTTCCGAGGACTAGGAGACAGCATGACTCCATATGGGTTATTGTGGACAGGATGACTATGTCTGCCCACTTTATCCCTGTGAAGTCTACTTACAGAGCCGAGGATTATGCAAGACTTTATATTGATGAGATTGTGAGATGGCATGGGATTCCTTTGTCTATCATTTCAGATAGAGGAGCTCAGTTTACTTCATATTTCTAGAGATCTTTTCAGAAGAGCTTGGGCACGGAGGTAAAGCTTAGTACTGCCTTTCATCCTCAGACTGATGGGCAGGCAGAGCGCACCATTCATACATTGGAAGATATGTTGAGAGCGTGTGTGATTGACTTCAGGGGTAGCTGGGATGACCATCTGTCTTTGATAGAGTTCTCGTATAATAATAGCTATCACTCCAGCATTGGGATGGCACCATTTGAGGCACTGTATGGTAAGAGATGTAGATCTCCAGTTGGCTGGTTCGAGGTTGGAGAGTCATCCATTTTGGGTCCAAAGATCATTCATGAGGCCTTAGAGAAGGTCAGAGTGATTAGGGACAGGTTGGCTACTGCTTACAGTCGGCAGAAGTCATATGCAGATAACAAAAAACGGCCCTTAGAGTTTGATGTTGGTGACCAGGTCTATCTGAAGATATCACCTATGAAGGGGGTGATGAGGTTTGGCAGGAAGGGGAAGTTGAGTCCGAGGTATGTTGGGCCATACAATATCCTACAGCGTGTGGGTGAGGTGGCCTATGAGTTGGCATTGCCTGCGGAGCTAGATTCTGTCCATCCGGTCTTTCATGTATCCATGTTAAATAAGTGCCTAGGTGATCCAGCATCGATTCTACCTGTGGAAGGTTTGGGGGTCAATGAAGACTTGTCCTACGAGGAGGTACCTGTGGAGATCTTAGACAGACAGATCAAGCGGCTGAGGAACAAGGAGATTGCCACAGTGAAGGCATTGTGGAGAAATCATCTTGTTGAGGGTGCTACGTGGGAGGCGGAGGCCGATATGAAATCCCGCTACCCTCATCTTTTCAGCTCTTGAGGTTAGACTTCCTACTCTTAAGTCTAAGTTTCCCTATCTCTCCATTTTTGTTGCTATTGCTTGACTGTGCATAGTGATTATGTTACGATCTGACTGGCATTACGCTAGATAGTAGTAGTGTCATTCGGGGATGAATGTTTCTAAGGGGGGGGGGGTAATGTAACAACCCTAAAAATGGATAAGATAAGAAATGCTTAATGTGTCAAGAATGCCTATGATTAGACCAGGGTTCACACGGATTGATGCGCGTAGAACCAGACCTCGGAACCCTTGCTACGTCCAAGCCAACTAACTTGGGGAGTTAGTTGAGCTTTGAAAGGTTGGGTCCAACCATGTAGGGCTCTCGAATATGAAGATTTACTCAAATGAGTCTTTACCGGACATAAACAGAGAAAATCTTAAGTTTGGAGGGTCTAGGGTAAAATGGTCTTTTACCAGGCTAAGGATAATATCGTAATTACCCAAAATATATATTTTAAATTATTTAATTAATAAGGTGGAGGGTTATTTTGGGGAGAGAGTGTCAAAAATGGGCTCTAAGAGTAAAGTCTTGCTCCACCCGGGTTCGAACCTAGGTGGAAGCAATGAATTAAATTGTTTTTATTTAAGTGGGTAAATTAATGTAATTAATTAATATTATTTGATTAATGGCTGATTAAAAAAAAGGGAAAGATTTTTAGTTATTAATTATTAATTATTAAATTAAATTGACTAAGTCTTGCCAACTATCCTAGTTTTAAGGGGCACTATCTCACACAAATTCTCTCACACACCTAAACCTCTCTCTCTCGTCCATTTTGATTTCTTTGCTGCAAAAATAGAAGAAAAAAATATTCAAACAAGCAAGCTAACTTAAGAAACGAAAATTTTACATCATCTTCTCGACGGGATCGTGTTGAAGGTTTAGTGGAGGATTTGGGTAGCACTTTGAAGGTGTGGAAAGCAACAACCAGGTTTGGGTTTTCTCTCTTGGAATTCTTTCTCCAAGAGAAATTTCTTTCTACAAAATTCAACGTATGAAACTAGGGTTGTCCCCTTTATTGTTGAATTCCTTGTCCCTAGTCTACTTCCGATTTCAATCTAAATTAGGTTAGAAATCATGTTGTTGGTATGGTTGCTGGTAGCTAAGTATGAAATATGATGTTCTTTGTGATTTTGTGTTTGGAAATAGCAAGCATGTTCAATGATGTCAACCGAAAATGATGTGGTGCAATGTGTAAAATGTTTGTTGTTATTCTCCGTTTTGAAGTCTTAAAATGGCTTGTTTGATGATTGGAATTATTGTGCATAAGGTGTGTAAATTGTGATGTTTAAATGAAGTGTAAGGTGGCTGATCTTAAGTGAAAAAATCTAAGCTAAAACAACAATGAATCTACACCTAAAAACGCGTTAAACAAATTGTGAAAATACCACAAAACGAACGTATGAATGTTGTTAAATAAAGGCTAGAAAATTTAATAAAATTTCCAGCACTTGGTGATGGAGTTTTTGGCCAGAATACTTGAAGTTTGAGAAGTTTAAAAATAAATTTAAAACATGTGAGGTCAGTGGGGATTGAACCCAAGACCTCACTACATGAAAGCTGGAAACAAAATGAGAGGTGTGGGATTCGAACCCACAACCTCTCGGCCAAAAAAGAGAGTAAAAAGGAAATTTTAAATTAATAAAAATAATGGGAGGAGTGGGATTCGAACCCACCAGCTCTTGACTGAAGGAGGAGACAAAGAGAGAAATTAAAAATAATAATAATAATAATAATGAGAGGAGTGGGATTCGAACCCACCTCCTCTCGGCCAACATGGGAAAAACTTAGGAAAAAGAGAAATAAATGAATGTTGCTATGGGGGTTCGATCCCGGATCCCCTAATGCTTAAAACGCCAAAGGTGAAGTGAGGGGAGGGAAAAAGAAAGGAAAAATAATGTTAGTGAGGGGATTCGAAATCGGGTTCCCCAAGCCGAAATGTAAATCCAAAATTAGGTGAAAGAAAATTAACTAAGTGTTGTCCAAGGGATTCGAAGTCGGGTTCCCTTGCCCAATTCCGTATTGACATATAAGTCATAAATAAGTAAATACTTAATGAATTCTGCCTCTAAAGATCAAAAATCAATATATTGGCATATCTACAAGATGCATAAGTCTTGTACCACATAATCTTGGGTAAACATGAATCACTTAGACAGACTATGAATGAAGCCTCATGGCTTGTATTTGTTGACTCATAAGTCTAGCATAAGTTTAAAAGTAAGTGAACCTAAGATGTATGTGATGAAATGATGTAAAACCTAGAAGGGGTTAATGATGTAAAACCTAGAAGGGGTTAAGTAAGAGTGTGAAACACACTAACTGGCCAAGTGCATTGGCATATGATGAAATGAACATTCATGTAAAGGGGTGAGTAATTATGAAGAGCAAATATGCTAAAGTTAATGAATGTGGTGACAACATGATAAGAGGCTAATGTGAAAGATGAGAGCAATCTCAAATGAGCCTAAGTAAATGTTACCAAAACGTACTCACCTATGAGAGTGTAAAGTTAATGAAGAGACCAGTCTCTATGAACACTCTAATGAAAGTATTGAAGTTAATGCATACTTAATACTAATGATGAGATGAGAAATCATATAATGAGCTATGATGTCCTCATACTAGAAGACAGCATTCATGATGTATGAGTTGAATGTAATGGAACTTTATACTGAGCACCGATAGGCTAGCTATGAGCGGTGATGCCTTTTTTCAGGAAGGGCGGAGGTTCACGTAACTCTCATGTGATGAGACTGTCCGGCATGCCGGGTATGGGTCTCCTTATATCTCTTAGTCTTCAAACCTATACTGCCAATATAGGGATCTAGCGGGGTTCAATTCCCATGTACGCTAGCATGTTTTGGGTCACTTTAGCCGGTGATTCCACCTCTTTTCGGTGTGGGGGAGACACTGGATTTCATGATGCTCACATGATCTATGTCGGTTAAAGTTAAAGTTCCCAATGAATGAATGAGTCCAGCCTCAATGATGCACATAATGAAATGAACGATACCAAAGGTGTTAGGATAGGATAATCAAGAGGTGAGCTAGACTCAAGTAATGACACTAGGTTATTCTTGATCATTGCACAGCAAACCCGATGAAAGTCTTAAACTACATCCTAGGTATAGCTGGTGTTCACACTAGCCTATGAACGAAATGAATGAAGTACGTATGAATGATGAAGCAGACTCTGTGTTTGCTAATGAAGACTCCCTAGTTGAGGTCCCATATGTTGAGCCCTCATTTTTGAAAGTCTTAATGTCAAGTCCATGATTCCAAGGTCTCATGGCATATGAATGAATATTATAAAAGATGTTATGTGATATGTGCTATATGATCTGTGCTATGTGTAAGATGTTATGTGCTGTGTGCAGTATGATAAGTATGATGATGCATGTTACTCTCATGGCACTTACTTTCCTAATCCAAATTTGGAAAGTTCACTAACTTTCCTAACCCCAATTTGGTAAGTCCACTGACTTGACTTTCCATAATCATGTTGTTAGGAAAGAGCTATTCTTACTCATGCATGTCCTTGGTGTGTGCTTGCATATACCCATACTTAGTACAGGTGTGTACTAACCCTATACAACTCTACAATTTAGGTGCAGGTACAGGTGGACGCTAGAGCTACAGGTTGACGCTGAAGCTATACGGACGTCGAGCATTCATCCGGACTTGGTAGGCCCTCATGCTTTCGAGGATGCTGGCTCGTTTATATTCTAGCTTAGTCTTAGGATTGAGCTAGTGGAGTATGTTCCACTAGTGTTTCCTTCCACTTTCATTTCATGCATTGTATTGGTGCCATTTTGGCAAGTATACATTTATTGCTATATTAAACTATTTCTTTCATTTGATGATCTTAATGTTAGATGGTTGATGGTGAAATAATTATGAATGTATTAGAAATGATTAGTAAGTATGTTAAGAAACAAAAAGTTTCAAATTTTCCGCTAAAATTAACCTAGATGAAGTAAGAATGACGTAAGTAGGCTTGTCTGCGACCTCTGAGAGGTCAACGACGTCGGTCTCGTCTGGGGGCTAGATTCCGGTCGTGACAAAGTTGGTATCAGAGCCCTAGGTTAAATTCCGAGAATAATGAGTTCACATCAACCACATTGAGTAGTTTCTAAGTCATGGTAGTGAAGTGCACCACTATCTTGAATTAGAGACTACATGATGCGTAGGAAAATTTCCCTTCTTCTGATCTTATCGTGCCTTTGCTAATGTATGATATCTTGGTGTTATGAGCGTGTCTAACATGGACTCTTGTTGTTTTCAGAGAATGAATACCAGGAGAAACATTGGTTAGAGGAGATGAGGAGCAGTTGCTGGGAACAATCAGGTTCCACCCAGGCTCTAGCTAAAGGAGTGGCTATGCTAGTTAACCCAGCTGGGTTGACTGATACGGAGGTGCGGGCATCTCTGGCCCAGATGGCACAGGCTATCACTATGCAGGCCCAAGGCCATGACTGCCCAGGTCAACCGGCAGAATGTTGAGAGGGAGAACCCACTAGTGCATAGCATGGCTTACAGGCTGCGAGACTTCACGAGGATGAATCCTCCTATCTTTACATGGTCCAAAATTTCAGAGGATCCCCAGGAGTTTGTGGACGAGGTCCATAAGATTTTGGTGGCCATGGGGGCCACAGATACTAAGAAGGCTGAGTTGGCTTCCTATCAGCTCAAGGATGTTGCACAGACTTGGTGTAAGATGTGGAAAGATAGCCGGGCGTTGGGCGGAGTTCCGGTCACTTGGGAGCTGTTTAAGACAGCCTTCCTAGAGAGATTCTTTCCCAGGGAGATGAGGGAGGAAAAGGTTGAGGAGTTTATCAACCTTAAGCAGGGATAAATGACAGTCAGGGAGTATTCCCTGAAGTTTGTTAAACTATCCAGGTATGTTACTTTTCTTAGTATCTAACATCAAGGATGAGATGAGTACTGATGTTTGTTAAATTATCCAGGTATGCTACTTCCCTTGTATCTAACAGCAGGGATGAGATGAGCAGGTTCCTCACAGGAATCAATGGAGATTTGGAGGAGGTGTGTCGGTCTGCGATGCTCCATGATAATATGGACCTCTCTAGGTTGATGGTGCATGTCCAGCAGGTAGAGGACAGCCGCAAAAAGAGGGGCATTCGTGATGCTAGGAGGCCTAATCCTTAAGATCAGGCAGATCCCAGCCATGGAGGCCACAAAAACAATTTTGGCATCCATGAGCAGCCCAGATTCAAGAAGGGGCAACATAGTTCTGGGAACTCTAATTCTCAGAGGAGTACAACACCTAGAGGAGGCAGACCTGAGCCCAAGAAGGGCAATGGAGGTGAGATGCAGCGTCCCAAAAAGAACTGTGCTAATTGTGGCCGTGCTCACAGTGGAGAGTGCAGACAGGGCACTAATGCTTGCTTCGGTTGCGGTAAGAGTAGGCACATGGTTAGAGACTGTCCACAGAACAGGGGTCAGGCTGGAGGTAATGCTCAGCCTAGGCCTAACCCACAGGGTACAGCAGCAGTCGAGCCTCCTAAGAGGAACAGGTTCTACGCCCTAAAGCGCAGGGAGGAGCAGGAGAAGTCCGCTGATGTGGTCATAGGTATACTACAAGTATTCTCAACTTTTGTTTATGCTTTACTTGATCCAGGGTCTACGCTTTCCTTTGTAACTCATTTTCTTGCTCTCACTTTTGAAATATTGCATGAAGTTCTGCATGATCCTATAGTGGTTAGTACACCTTTAGGAGAAAATGTAAGGACTGATAGGGTATACAAGGATTGCCCAATAGTTGTATGCGGTAAGACTATGTGTGCAGACTTGGTTGAATTACCTATGCATGATTTTGATATTATTCTTGGCATGGACTGGCTTCATAGTTGTTATGCTTGTATGGATCGTAGTAGGGTTGTGAGGTTTCGTTTACCTAATGAAAAAGAGCTGGTTTGGGAGGGGTACAATTCGAGTCGTCCTAATCCCTTGATTTCGAACCTTAAGGCCAATAAAATAATGTCCAAGGGGTTATTGTGTCATCTTGTGAGTGTTAATGATTTAGATCAATACATTCCTTCCATAGACTCAGTGTCTGTAGTGAGTGAGTTTCAAGATGTATTTCGTGATGATTTGCCTGGAGTTCCTCCCCCTAGAGAGATTGACTTTGGTATCGACTTAGAACCCGGTACTAAAACAATTTCATTCCTCCTTACAGAATGGCTCCAGTGGAACTCAAAGAGTTGAAGCTGCAGTTAAAAGATTTCACTGATAAGGGTTTCATTCAGCCGAGCATATCCCCTTGGGGCGCTCCAGTGTTATTTGTGAAAAAGAAAGATGGAACCCATAGAATGTGTATCGATTATCGTCAGCTCAACAAGGTCACTATCAAGAATAAGTATCCACTCCCCAGAATAGATGATTTGTTTGACCAACTCGAAGGGTCTAGTTTCTTCTCGAACATTGATATTCGTTCAGGGTACCATCAGCTTAGAGTTAGGGATGAAGATATCCTAAAGACAGCCTTTCATACCCGTTATGGTCATTATGAGTTCTTAGTCATGTCATTTGGTATCACTAATGCACCAACTGCATTTATGGACCTCATGAACCGAGTCTTCCATGAATACCTTGATCCTTTCGTCATAGTATTCATTGATGACATCCTCATATACTCTAGGACCAAGGAAGAGCATGAACAACATTTGATACTAACCTTGCAGGTACTTAGACAACACCAGCTGTATGCCAAATTCAGCAAGTGTGAATTCTGGCTTAGATCAGTGACCTTCCTGGGTCATGTTGTGTCCGATCAGGGTGTGGAGGTGGATCCGAGGAAGACTTAGGCTGTGAAGAATTGGCCAAAACCTCTTACTCCCACTGACATCCGTAGCTTTCTGGGATTGGCTGGTTACTACCGCAGGTTCGTGGAGGGTTTTTCTTCCATTGCTGCCCCACTGAGAGCTTTGACTAAGAAGAAGGCCAAGTTTGAGTGGACGGAGACTTATGACAAGAGTTTCCAGGAGCTCAAGGACAGACTCACTTCAGCCCCAGTGCTTACTTTGCCTAAGTGTCGTGAGAATTACACTGTTTACTGTGATGCATCTAGGGTTGGTTTGGGTTGTGTTCTTATGCAGGTTGGTAAGGTGATAGCCTATGCATCTAGACAGCTCAAGGTTCATGAGAAGAATTATCCCACTCATGACCTGGAGTTGGCAGGTGTGGTGTTTGCACTGAAGCTGTGGAGGCACTACTAGTATGGAGTGCATGTGGATGTGTTCACAGACCAAAAGAGTCTCCAGTACATGTTCACACAGAGGGAGTTGAATCTACGTCAGCGGAGATGGTTGGAGCTGTTGAAGGACTATGACATGAATGTTCACTACCATCTAGGTAAGGCTAATGTTGTAGCTGATGCTTTGAGCAGGATGAGCATGGGAAGTACAGCCCACGTTGAGGATGAGAAGAAGGAGTTGGCAAAGGATGTACACAGACTGGCCAGACTGGGTGTACGATTGGTTGACTCTACTAGTGGGGGTGTTTCAGTTCATCCTAGTTCTTAATCATCCTTGGTAGTTGAAGTCAAGAAGGGTCAGCATCTAGATCCTGTGTTGATGGATCTGAAGGACTCAGTGTTGATAAAGATGAATGAGTCTTTCACTTTGGGAGGTGATGGCATACTTAGGTATCAGGACAGGCTGTGTGTACCAGATGTGGATGATTTGCAGACTAGGATTGTTGCAGCGGCCCATGGTTCCAGATATTCCATACATCCAGGTTCCACAAAGATGTATCATAATCTTAAGCAGATTTATTGGTGGGATGGCATGAAGAAGGACATTGCAGAATATGTGGCCAAGTGTCCTAATTGTCAGCAGGTTAAGGCTGAACATCTTAAGCCTGGTGGTCTTACTCAGATTATTGAGGTTCCGACTTGGAAGTGGGAGGCCATTAATATGGACTTCATGGTTGGTCTTCCGAGGACTAGGAGACGGCATGACTCCATATGGGTTATTGTGGACAAGATGACTAAGTCTGCCCACTTTATCCCTGTGAAGTCTACTTACAGAGCCGAGGATTATGCGAGACTCTATATTGATGAGATTGTGAGATGGCATGGGATTCCTTTGTCTATTATTTCAGATAGAGAAGCTCAGTTTACTTCACATTTCTGGAGATCTTTTCAGAAGAGCTTGGGCACGCAGGTAAAGCTTAGTACTGCCTTTCATCCTCAGACTAATGGGCAGGCAGAGCGCACCATTCAGACATTGAAAGATATGTTGAGAGCGTGTGTGATTGACTTCAGGCATAGCTGGGATGACCATCTGCCTTTGATAGAGATCTCGTATAATAATAGCTATCACTCAAGCATTGGGATGGCACCGTTTGAGGCACTGTATGGTAGGGGATGTAGATCTCCAGTTTGCTGGTTCAAGGTTGGAGAGTCATCCATTTTAGGTCTAGAGATCATTCATGAGGCCTTAGAGAAGGTCAGAGTGATTAGGGACAGGTTGGCTACTGCTTATAGTCGACAGAAGTCATATGCAGATAACAGAAAACGGCCCTTAGAGTTTGATGTTGGTGACCAGGTCTATCTGAATATATCACCTATGTAGGGGGTGATGAGGTTTGGCAGGAAGGGGAAGTTGAGTCCGAGGTATGTTGGGCTATACAAGATCCTACAGCGTGTGGGTGAGGTGGCCTATGAGTTGGCATTGCCTGCGGAGCTTGATTCTGTCCATCCAGTCTTTCATGTATCCATGTTAAAGAAGTGCCTAGGTGATCCAGCATCGATTCTACCTGTGGAAGGTTTAGGGGTCAATGAAGACTTGTCCTACGAGGAGGTACCTGTGGAGATCTTAGACAGACAGATCAAGGGGCTGAGGAACAAGGAGATTGCCACAGTGAAGGTATTGTGGAGAAATATTGTTGAGGGTGCTACGTGGGAGGCGGAGGCCGATATGAAATCCCGCTACCCTCATCTTTTCAGCTCTTGTGGTTAGACTTCCTACTCTTAAGTCTAAGTTTCCTTATCTCTCCATTTTTGTTGCTACTGCTTGACTGTGCATAGTGATTATGTTATGATCTGACTGGCATTACGCTAGATAGTAGTAGTGTCATTCGGGGATGAATGTTTCTGAGGGGGGGGGGGGTAATGTAACAACCCTAAAAATGGATAAGATAAGAAATGCTTAATGTGTCAAGAATGCCTATGATTAGACCAGGGTTCACACGGATTGATGCGCGTAGAACCAGACCTCGGAACCCTTGCTACAGCCAAGCCAACTAACTTGGGGAGTTAGTTGAGCTTGAAAAGGTTGGGTCCAACCATGTAGGGCTCTCGAATACGAATATTTACTCAAACGAGTCTTTACCGGACTTAAAAAGAGGAAATCTTAAGTTTGGAGGGTCTAGGGTAAAATGGTCTTTTACCATGCTAAGGGTAATATCGTAATTACCCTAAATATATATTTAAATTATTTAATTAATAAGGTGGAGGGTTATTTTGGGGAGAGAGTGTCGAAAATGGGCTCTAAGAGTTAAGTCTTGCTCCACCCGGGTTCGAACCTAGGTGGAATCAATGAATTAAATTGTTTTTATTTAAGTGGGTAAATTAATGTAATTAATTAATATTATTTAATTAATGGCTGATTAAAAAAAAAGGGGGAAATCAGATTTTTAGTTATTAATTATTAATTATTAAATTAAATTGACTTAGTCTTGCCAACTATCCTAGTTTTAAGAGGCACTATCTCACACAAACTCTCTCACACACCTAAACCTCTCTCTCTCGTCCATTTTGATTTCTTTGCTGCAAAAATAGAAGAAAAAATATTCAACCAAGCAAGCTAACTTAAGAAACGAAAATTTTACATCATCTTCTCGACGGGATCGTGTTGAAGGTTTAGTGGAGGATTTGGGTAGCACTTTGAAGGTGTGGAAAGCAACAACCAGGTATGGGTTTTCTCTCTTGGAATGCTTTCTCCAAGAGAAATTTCTTTCTACAAAATTCAACGTATGAAACTAGGGCTGTCCCCTTTATTGTTGAATTCCTTGTCCCTAGTCTACTTCCGATTTCAATCTGAATTAGGTTAGAAATCATGTTGTTGGTATGGTTGCTGGTAGCTAAGTGTGAAATATGATGTTCTTTGTGATTTTGTGTTTGAAAATAGCAAGCATGTTCAATGATGTCAACCGAAAATGATGTGGTGCAACATGTAAAATGTTTGTTGTTGTTCTCCGTTTTGAAGTCTTAAAATTGCTTGTTTGATGATTGGAATTATTGTGCATAAGGTGTGTAAATTGTTATGTTTAAATGAAGTGTAAGGTGGCTGATCTTAAGTGGAAAAATCTAAGCTAAAACAACAATGAATCTACACCTAAAAACGCGTTAAACAAATTGTGAAAATACCACAAAACGAATGTACGAATGTTGTTAAATAAAGGCTAGAAAATTTAATAAAATTTCCAGCACTTGGTGATGGAGTTTTTGGCCAGAATACTTGAAGTTTGAGAAGTTTAAAAATAAATTTAAAACATGTGAGGTCAGTGGGGATTGAACCCAAGACCTCACTACATGAAAGCTGGAAAAAAAAGAAGAGGTGTGGCATTCGAACACACAACCTCTCGGCCAAACAAGAGAGTAAAAGGGAAATTTTAAATTAATAAAAATAATAGGAGGAGTGGGATTCGAACACACCACCTCTTGGCTTAAGGAGGAGACAAAGAGAGAAATTAAAATAATAATAATTATAATAATGAGAGGAGTGGGATTTGAACCCACCTCCTCTCGGCCAACATGGGAAAAACTTAGGAAAAAGAGAAATAAATGAATGTTGCTATGGGGGTTCGATCCCGGATCCCCTAATGCTTAAAATGCCTAAGGTGAAGTGAGGTGAGGGAAAAAGAAAGGAAAAATAATGTTAGTGAGGGGATTCGAAATCGGCTTCCCCAAGCCGAAATGTAAATCCAAAATTAGGTGAAAGAAAATTAACTAAGTGTTGTCCAAGGGATTCGAAGTCGGGTTCCCTTGCCCAATTCCGTATTGTCATATAAGTCATACGTAAGTAAATACTTAATGAATGTTGCCTCTAAAGATCAAAAATCAATATCTTGGCATATCTACAAGATGCATAAGTCTTGTACCACATAATCTTGGGTAAACATGAATCACTTAGACAGACTATGAATAAAGCCTCATGGCTTGTATGTGTTGACTCATAAGTCTAGCATAAGTTTAAAAGTAAGTGAACCTAAGATGTATGTGATAAAATGATGTAAAACCTAAAAGGGGTTAAGTAAGAGTGTGAAACACACTAACTGGCCAACTGCATTAGCATATGATGAAATGAACATTCATGTAAAGGAGTGAGTAATTATGAAGAGCAAATGTGCTAAAGTTAATGAATGTGGTGACAACATGATAAGAGGCTAATGTGAAAGATGAGAGCAATCTCAAATGAGCCTAAGTAAATGTTACCAAAACGTACTCACCTATGAGAGTGTAAAGTTAATGAAGAGACCAGTCTCTATGAACACTCTAATAAAAGTATTGAAGTTAATGCATACTTAATACTAATGATGAGATGAGAAATCATATAATGAGCTATGATGTCCTCATGCTAGAAGCCAGCTTCCATGATATATGAGTTGAATGTAATGGAACTTTATACTGAGCACCGATAGGCTAGCTATGAGCAGTGATGCCTTCTTTCGGGAAGGGCAGAAGTTCACGTAACTCTCAGGAGATGAGACTGTTCGGCATGCCGGGTATGGGTCTCCTTATATCTCTTAGTATTCTAACCTATACTGCCAATATAGGGATCTAGCAGGGTTCAATTCCCATGTACGCTAGCATGTTTTGGGTCACTTTGGACGGTGATTCCACCTCTTTTCGGTGTGGGGGAGACACTGGATTTCATGATGCTCACATGATCTATGTCGGTTAAAGTTAAAGTTCCCAATAAATGAATGAGGCCAACCTCAAATGATGCACATAATGAAATGAACGATACCAAAGGTGTTAGGATAGGATAATCAAGAGGTGAGCTAGACTCAAGTAATGACACTAGGTTATTCTTGATCATTGCACAGCAAACCCAATGAAAGTCTTAAACTACATCCTAGGTATAGCTGGTGTTCACACTAGCCTATGAACGAAATGGAATGAAGTACGTATGAATGGATGAAGCAGACTCTGTGATTGCTAATCAAGACTCCCTAGTTGACGTCCCATATGTTGAGCCCTCATTTTTGAAAGTCTTAATGTCAAGTCCATGATTCCAAGGTCTCATGGCATATCAATGAATGTTATAAAAGATGTTATGTGCTATGTGCTATATGATATGTGCTATGTGTAAGATGTTATGTGCTGTGTGCAATATGATAAGTATGATGATGCATGTTACTCTCATGGCACTTACTTTCCTAATCCAAATTTGGAAAGTTCACTAACTTTCCTAACCCCAATTTGGTAAGTCCACTGACTTGACTTTCCATAATCATGTTGTTAGGAAAGAGCTATTCTTACTCATGCATGTCCTTGGTGTGTGCTTGCATATACCCATACTTAGTACAGGTGTGTACTAACCCTATACAACTCTACAATTTAGGTGCAGGCACAGGTGGACGCTAGAGCTACAGGTTGACGCTGAAGCTATCCGGACGTCGAGCATTCATCCGGACTTAGTAGGCCCTCATGCTTTCGAGGATGCTTGCCCGTTTATATTCTAGCTTAGTCTTAGAATTGAGCTAGTGGAGTATGTTCCACTAGTGTTTCCTTCCACTTTCATTTCATACATTGTATTGGTGCCATTTTGGCAAGTATACATTTATTGCTATATTAAACTATTTCTTTCATTTGATGATCTTAATGTTAGATGGTTGATGGTGAAAAAATTATGAATGTATTAGAAATGATTAGTAAGTATGTTAAGAAATAAAAAGTTTCAAATTTTTCGCTAAAATTAACCTAGATGAAGTAAGAATGACGTAAGTAGGCTTGTTTGCGACCTCTGAGAAGTCAACGACGCCAGTCTTGTCTGGGGCTAGATTTCGGTCGTGACAAAGTTGGTATCAGAGCCCTAGGTTAAATTCCGAGAATAATGAGTTCACATTAACCACATTGAGTAGTTTCTAAGTCATGGTAATGAAGTGCACCACTATCTTGAATTAGAGACTGCATGATGCGTAGGAAAATTTCCCTTCTTCTGATCTTATCGTGCCTTTGCTAATGTATGATTTCTTGGTGTTATGAGCATGTCTAACATCAACTCTTGTTGTTTTCAGAGAATGAATACCAGGAGAAACATTGGTCAGAGGAGAGGAGGAGCAGCTGCTGGGAACAATCAGGTTCCACCCCAGGCTCCAGTTAAAGGAGTGGCTATGCCAGTTAACCCAGCTAGGTTAACTGATGCGGAGGTACAGGCATCTCTGGCCCAGATGGCACAAGCCATCACTATGCAGGCCCAGGCCATGACTGCCCAGGTCAACCGGCAGAATGTTGAGAGGGAGAACCCACCAGTGCGTAGCATGGCTGACAGGCTGCGAGACTTCACGAGGATGAATCCTCCTATATTTACAGGGTCCAAGATTTCAGAGGATCCCCAGGAGTTTGTGGATGAGGTCCACAAGATTTTGGTGGCCATGGGGGCCACAGATACTCAGAAGGCTGAGCTGGCTTCCTATCAGCTCAAGGATGTTGCACAGACTTGGTGCAAGATGTGGCAAGATAGCCGGGCGTTGGGCGGAGTTCCGGACTAGTCTAGGGGCTAGATTCCGGACGTGACAAATTTAAAACTTTCTACTACTACTACATGGAGATTTACATAGACCTCTATATGCATGTAATAGTTATATATCGAGTATACATAGACCCTTCGTATAGAAAGATTACTTAGTCTACTACTTTTATTCCACATAAATATATATAGAAAATATCATAATCATAATAGTTGTCTCATCTCATAACCATCTAATAAGAGTGTAATAACTTTGGCATAACCCATACATCAAAGTAAGAATGCCTCACATGGGCTGTACAATGTTTCATACTAAATGAAAAAGAAAGAACCATTGAAGTCTTTAACTAAACAACTCCATAATCTAGATAGCGGCATCGCCCTCGGAAAGTGAGGACCTACCCTACTTGGATGATCAAGAGATCCAAGCCTTCTTCAAGTCCTCTTAAAAAATACTTCAACAATTGGAACCTAGAATGTTGGGAAAAAGGAAGAAATGGGGTTAGTACGCCACTTGTACTAAGTATGAGACCATACACACACATACTTTGAAATCATGGTAAGAAAAAGGGACATTTCATAAAGTATGAACTTTTTATTTAAAACATTTATTTACATTCATCAAAACCACACCAACCAATAATTCATGTTCATTAAGTCATAGGCATGTACATCAGAAGAAAAACAACATCAAGTCTAGTCAAGTCAATCATGCATATCATATAATTAGAACATATTCAAGTAACTCTATCATCACGTCATATTAACAATAAGCATGAATAAGAGTACATTTCATTATAAATAAAGCAAGTCAATAATCCACGAACCCCTATCAAGTCAACAAGTACAATGACCAAGTAAAGCCCCATAACCTTACTCAATCAAGTAACCCAACAAGAATCATGACTAACATCCTACTTCACATAACATGGCATTTAGTTGTACCTATCATCTTACTCTAACAATATAAACCAACACATATTCATAAGTGAACTAATCAACATATAGTATCAACAATGTGCAAGTTCATCATATATATAACATATACCATCATAAAAATAATCATACATAAGAACATCCTCCTAAGACTCCCCTCAAGGCTAACTAGTGCAATGCTTAGGTAGAGTCACATACCCCTACCTAGACTAAGCTAGACCCCTTAGGTCATCTTAGTTAGAGTTCAATCCTTTAGTTCATTTTACCTTTTGGGAACATCTTGCCTTAACCGACATAGACCACATGAGCTAATGTGGAATCCGGTGTCATAGAACCCTACACCGAAAGAAGGCAGACTACTTGCCAACATAGTACCAAGACATGCAACATAGCAACTACGTGGATCCACTAGCTAGTATTCCTATGGGGGCAACATAGTTCAAGATCTAGGAGATATAGTTGGGACCCACTTTATGCTACATGGATTGTAGTCTCCAATCTCAAGAGTACATTAGTGATCCTACCTTCCATGTGTAGGAAGGCACACTCCTCACTCTAGTTCACTCGGTGCTAAGCTAGAATCCCTTTTTCAAAATGTCTTTAATCTCTTTATTAATCATCATAGCTTAATATAAGTCATTGGACCTAACCCTTGTATAACATAATCATCATCATAGCTCAATAGGAATTGCATGAGTATTGTCCTTTCATTACAATTGACATAGGTGAGGTTAGCACATTAATATTTCACATCATGATAAGGCACATTGGTAATTCATTCACCCTCCTTATAACATTTACATATTAAGCCAACACCTCACAATCATAATCAAAACATTTCAATTCAACATCATTCCACTCTATCAATCCTAATAAGGTATACTCCAATACAACATCATGACTTAATCACAATTAACCATAATTTTAAGTAAAGGATAGAGATCATAAGACTTACCAAGTCTCCTTCATTGTTCATCATCAAGGTCTTACCATAAACCCTAAACTCAACCCAATTTGGATATACATCATCATAAATCAATAACCAACATGATAACAAGGTTAGAAGCATAATTACATCACAATTCAACACTAGATCATAGCTTAAGACAAGATACTTAGGTCAATTCACAATGTACTTTATAACCTAGATCATCTTCTCAAGAACTAGCATGAAAGAATACAAATCATCCTAATTTTTTTATGATTAGTGTAAAAACATCATTTAATAGTAATTCAACCAATAACCAAGTCAATTGAACCAATACAACCTAATTCATATCAAGATCAAAACCTAGGGTTAAGGGTTAAGGGTCATCTTCTACAAACTAGACCAAACCATAAAGATATATCCTAATTAAGTTAGAATACATGCTAATCTATTCTTAACATTCAAAAGAAATCATAAAAAAATCAATTCATAACATAATTTTCGAGATTGAGAAAGACCCACATGAAAACTCAACTTTTGAAAATACTATGAAGGAACCCTTTGAGGAAAGAGGACTCAAAGGTGAATTAGATCTCATACCTCAATGTTTGATGAAGAATTGATGTTTAAATCGTCCCTTTACAGCCCCAAAAACCCTCCCCTAGCTTTGTCTTCAATGGTGTCTTCCAATGGAGAGAGAAAGAAGAGAGAAGAAAGACAGTTTTGTTTTGTGAGTTGTGATTAGTCTAATGGGGTTGGGGTCTTTATATGGGGGGTTAATTAAGTTAATTAGACTTTACTTAATCCCTAAATAACCAACAAACCCCTTAATTAATTAGTTAAGACTTAGTTAAAAACGTGCAGGAAGTTACTGGCTCCATCGACGAGACCACGATCGACGGATCATTGGTCCATCGACGACCAGGCCCTCCCTCCGTGATGCACATCTGTAGTCTTGGTCAGAGACTATGCATATGAGGCCCTCCTGTGATTTGTCTAAGTTTTGGTCGACGGATGGCATCAACGCCCAGTCGATCAACATACGCTCCGTCGTCTACCTCTCGTGGGTGCACACTGCCCAGGCAGTGTTTGACTCCACTTGCAAGGGTCCTCCTCAAGGGCCCTTGGTTGGTCCTTGGGGAGTCGTACCTTGACGTTTTGACCATGAATCTATTTAAACACATGTTATACACCCTTCCACAAATTTTCATCAATTTCTGACTCCTAAAAGCTAGTCAAATAAGCTAAGGCACGCTAGTACCTCCTTGAACTACTTTTCGGACGTCATGGACGTTCTTGGACGTTTTGGTTTCTAGACTTCCTAAATGACTTATATTCATTAAAATGTACCTTAAAACAGTGTATATACCTTATGACACTTATGTTAGGCTCTAGAACACGTCTTGGATTTTCGAAGTGTTATATCATCCCCCTTAGGAACATTTGTCCCCGAATGACACTAAAAGCCTTTAGAAGGAAGGAATAGACTCAAGACTAGCAGCCCAACCAACAACAATACATAACAACATCAACCCTATCACTTACACAAGGCAATTCAAAACTTCAATTACCACACATAAGGCTCAATATTACATTATGAGGAAATATCCTTCTCACAACAACAAGAGCTCAACATAGCATTTATGAGTCAATTATACCAAAGTTCAACTTATCAACATGCTACCTATCATTTCATAAAGACTCACCATATTAAATTGCACAACATAACTCAAAACAAGCCAAAGAACAAAATTGACAATTTTTAAGTTAATTAGGCATGTTTCACTGTAACAATACCAAAAATGCACATTTTGCAAAACTTCACCAAAAATCAAGAAACTTCAATTTTTAGTCATTATCTTCATTATTAATAAGAACAACTAACCTTAGTTATCAAATAGATGAGGGTAACGGGACTTCATGTCGGCCTCGGCCTCCCATGTTGCACCCTTAACTTGGTGATTCTTCCATAACACCTTTACGAAAGCCACCTCTTTATTCCTTAACTTCTTGACTTGCCTATAAAGAATTTGAATCGGAACTTCCTCATAAGAGAGGTTATCCTTCACACCAAGACCCTCAATAGGAAGAATAGACTCGGGTTAAGCATGGAAACATGAAAAACCGGGTGAACCAAAAGCAATTTTCTAGGAAGTTTCAATTCATAGGCAACCTTACCAACTCTTTGCAAGATTTCATAGGGACCCAAATAACGAGGACTCAACTTCCCTTTCTTTCCAAATCTAACCACCCCTTTCATAGGCGAAATTTTCAAATACACTTTATCACCTTCTTCAAACTCCAAATCCCTTCTCCTATGATCGGTATAAGACTTTTGCCGACTATAGGCCATTTGCAACCGGTTCCTTATAATATGAACTTTCTCCAAAGTCTTATAAATCAAATCGGGACCAAGAAGTGAAGGCTCACCTACTTCAAACCATCCAATAGGAGACCTACACCTCCTACCATACAAAGCTTCATAAGGAGCCATGGAGATGGATGAATGGAAGCTATTATTGTAAGAAAACTCCACCAAAGGCAAATGTTTGTCCCAATTTCCCTTGAAATCAATAATACAAGCCCTAAGCATGTCTCCAAGGGTTTGAATAGTACGCTCCGCTTGACCATCCGTTTGGGGATGAAAAGCGATACTTAACTTTACCTTACTACCCAACCCTTCTTGGAATGACCTCCAAAACCTAGATGTAAATTGTGCACCCCGATACGATATGATATATAAAGGAATACCATGGCGACACACAATCTCATCTATGAAGATCCTAGCACAATTTTCCGCCGAATAAGTAGACTTGACGGGAATAAAATGAGCGGACTTGGTCAACCTATCCATGATCACCCATATAGAGTCATATTTCCTTTGAGTCCGGGGCAAACCTACTACAAAATCCATATTGATGTCTTCCCACTTCCAAGTAGGAACTTGGATTTCTTGTAGTAAGCCACCTGGCTTTTGGTGTTCAGCCTTAACTTCTTGGCAATATGGACACTTAGCAACAAACTCCGCTATGTCCTTTTTCAAACCTTCCCACCAAAATACTTCCCTAAGGTCATGGTACATCTTTGTCGAACCCGGATGAATGGAGTAACGGGACCCATGGGCTTCCTCAAGGATCCAATTCCTCAACCCATCTACTTTAGGAACACACAATCTTCCTTGGTACCTCAAAACACCATCCCCCTAAGGAGAATGACTCATTAAGCTTGCTAAGAACCGATTCCTTCAACTCCACCAATGATTGATCAAGGTGTTGTTTGGACTTCACCTCAACTACCAAAGATGACTCGGAATCATGATGGACCATGAAACCACCATTCGGAGAATCTTCTAATCTCACACCTAATCTAGCCAACCTATGAACATCTTTCACTACGTTTTTCTTGGCTTCATCTACATAAGACACACTACCCATGGATAAACGACTTAGAGCAACAGCAACCACGTTGGCCTTGCCAAGGTGATAGAGAACACTCATGTCGTAATCCTTCAACAATTCCAACCACCTTCTTTGTCGGAGATTTAACTCCTTTTGGGTAAACATATATTGGAGACTCTTGTGGTCGGTATACACATCAACATGGACATCATACAAGTAATGCCTACATATTTTTAAGGAAATACCACGGCCGCTAATCAAGATCATGAGTTGGGTAGTTTCTCCCATGCCCCTTAAGTTGTCTAGAAGCATAGGCTACCACTTTCCCATGTTGCACAAGCACACACCCTAAACCCACTCGGGATGCAAGACAATATACAACGAAACCCTTAGTACACTCCGGTAAAGTCAACACCAGAGCGGAAGTAAGCCTATCTTTCAAAATTTGGAAGCTTCTTTCACATGCTTCCGACCACTCAAATTTCTTACTCTTTTGGGTCAAAGTATTCAAGGGAGATACAATGGACGCAAATCCATCCATGAACCTCCGATAATAACCCTCTAAACCCAAGAAACTCCTAATATCGGTTGGAGTCAATGGTCTAGGACAATTTTTCACTGCTTTCATTTTCCTTGGATCAACCTCAACTCCCTCACTAGAGATGATATGACCAAGAAATGCTACCGACCTTAACCAAAACTCACATTTGTTATACTTGGCAAACAATTGATTCTCCTTAAGCACTTGCAATACCACCCTCAAATGGTTCATGTGATCACCCTCATTTTTCGAATATACCAAGATGTCGTCAATGAAGACAATGACAAATGAATCTAGGTAATTTCGAAACACCCTATTCATAAGATCCATAAATGCCGCGGGGCATTCGTGAGACCAAAGGACATTACTAAGAACTCGTAGTGAGCATATCTAGTCCAAATTGTCGTCTTCAGTATATCCTCACCTCTCACCCTATGTTGGTGATACCCCGATCTCAAGTCAATCTTATAAAAGTAGCTTGACCCTTGGAGTTGATCAAACAAGTCGCCAATCCAAGGGAGAGGATACTTATTCTTAACAATGACTTTATTGAGTTAGCGGTAATCAATGCACATCCTAAGGGACCCATCCTTCTTCTTCACAAACAAAACCGAAGCACCCCGTGGAGAAATACTAGGTCTAATGAAGCATTTGTCTAGTAAATCTTTGAGTTGAGCCTTCAACTCTTTCAATTCGGCCGGAGCCATCCGATAAGGAGGAATTGAAACGGGATTTGTATCCAGTAACAAGTCAATACCAAAAATCAATTTCCTGTTCAGGAGTAATACCGGGAAGATCATTAGGAAAGACCTCCGGAAATTCCCTCACTACGGGGACCTACTCAATGGGAGGAATTTTGGAGTCTAAATCTTGGACTCTTACTATATGATATAAACACCCTTTTGAGATCATTTTGCATGCTTTCAAACAAGAGATGATACGACCTCTAGGAATAGAATTTCCCCCCTTCCACTCTATAACGGGATCATTTGGAAATTAAACTTCACCACCCTCGTTATATAATCTATAGAGGCAAAACAAGCATGCAACCAATCCATACCAAAATGACATCAAAATCAAGCATATCAAGTTCTACTAGTTCAACATAAGAAACTCGCTTGGGCAACATTATAGGACAATTTCTGTAAACCCTTTTTGCAACAACCGACTCACCCACCGGGGTAGACACTATAAAAGGTTCATGCAAAATATCGGGTAAAATGTCAAAGTTTTTAGCTACTAGAGGGGTAACAAATTATAAAGTAGCACCGGGATCAAGTAAGGCATATACATCTATAGAGAAGACTTTCAACATACCGGTCACCACGTCGGGAAAAGTCTGTTTCTCACCCCTAGAGTGGAGAGCATAGAAGCGGTTCTTCTTTGGAGCCTCATTTGAACCACTTGCTTGATCTTGACAACTACCCTTGTCTTGAACCCTCACATTAGGGAAATCCCTAACCTTATACTAACTTTTTCCATAAACAAAACAATTGTCCATTCCCTTAAGACAATCACCATAGTGCCTCTTGCCACACTTTCCACAAGTTGGCTTTTCGGTTGGTGAACTAGTGCCTTTTCCATTATTAGGCTTAGGGTTAGACACCCTATAACCACTAGCCTTAGGGAACTTGGAAAGAACTTGATTAAAAAACCCGCTTCTTAAATCTAGGCTTGTCATGTATATCAAGCCTATTCTTTGAAGAACCACCATCAAAAGATTTTGCCCTCTTAGCATCTCTGCTCTTCCTCTTAGACTTTGCCTCATCCACATGTTGGACATGCACCATAAGACGAAAAATGTGCATGTTGTCATGTATCATAGTCGAATGACACTCCTCTTGCAAGTCATATGACACCCCCGTCACAAAGCGGCTCATTTCGTCTCTAGGATCGAAAAACAAAGAAGGAGCCTATTTTGACAATTTAGTGAATTTAATGGAGTATTCATGAACACTCATACCTCATTGGCGAAGGTTGACGAACTCCACCACTTTAGCTTCCCTCTTCTCCCTAGGAAAGAACCGATCAAGAAAAGCCTTCTTGAACACTTCCCATGTCACCACTCCACCCCTTAACGACCTATTGTCCCTCCACTGGACATACCGTGCTTGAGCCACATCCTTAAGTTGATAGGTGGCTAACTCGGCCTTCTCACTAGTAGACAACCCCATAGCACATAGGATCTTGTAGATTTCATCAATGAACTCTTGGGGGTCTTCTTCAACCTTAGACCCACAGAAAGTAGGAGGGTTCATCCTAGTGAAGTCCCTTAGATGGGAGGCCATAGTAGCAACTTGTTGATGAGCTTGGGGTATAACCTTCCGATTTTCTTGGGCCGTCATGGCTTGCGCTTGAGTAGTGGCGGCTTGTGCTTAGGTAGTAATGGCTTGGGCCATTTGGAGGAGAGCCGCCCTTATGTTTTCATCCGTCAAAGGAGGAGGATTCGCCGGAGCTTGGTCATCATTCACATCTTCCTCAACAGAAGGAACTTGATCACCACGGGGAGGAACTCCCGCATTGGCAATCTCTTCTTCAAGTCTTTGTGCCGCATTCGTTCGAGTATTCATTGCCTATAATCACAATAATAGGATTAGATGCAAAAGCACATCGAGTTAACACTCTAAATGCACGCTGTTAGACTTCCTAGAAAGTGAGAGTTTCCTAAGCATCATGTAGGTTCCTATCCATAAGTGTGGCGCGCTTCAAAATTATGAATACGAACTTACATAGACGTGGTTGACAGAGACATCGACTCAAAGATATTCAACCTCATGCTCTGATACCAAGTTTGTAACGTCCGGGTTTACCCGCTAGATGTAATCGGCATCGCCGTCTTTTTTGAGGACTTATATTAGCCTCTTAGTTTACATCATTACATTCATAGGTCAAATTTAGCAGAAAATTTAAAACTTTTTACTACTAGTACATGGAGGTTTACATAGACCTCTACATACACGTAATAGTTATATATCGAGTATACATAGACACTTCGTATTGGAAGATTACTTAGTCTTCTACTTTTATTGCACATAAATATATATAGAAAATATCATAGTCATAATAGTCGTCTCATCTCATAACCATCTAATAAGAGTGTAATAACTTGGGCATAACCCATACATCAAAGTAAGAATGCCTCACATGGGCTATACAATGTTTCATACTAAATGAAAAAGAAAGAACCATAGAAGTCTTTAACTAAACAACTCCATAAGCTAGATAGTGGCATCGCCCTGGGAAAGTGAGGACCTACCCTACTTGGATGATCAAGATATCCAAGCCCTCTTCAAGTCATCTTCCAAACATCTTCAATGATTGGAACCAAAAATATTGGGAAAAGGGAAGAAATGGGGTTAGTACGCCACTTGTACTAATTATGAGACTATATGCACACATACTTTGATATCATGCTAAGAAAAAGGGACATTTCATAAATTATGCACTTTTTATTTAGGACATTTATGCACGTTCATCAAGACCCTACCAACCAATAATGCATGTTCATTAAGTCATAGGCATGTACATCACAATAACAACAGCATTAAGTCTAGTCAAGTCAATCATGCATATCATATAATTATATACATATTCAAGTAACACTATCATCAAGTCAAATTAACAATAAACATGAATAAGAGCACATTTCATTATAAACAAAGCAAGTCAATTACCCATGAACCCCTATTAAGTCAATAAGTGCAATGACCAAGTAAAGCCCCATAACCTTACTCAATCAAGTAACCCAACAAGAATCATGACTAACATCCTACTTCACATAACATGGCATTTAGGTGTACATATCATCTTACTTTAGTAATATAAACCAACACATATTCATAAGTGAACTAATCAACATATAGTATCAACAATGTGCAAGTTCATCATATATATAACATATACCATCATAAACATAATCATACATAAAAACATCCTCCTAAGACTCCCCTCAAGGCTAACTAGTTCAATACTTAGGTAGAGTCCCATACCCCTACCTAGACTAAGCTAGACCCCTTAGGTCATCTTAGTTAGAGTTCAATCCTTTAGTTCATTTTACCTTTTAGGAATATCTTTCCCTAACCGACATAGACCACATGAGCTAATGTGGAATCCGGTGTCATAGAACCCTACACCAAAAGAAGGCGGACTACTTGCCAAGGTAGTACCAAGACATGAAACATAGCAACTATGTGGATACACTAGCTAGTATTCCTATGGGGGCAACATACTTCAAGAACTAGGAGATATAGTTGTGACCCTCTTTATGCTACATGCATTATAGTCTCCAATCTCAAGAGTACATTAGTAATCCTACCTTCCCTATGTAGGAAGGGACACTCCTCACTCTAGTTCACTCGGTGCTAAGCTAGAGTCCCTTTTATAAATGTCTTTAATCTCTTTATTAATCATCATAGCTTAATATAACTCATAGGGTCTAACCCTTGTATAACATCATCATCATCATAGCTCAATAGGAATTGCATGAGTATTGTCCTTTCATTACAATTCACATGGGTGAGGTTAGAACATTAACATTTCACATCATGATAAGGCACATTGGTAATTCATTCACCCTCCTTATAACATTTACATATTAAGCCAACACCTCACAATCATAGTCAAAACATTTCAATTCAACATCATTCTACCTATCAATCCTAATACAAGGTATACTTCAATACAACATCATGACTTAATCACAATTAACCACAATTTGAAGTAAAGGATAGAGATCATAAGACTTACCAAGTCTTCTTCATAGTTCATCATCAAGGTCTTACCATAAACCCTCAATTTAACCCAATTTGTATATACATCATCATAAATCAATAACCAACATGATACAAGGCTAGAATTATCACTAAATCACAATTCAACACTAGATCATAGCTTAAGACAAGATACTTAGGTCAATTCACAACATACTTTATAACCTAGATCATCTTCTAAAACACTAGCATGAAAGACTACAAATCATCCTAATTTTGTTCATGATTAGCGTAAAAACATCATTTAATAGTAATTTAACCAATAACCAAGCCAATTGAACCAATACAACCTAATTCATATCAAGATCAAAACATAGGGTTAAAGGTTAAGGGTCAACTTCTACAAACTAGACCAAACAATCAATATATATCACAATTAAGTTAGAATACATGATAATATATTCATAATATTCAAAATAAATCATAAACAAATTAATTCATAACATAATTTTCGAGATTGAGAAAGACCCACATGAAAACTCAACTTTTGAAAATACTTTGAAGGAACCCATTGAGGAAAGAGGTCTCAAAGGTGAATTAGATCTGATACCTCAATGTTTGATGAAGAATTGATGGTGAAATCATCCATTTACATCCCCCAAAACCCTCCCCTAGCTTGGTCTTTAATGGTGTCTTCTAATAGAGAGAGAAAGAAGAGAGAAGGAAGAGAGTATTATTTTGTGAGTTATGATTAGTCTAATGTTGTTGGGGTCTTTATATGGGGGGTTAATTAAGTTAATTAGACTTCTATTAATCCCTAAATAACCACCAAACCCCTTAATTAATTATTTAAGACTTAGTTAAAAACGTGCAGGAAGTTACAGGCCCCATCGACGAGACCACGAATGACGGATCGTTGGTCCATCAACGGCCAGGACCTCCCTCCGTGCTGCACATCCGTAGTCTTGGTCAAAGACTATGCAAATGAGGCCCTCCTGTGATTTGGATAAGTGTTGGTCGACGGATGGCATCAACGCCCCATCTACCAACACACGCTCCATCGTCTGCCTCTCATGGGTGAACACTGCCCAGGCAGTGTTTAACTCCACTTGCAAGGGTCCTCCTCAAGGGCCCTTGGTTGTTCCTTGGGGAATTTTACCCAGCCGTTTCGACCATGAATCTATTTACACACATGTTAGATACCCTTCCACCAATTTTCATGAATTTCCGACTCCTAAAAGCTAGTCAAATAAGCTAAGGCACGCTAGTACCTCCTTGAACTACTTTCCGAACGTCATGGACGTTCTTGGACGTTTTGGTTTCTAGACTTCCTAAATGACTTATATTCATTAAAATGGACCTTAAAACAGTGTCTAGACTGTATGAATCTTATGTTAGGCTCTAGAAAACATCTTGGATTTTCGAAGTGTTACAATGACATAACATTATGTTGCTTTAAAGTTTGAGTGAATCATGAATTTATGAAACTGAGCATAATATGAGACACGACTTCTTATAAGAATACATTCATATCATGAGACTAATATTTATAACTATATGAAGTATGCTTGAGATCGATGGGCTAATATATTTTCCCCTTATTCTGGAAACTGAGCATAGATCTGAATCTGTGTGAAGTATATAAGCATAGGTCATAACACAATCCTAATATTAGAAACATCGACATGATGTTGAAAGTATTGAACTTTGAGTAATACGCTAGAGTATGAATGGATTGATATATACTCTTTCTAAACATATCACTATCTTATTCTTAACACTGGACTGGGTTTCTCATCTTAACTTCTCTCCCTTAGGTCTGAAGTTGACACTCTAAGGGTATGGATATATTGCATCCTCTTTAAATTAATGTATACTCATTTTACTCTAGTACTTAGAAAATACTAATCTCGAGGCTACGGTACTCTTCATGCACAAGTACTAAGATTCCTTCAAGAACTTCTTTCTAAGCTACTTCTCTTAACATCTTCTTGATTTTATAGAAGTCTTCCTATAATTGTTACTCACATTGGCTTATAAATCTACTTAATCTAACTCTTATTACTCTGACTTCACCTTCTTGTCCCACTAACATCGGCCTTCTAAGTTCATATGTACCCAACTAGATGAAAGTTGAACTATATTTAAGAGACTCATCATTGTCTATATATGATCCCTCCGACAAAACTCTTAAGGTTAATAAATAATGTTTTCATCAACTTGCTCCACATTGAAAACTCAAATATACTATCTATGCACACAAGAAAGATCATAAACTTAATTAGAACCTCGTCGCACTACATATGATCTCGGGTACACCTCTTAATGCTCATGTTAGTCTAATGACTTATCCACACCTCATTGCTCTAATATAATGGTCATAATAACACACTTGTACCACTCAAATTCATTGCAAACTAACATTATAATGCCTCATCTACTCTATCTCAAATATACCACTCAAATCTTAAAACTAATATCATCAACCTCTTGTTTCCGTCATTTTTATCACGAAACTCATCTCAAATTCAAGCTTAGTGTCTAGTACTAAACACATATATAAATATAATTTCTCACATATTATATTAACTTACAAACACTAGACAAAATTATGAAACACTTCCCCACTAAGACATCATGACAAGTAGTCAATCTTTATCTTACAACCTACATATTTTACAAATTATCGTCACATTCCCTTTCACAATTGTAACACCTCAGAAAGTTGAACCTGGAATGAAAATGAGAAAAAGGAAATCCACGAAGGATTTCAAGGGCCATGGATGCCTAGATGGTCTATGAAGCTTCACATGGACAGCGAAGTCACCTGTAAAAGGGGAAAAAACTCCCAAGAGTCCCGTGAAGGACCATAGACACTCAGACAGTCCATGAAGCTTTGCACGGACCTTGAATTTGTTATTTAAAGGGACTTATCAGGCTTTGATTTTTGGTTAAACTTTAAGAGATCATATCTCTCATCGTATAATGAATTAACCCATGACCTCTCAAATTTAAGGTCTTCGATTCCTATTCCCAATGCCACTAAGTTTGACTGATTTCGAGCTCGGAGTAAAAAGTTATGCCCTTTTAGTAAATCCATGTTGGGTAGGGCAACATCATGACCCACTAGACCCTCCGTGTATTGGTATTTTTCCCTATGTGTTTGATACTCAAAATACGTCATATTAATCTTGTTCTAAGACTAAACTACTTCATTTCACATTGTCTAAGACTAATTGATTAGTCAAAACTATCTAAAACATTCATTCTCCTAAAATCATCAGACAGAGAAAGAATAGAAAAGAAAGAGGTGACAGTTTCTCTCTAGAAGAAACAGATCTCACCTACAAGTTTAGGCCCAAAATTTAACAGATTTTTCTGTAATTTCTTTACTAGGTATGTAGGATTTCACTAGTGGGTTCCTTTCACCCATTAGGTCCCTAGAGATTAAGTCATTTCTTTAGTTTCTCCATGAATTGTTCTGACCTAGGGTTCCTAAATCTTAGGAATTCATTGTAATTAAGCGGTTATAGTTTCTATGATATTAATTACATGTTTCTTGAAGACTTAGTATATTCTCACGTATAAAACTCAGAAATCCTAGTTTGTGTTAATCATTCGTATTTCTTGAATTATACTTACAAGGCGGATTAGTCAGACAATCATTTTTCAAATTCTAATGTCATATCTTTCAGTATATGTATGATGAATTCTCACATAATTATCAGTATTTTGAGCTATCTAGTATTAGAGTTGCATTTTTCACTTTGTATTCAGTTGGGAGTACACTTAGCACCAAGCGGATAAAGGGATGGAGGTTCAATTATCAGTTTAGGCTGAGACCTTTACTACCAATCCATGAATCCCAAAACTACAGCGCCAACTTATATTCTAAAGGCTTCACCTTTCATATTAGTCTTGAAACCCTTGTTCCTTGTGGACATCAGTTAGTGGATCAACGTCAAACTTGTTCATACCCTCGTCACGGTATGCACACCCTTCCATATAAGGATACAGGTTGGCCCTATAGTTAGCTTAGCTTGGGGTATGTGGATTAATAACATCTCCCACAGTCAGATTCATATTGCATCTACAATGTATTCAATATTTATTTCAATTTTCAGATCAAGATATGCTTCGGTATATCTATTTATATGTTATGATCAGTTTCTATATTGTTAAACTTAGCACATATACAACATGCTCAGTAATTCAAAGTATTGGGGCATCCTTTTGTTCTACATTATTGTAGATGTAGGCTCACATGCTCAACATCCATACTGCGCTTAGCTTGAATTTCAATCCATATTCAACAGCTTCAGTGGTGAGTCCTCAAAGTTCGAGGACTATAGACATGCTTTACTTTTCAGTATTTACTTTTTAGTTTCAGACATGTTAGAATTAGTTGGGGGCATGTAAGAGAAATTCAGATCAATTAAAGGCTTTCAGACATAGATAAGATTCAACTTGAGTTGTTAGTGTTGTTTTCAGTCATCACTAGACACTTCATAACTTTTATAAATATTTTTAGATATTTTGGGCTTTTCCCCATTTTTGTTATTAAAATGTTCTTTTTGCTTCCGCACAATGTATGTTTTAATTAAACTTGTATGGATATGTCATGCCATGGGTTAGCTTGGGGTCATTTGTGACACTAAGCACCGCATTTCATCTACTGGGTTAGCCTCGAGGTGTGAAAACAACTTAAGTACAATTTACCCATTCATTATACATCATTGCCTAATAGTTCTATAACCCTCTAAATACCATGGGGTTCCTTCTTCAAAAATCATAAGCCTTGCTTAGATCTATCACATTATAAACACTCTACTCTTATATTCAACACCTATACTTATTTTTCACTAACACCATGACACATTGACAGAAATTCATTTCTAGTTAAATTATACTTTTAACTCATTTTAACTAGTAACTATTCATCTACCTTCTATCACGAAATTCACATAATAGTATTACTCTTTATCCTACATATAAGGGAAAACTCCTCATTAATGACTTATTGGGTACATGACTACAACTATACACTTTACTTAATAACTATTTCCATTTATTAGGTTACTACTCCTCTAAATGCATAATTCTAATTTTGGGCACTTTTACTACTACTACTACTTTTAACTTATTAACTCTTACTATCTTTTCATGTGACAATACTACTCAAGTATTCCATAAAACACTTCCCTTTTAAGGATATCATGTCAAACAAGGTTTGGAGAAGAGAATCTGAGGGCACATCTTTCTTTTAACTTGAATGCACGATTCATATGAAGAAGGGTGAATTCTTTTGAATCAATTCACGTGATTCACATTAAGGAGCTTCTCTCAAGCCATGTGCAATATCTTTACTTTCTTAAGATTTTATCTTAGAGTAATACATCAACAAGAATTTAGGTTTGAGCTACCACGTTGAGTATGAGGGGTAGTCAAATAGATTTGCGAAAAGTTTGAGTATAAATAAGTTTCTTGTGGTATAGTTCTATTGCACAATTTAGAGTATGAAAAAATGGGAAATTTTCATAAATGTGTGTTTTCCCTCATAAAAGTAGGGACTTCACAACCATAAACAAGATCCTAGTGACACGACTTCATAGACACCCTAGGACATTTGAACTCTATGTTCTGATATCGGTTTTTGCAAGCCCCAAGCTTATACATTGGATGTGGCCGACACTCGAGAACTATTGTTGGTCCCCAAGCAAACTCTTGGATTGGTTAACTACTTAGCGGAAGACTTACACATGTAATAAAAGGCTTTAAAAAATTTATAACATTAAAATCAAAGTAAATAATCAACTCAAATTGTATGTAAAATACTCAACGACATAAGTATAATAGTTTGCAAAAACATCTCAAGGAAACTAAAATATTGTAAGACTCCTAAACTCTATATACCTATGAAGCCTCTATTTCTCAAGATGGATGTCAGTACAAGACCTGCGACATCTCAAGACAACTAACTAGATAATCAATGTGAAGCCCCCCGAATGAAAGAATGCTCACCCAAGCTATCTGAAGTGTAAATTATCTTAACGAAGCACCCGTTAATGATCTTGAACACCTATATCTGCATTATAAAAAGATGAAGGTTAAGTGAAATCAGTACATTAAATGTACAAGTATGTAATATGGTTGAATAATAAAATAACTAAACTGAAGGACGGAAATCAACTCAACTAAATCAATCCATGAACAAGAAGTGAAAACAATTTAAATATTATAATAAGATATGTAATAAAAGCAATAGGAAAATAATATACTTTACTTTTCGGGGAGTTTCTCTATCTGACAACCATTAATATAAGTCTAATAATTATAGAATATTAAATCCATGTTGCAGGGGCTATGCTATACCTTGGAAGGGTATAAGATGCTGCTATAACTATGGATCCATCTAATAGGCCTTCTCAAAGGCAATAAGGAGTGGCACGATAAATTGGTACTATCCTATCATACATTGACTACGTAGTTTATAGGACTTAAGCCAAAAATAGACTCTCACCCAATTCAATACTCGATACTACTCCCAAAATATTCAATATCATTTATGCTCAATTACCCTTTACAAAGAAAACAACTAGAACTTTACTTTGCTTTTCACTTTGCTCAACCACCCTTTCCAAATAAATTGACTTTAACTTTACCAAAGTACTTTAAAAAACATCAATCACACTCTTTAACTTTCTCAACTGTCAAAGTACATATGAAATCATTTGATTCTAGTTTTCAAGGATTTTGTTCAAAACATAAACTCTTAAAACACATGTTCATGAACTTATCTTTCGAGTCCAAAAACTATATATGAGAAACTTTCATGCAATTTGCTTTGAAAACATAACTTTACTTAATCAATAGGGTTCATGTGATACTAATCACGAACAACATTATAAATTTTAGATGTAAAAATAGGAATCCAAACCTTAACTATTAAAAAACAGAATTCAAATACCAAGAATTATGTATTGATTTTTCATATGTGATGATTTCATACTAAATTGAGATGTAAAGAGTAACCACGAACTAGTCAAACACTATTAATAGTCTTACATACATTATTTATGAAGATATTAGACAAAAAACTTTGGTGGATACTTGATTTTTCTTGAGCCCGAGTAAGAACACTACCTTTCTTAGATGAAATCTCTCTTCTTGGAATCTTGATGCTTGATCTTGATAAAAGAAATTCTTTTATGGAGTACTTATAGTGGAAGAACTTGAGAAACCTTGGGTGGAATTCTTCTCTTTGTATCTTCAATTTTTGGCATGAAAGTGTTAGTGTTCTTGATGGAGAAGAGGAACATTAGGTAAGTTTTAAGAGAATTTCTAGATACTTGAAAGTTTAGATTAATGATTTTTTGAGGGAAAATTTTTACTTGAATGATATACACCATTAAAACAATTAAAAATGGCTTAGAGTGTTAAAATTTTTGGGAAAGGAACAAAATAACCTAGGACGGGTGCAGGAAGTTGGTGACAAAATATTGCAGAAATCCTTCATGGAAGGGTCTACCAATGGTCAAAATATATACCATTTGCAGGTCGTGTCGTAGTTCTATGACTACATGACATGGCCTCATTGAACGAGCATAACATTTTACTCTGAACTCCAACTAAGGCACACTTAGTGGTGTTGGAAATAGGACTCAGGGGCCTTTAATTAGGTAGGTCATGGAATACGTAATTTGTAACACCCCAAATTCAAAAAAGGAAAAAATCAAGATTTTCAGAAGTTGCAAATCATACCGATAGAGGCTGCCTACGGACCGTCAATCAACTCAAAGCACGTCAGTCAGCTTCGTCGATGGTCCAGTCGACTTTTAGGTTCAAAACCCAGGTTTAGCCCTCAGACGCCCAAACGATCACTGACAAGGCGGACCGTAGTTGACTCACGGCCCGTCAGTTAGATCTGTCTATAGGCCACTCGAATTTTTAGTTAGGGGTAGTCGGGTCTTTTCCATATTATTTTAACCCAAAACTATTTCGTTTTGATTAGTTTTAGCCTGTTATTCTAGTCAGATTTTACCCTATACCATTATTCTCTAGACTTCACCAAGCTTAGAACAAAAGAGGGGAAAAGGTGACTCAAAACCCTTCCAAGAATGCAACAAGTATTCTTCAGTTTCTGCCCCAAAATGAAAGGATTTCTCCATAGATTTTGTCAGTAGGTATGTAGGATTTCACTGGTGGATTCCTCATGCACTAAATCCCCAGAAGTTAGTGAGATTCTTGAATATCTATATCATGTTTAGACCTATGGTTTCTATAAATTTAGATTATTATTGCGATTTAGTTGTTAGAGTATTCCTAATTAGATTATCATGCTTTTCTAGAATCGTTGCTTAGTTATTTGCATGAACTCAGAACCCTAGTTGTGAAGATTCTCTTACTTCATGAATTACACATGCTAGGCCTGTTAAATAGATATACATGCTCCAGTTTCTAATGTCACATTATCAGTATGTAACTGTTACATTCACAGATTCGCATGTTAATATTTTAAGCTATCAGTATTTTAGTAATAATGTATCATATACATATTCAGTTGGGAGTAGGCTTAGAACCAAGTGGACTAGGGTTTCAACGTACCCTCATAGTCCCAGAACTATGTGCCTCCGTAGGTATATAAGCCCTATTTGTTGGGCATCAACTTTAGTGATCATGTTATTCATGATTTTATACCCTTGCAAGGGATATTGGGTCCTCTTGATAGGACGTATACTTCAAACAGTCATGCCTTTATACCCTTGGAAAGGTATATTGTCTCCTCTTGATGGGGCGTATACATCCGACTCCACGTTTAGCTCACGTGGTTTTATGTCAGTTAATAGTATCTCCCATAGACAGACTCTAGTGAATTTGACTAGGCTTTCGGTTATACTTCAATATTCAGTCTCGACATGTTATGTATTTGGCCACTGCATTCAGTTTAGTTCCTTTCATTTATATTGCATTACATCCATCATGCTCAGATTATGTCATTGCCTAGTTATGCTATGTTTTGCTTATATGTTTTGTTCAGCTTTTATCCTATCATGCATGCTCAGTACCTTCCAAGTATTGACGCATACTCCGTGCTATATCTTTTCATGATGTAGGTTTAGGTCCTCAGCAAATAGATCACGCATTGATCAGTTCCTTATCCACACTGAAAAACATCTGTGGTAAGTCCTCACACTTCGAGGACAATAGACATGTTTTTATATGCTAGTCTTTCATTTAGTTTTGGTTTCGTTAGAGTTAGATGGGCCAAGTCCCAGCATCTCTAGTCAATTAGATTCTTTATTCAGACACAATTTAGATTTAGCATTAGTTTTTGAGTGATTGTTAAGTATTACTTGACTCTTAGAATTTCATATATATTAAGACCAGTATTTGGTATTCCCCATCATTCAATTATTTCATGATTTATCTTTTGTGTTATTTATCTTTTCATAGATATGTTTAGTTTTCTTATGATATGTCAGCTCAGGGTTAGCTTGCGGTCAATTGTGATTCTAGTACTTGTGTTTATGTCCAAGGGGTCTCCTCGAGTCATGACATAATTCATTATGTACTGGTACATGCGAACGTTTGAAGTTTACTAACTAAAATATTACATCAAAACTTACTCGGCAAGGAAACTTTCAACTCAATTTTGTGCTAGGGGTTTCTTGTGACCTTAATTCATGTCCAAATTTATTATCACACTAAAGATTTAACCTTAAAAACTAAGAAATTTTAAGTATCTCCTAACACAACCTTTTCACTGTTGAAGAATGATTCGTTTCTTAGCTTATAAATTTTCAAGGTCTAATATTACGGACAATAGGTCCAAACCGTAGATTATCCACGTCATTTTTACCTTTAAATATACTCTACAACTGATTTCACTCCTAAAAAACTACTTATTCCCTTTCAAACCCCAAAATCCCATAAATTGCTATCAAGGTTTTTCTTATTTCTAGAGTTCTTCAATTGTTCAACATTTTATTCATCCATGTTTTTGGGCTTTTAATAGTTAGGTATGTAGGATTTTATCGATGTGTTTCATTCAGCGATAAATCCCCAAAGATTTCTCATTTCTCCAAGATTCAATTTCATCAATTTGATTAGGTCTTCATTCAATTCTTCATGGCTTCTAATTTTTTGATTCAATTGATCAATTTTGATCTTATTATTATTGTTTTGAATCAATTAAATACTTTCCAGTTGATTTTGCATGAACTGATGCAATTTATATGATTTTGGACTATAAACTCTTAAAGACATGAATTTAAGAAGAAGTTATAAATCTACTAATGGTGTTTTCTGAGAGTATGCATGAGTAATGAAAAGGAATGTTTTATGATTTATGTTTCATTAAGTTAAGCATCAATAAAATTGTTAATGCTTTTCTTACATATAAAGGGATCATGATTTGGTGAAAGGTTTTTTCACACATACATGTATCTTGATTTAATAAGGTACTCTATGATGTTTTATGTTTGAATTAGTATTTAAATTATGTGTTTTCATGTATGATAATATGTTTATGAATATAACTATTCTGTTAGAATTTAACTTAACACCGAGAGAACCTAAGGTGGATGTTCAAATAGGATAGACTTTGGTAGTAGCCTCTAGTTTCAAACAACGTACCCCCATATGATTGTCTTAAATTTCCTAGCTTACTGATTTACAAATAGCATATGAATCATGGTATAGAATTATCTTGACAAGTAGACTCTTCCTTATTGATGTGAGAATTACATCAAATTTCATGGTATAGTTCACATGTTATATTGTCAGTAAAGCTAATATCCCAAAAAATGAACTAAGTTACTTTCAAAGGCTTTATAAAGCTTTAGTTATGATTTAACATATATGACCATGTACTTGATTATGATTTGTTGTTAAATGATTTTATGTTGTTTAGCTTGGTCATGCATATCATATTTTTTATTATAACATATTATGATCATGTTTTCATGTTCTATACATATCCCTCATACTTAATACATTCAATGTACTAATGCATATTTGTGCCTACATTGTTTTACTAATGTAGGATGTGATGATTTTCCTCCTCTAGCTCGTGGCTAGTGATTGCTTAGTATATTGAAGACTTGGTGAGTCCTCATGATCCGAGGACCATTACTATATTTCCATGTGCCGTCTTTAGTTTTTGGATGTTATACGTGGTGTACATCTTACATCCCAAATACTTCTTTTGATATAGTAGAATGCCTTGTCAAGACTACATTTAGACTTCCGTTTTCATGTCAATTTCTTTCTTTTTATGAGATTGTTTTACTTTTGTTACTTCGTTATGTTGCATGTATGTAAACTAGATTTTGTAGGGCCTCTTGTGGTCTTATACACTGTGTCACTTCTAGGCTGACTTTGTGTAATGAAAAACTTGGTAATCAGAGTGCAAGTTTTTAGAGAAAGGTCCTGGGATATCTGATAAGCCGTGTTGAGTAGAGTCATGTTCATAAGTGTGAAGAACACCACATGGAAACTTTACTGTTATTATTACTCTAAAGTCATTCCATAGAGTCTCTCTATAAAAACCCTTCTCCTAAATCTTGCTCGATTCTTTTTAAGGATATGGCCCCTCAAGGAGCTTATGTGAGAAGAAACATGAGAGAGAATGTGGAACCTAAGGGTACTCAAATTCTGCTTGATCCTTTAGCCGAGAAAGTAACTCATTCCAAATTTTGAGTTGCTTCCCAAGTATTGGCTTAAGCTATGATGACCAAGATAATCGAGAGGTTATTGCCCTCGTGAACCCAAATATGGGTACGACAGCAATAAAGATAAGTGACTTCACTAAGATGAATCCTTTGAGGTTTCATGGTTCTAAGGTTGATGAGGATACCCAAACGTTCACTAATGACGTACATAAGATAGTGGGAATTATGGGATTGTCTATAGTGGAGAAAGCATAATTGGCCTCTTATCAACTTAAAGGTGTGGCTCAAGTTTGGTTTAACCAATGGAAGGAAGAGAGGGAGGTTGATGCGGGACCTCTTGATTGGGAAAAACTCAAAGGAGTGTTTCTTGATCATTTCTTTCCTATTGGAATGAAAGAAGTGAAAGTGATTCAGTTCCTCAACCTGCGACAAGGGAATATGAGTGTGAAGAATTATGCTTTGAAGTTTACTCAATTGACTAAGTATGCTCCAACAATGGTTGCCGACTCTACGACAAGGATAAGTAAGTTTTTACTGGGTGTATCTTAATTGGTTGTAAGGAATGTCGCACCACCATATTGCTTAAGGATATGCATATCTCTCGTGTAATGGTACATGCCAAATAAATTAAAGATCAAAAGCTCAAGTAAACTCCAAAGGAGTCCAAGAAGAAAAGCACCATTAGTGGTGACTTTTCTCATTCTAGGTCCACTTGACATGGGCATCCTTAATTTCGGCAAAAGTTTTTTGGTCAAGGAACTTGACATGCTCTGACTCCTAAGTTCAACTAGGATATGATGTATAACCGTACACCCTAAGAAGGTGGAGGTAATAGATCTTCTATTCCCACTTGCCCAAGGTGTGGTAAGGGTCACTTAGAAAAATTCTTAGCCGGTATGAATTGTTTCTTTGGTTGTGGAAAGAGTGACCACAAAGTGAATGATTATCCTTTTCAAAATAGCAAGGTAAGAATGCCAAGAAAAATCAACCTAGTGATTTTGGTTTAGGTGCTCCTTGTGACAATAAATTCTATAATCTTCATATTTGATAGGATCACGAGGGATCTCTGAATGCTATGTCAGGTATGTAAAAATTCTTTCACTTTGATTTTATGCTTTACTTGATCTAGGTTCCACCATATCATTTGTTACTTCTTATGAGTATGAAGCATGCCCTATTTATCAATAGGATGCTAAATAATTCTTAGAAAACTTCACTTCTTTCATTACTCTAAAGTTATTTTATAGAGTCTAACTCTATAAAGATCCTTATCCTAATCTAGTCCAATGTTTTTCAATATATGGACCCTCAGGTGGCATACGTGAGAAGGAATGCAGGTTATAATGTGGAGTCTGACCTCAAATTCTGGTTGATCTCTTAGATGAGCAAGTAACTCACACGAAATTCTAATCTTTATTTTAAGTGTTGTCTCATGATATGATGGCTCAAGCTAATACAGATTCCATTGCTCCCATAAACCCAAATGTGTGTACAATGGTGATTAGGATTAGGGACTTCAAAAGGATGAATCCTCTGGAGTTTCATGGGTTGAAATTGGATGAGGACCCTCAAGAGTTTATGGATGAGGTGTAAAATATAGTGGAAATTATTGGATTGTCCACCGTAGAGAAGGTAGAGTTGTTAGCTTATCAACTCAAGGGTGTTACTCAAGTTTGGTTAACCAATGGAAGGAAGAGAGGAAGGTTCATACGGGTCCTCTTGATTGGGAGGAATTCAAATGAGCTTTTCTTGACCGTTTCTTTCCTTTTGAAACAAGGAAACAAAAAGTGCTTGAGTTCATTAACCTTTGGCAAGGAAATATAAGTGTGAAGGAGTATTCTTTTAAGTTCACTCAATCGGTTAAGTATGCTGCAACTATAGTTGCCAACTCTAGGGAAAGGATGAGTAAGTTTGTATCGAGTGTTTCGATTTAATTGTCAAAGAATGTTGAACAGTCATATTGATTAAGGAGATGGACATCTCCCGTTTGATGATACATTCCAAACAAATATAAGGGGAAAAGATAAAAGAGAGGCCTAGGGAGTCCAATAAGACAAGAACCAAAGATGAAGACTTTTCTCATTCTAGGTCCGGTGGACATCGGCGTTCAGATTTCTAGCTAAGTTATTCTAGTCAAGGTTGTTCTAATGCTTTAACTTCTAAATTCAAAAACATAGGGTGTCAAACCCTAAGCCTCAAAAAAATGGTGGAATTGAGCCTTCTATTCCCACTTAGCAAAGGTGTGGTAAAACTCACTCAAGAAAACATTTAGCCAGCACATATTGTTTCCTTGGTTGTGGAAAAAGTGATCACAAAGTGAAGGATTGTCCGTTGCAATATACCAAGGTAAGTATGGTAGGGAAGCTCAGCCTAATGGTTTTTGTTTAAGTTCTCCTCGTCCGAATAAATTATATATCTTTTATACTCAACAAGATCGTGAGGATTCTCTGAATGTTATGACCAGTATGTTAAAAATCTTTAATTTTGATGTGTATACTTTGCTTCATTTGGGTGGTATGTTTTATTTTTTAGTCCTTATGTTTGAGATTTGATATTGGTCAGACAATCGTTTCAAATCACTTTTATGTATTTACTCTCTTGGTGTTTCTATTGTATCTAAAACAGTTTATTGAAATTGAACTCGTTTCGTTTCTCATAGAATCACTTATGTTGATCAAGTAGATCTTGATATGTTAGATTTTTAATGTTATTCATGGATGGATTAACTTCATGTATGTTATTCTTCCATAGATTATAGGACCCGATTATGCATATTCAAGGTTCCAAACTAATTAATCATGTCATGGGAAAGGGGAAATTATGTTTTAAGGGTTAGATTATTTCTTGCCTTAAGGCTAGGAAAATGATTTCAAAAGGGTGTATTTATCATCTAGTTTGGTTTAGGGGTAGAGATTCTAAAATGCTTATTCCTTGGTTAGTTTTGATTTTAAATGCGTTTCCAGAAGTGTTTTTGGTGATCTTTTGGTATTTCTCCCAAAAGGGAAATAGTATTTGGTATTGACGTTCTCCCATATAGCCTATCTCTAATACTCTCTATCGTATAGCTCTGGTAAACCTTAAGTATGTCACGACCCGAAAGCACCCCCTAAAAGTTAGGGAAACCTTTGAATCATGACCGGGCGTACTTGACCCCTTTGGGGTCTCGTACAAGCCCTCTAACTAGCATTCATAACATAAAGCATGAAAAGTAGTGCGGAATTAAAACTTTTCACGATAATAATAATAAAAGGAGTCTTTTCATAAATATTAGGAAATCTTATCATCACAAGCCAACTTAAAGACACAACTTGGAATCTTAGGGACACGTCCCTTTACAATAAAAGTAAATACATTTTTAAGTCTTAATTAAGAAACTAAGAAACATAAAACTATGTCCTCGAATATATGAGGACATACCCAATTCTTGAGAGATAGAATTCCCAAGCTTCAACTCCGATCCTCCAAAAAGGCTTCCAACCTATACTCATAAGGTATATAAAAGTATGGGGTTAGTACAACAATGTACTAAGTATGGCATATGCAAAAACATACAAAAAGGGACATTTTAGTAAAAATAACTTTTAATGCAATCTAAAGCAATATTCATGAATCTAGAAACAAACCAACATAAGAATCGACAATCAACACTTTATGGCAACTTTACCAAAACTTAGAGTAATCAAAAGGAACATTTCAATGAACTTACTAAACTTACAATGACAATTGAATAAAGCATCACAGTGAACATAATGGATTCTTACAATGAAGACCTTACAGTGAATGGCACGGTCCAAGTCATATGAACTCTTTTCCTTTGAAGTTGCCCTAACCCAAGGTTATCCTAAGACTCCCTAAAGTGAGCTAAGAAGGGATTTTCATTACACCTCCCTTCAAAGCACACCAAAGCGACCCTTAAAACTACCAAATCTTAGGCTTACTTCATTGGAAATCAAATCCACGCCCTTGGCTAACATATGCAAAACACTCATGGAAATATAGGTCATACCAAGTGCAATGTGAGAGTAGCATCCCATACTACCACTCCCACTTAGTACTCCTAATGGATTCCATTTACTCAAGTACTCCACAATAATCCTCCATAACACTACACCATAGTACTTATTCACACGGATTTCATGAAGGTACTCTTCTCCATAGTAGGTATAGGTCACACCAAGTGCAACGTGAGAATAGCATCCCATACTACTACTCCCACTCAATGCTCCTACTCGGTAACTAATGTGGATTGAGCACTTCACGACATACATACACAAATTCAACAATATACAAGATAATTAGTTTCAAATCAATTCTTTTGTGGGAGTTAGCTTAACCGACAAAGACCATGAGAGCTAGACATGGAATCCCGATATTAACCCCTATCGGATGAGGGATCCTTACTTGCCTAGTGTAAGGTCATGCTTCTTAGCGTTTACATGGCTTTTCCAATAGCTACACCTATGCGGGCACATAGTTAAGGGATAAGGAGATTGCTACTAAGTAACTCACTCTCTACTAACGAGGAGTACTCATCTCAAGAGGTACTTTGGATTACAACATCTCAACTCACGAAGTGCAATCCACCTCCCCTTCATATCCTCTCGGTGCTAGGCATAACTCCCCAAGGATTTCTCAATATAATAGTCTATCTTAGAAAGCTCACTAGGAATGGAGAGGTTGCTACTAGACACTACATCTCAACTCACGACGTGTGTCCACCTCAAGATTCCCCTTTTTGCACAACTTGGCATAATACGAGTGTGTGTGTGTACATGTGCACACCTTGCATATAAGCATCGCTTCATTATCATCAAGTTCTACACATACTTTAACCTTAATTCATCAAGTTACACACTCTACATGCTTCTCATAATCATACACTTCATTTAGACATAAACTAGGTCAAACATGCAATTCAAGCTACATCAAACACAATACAAGACCCATTTCCCATATATCTTCATTTCACATATTAGACCTTCAAGATCACATACTCAAAACATACTAAGTAACATCAAGTTCATCTATTAGCACCGCCACCCATAAGGTGGACCATACCACTCAAATAGCAATTCATAATAAGAAATATACCATGAGAACAACTCATCAACAAAATCAAACCACCATCACCCATAAGTAATTTATCAATATTTCACCATATTAAAGCCCTTAGGGAAATAGCTACACCAACATGACATACACAAGAAGACCCAAGTTCATACTTTACTCAAATCATGCTCACATAACCCATTTTCAAGCCAAAAGTTGAAGTATGCATATACAAGAGTTTCATAGAGTTTTTAACATCAAAGTCATCAATTCAAACCAAGATAAATACATTTAAACCATTAGAACTTAAATACAAGAAGACCCATACTAGAAATCAAAGTTAGAAGAAGTATGAGTTTAGAAACCCTTTTGAAAACCATTTTGCAAATTGGCTTCTTGAATGAAAAGATATTCAAGAATGGATACCATACCTTTAAGAGAAGGAAACCCACTAATTTTGATGAAGAAACAAGTCCAAAGCAGCCCTCCTTGAGCCTTGTCTTCAATGGTGACTTTGAGAGAGTTTTCTTTTTAGAGAGAGAGTTTGAATGTTGAAGTGAGGGGGTCTTGTCTAGGTCTAGGGTTTAAAACTCATTTAATATACCCAAAAATCCCTTAACAAACCGTCCAAACTCTTATTTAGACGTGGGGTGAATTTACAAGTTCACCCCTAACTTGGCAGAAAAAACTGCGCACAGGGACAGACTTGTGACGACCTGCTTGTGACGGGGCGTCACGGGTGCAACGGCCCGTCCTGACCGTCCGTTGCAAACTTCAGAGGCTTGCCAAGGGTCCCATCTACACCCTTGAACAAGTCCCCCATGACGGAACCTTGTGACGGGGCGTCACAGCCATGACAGGCCGTCGACTGCTCCGTCGCCAAGGCTGCCTGGGACAGCCTGCTTACCAGGTTTTGGGTCCTTCCTCAAGGACCCTTCGATGGTCCTTGGGGATAATTTCCCAGACTTTTCCAACACAAATATTATCATCTAAAAGTTTAACACCTCTCACATGAATTTCATCCAAAACAAACACATAAAACTCGAAAAAAACTCATCTAGACGTACAAGGTCGACTCAACGCATATCTTTCGAATGCCTTAGACGTTCTTGGTCGTTTGACCTCCAAACTTCACGAAACTTTGCACAATTCCTAAGGACACTAAACTAACTCCGTTTAACTTAAAATCAACTCAAGAAAAAATCATGAGGCTCTATTTCACGTTAGTTCATTTTGGGGCGTTATATTCTCCCCCACTTAGAATAACATTCGTTCTCGAATGACACTTAAATTTTTAAGAACAACAAGGACTCTCTTAGCATCATATAATTCACTTAGATCATGATCAATACATAAACAATCAAAGCATCAATTAGCAAGGAACATCATTTCACACCTTCAACACTTATCAACATAGACAACTTTTGCCAAGCTCACAAAGTCAAAACTCAACCTTAAACTTCTTTTATGGAGAAACTACCTTCTCCAACATTAAACATGCTCATATACAACAATTTTGCACATATTTAAACTTCAATTAAGGCAAGGCAAATTTTTTCTCAAATTGCAAATTTTTCACAGTGAACATTCACTGTAACACTGTCAAACATACAAAACTTTCAAAATTCCACTCTTTGAGCAATTTATCAAGATGACATTATCATATGGACTATAAAACCATATAAACTCATCTCATAACACAAAAGCAACAATAACAAAGAGTTGAGACTTACCGAAACCATCAATCCGGATTAACTATCCTTTGTAGCCCCCATCCCATAGGAAGGGTTCTTCTTGGGAGCATTAGGATCTAGGGAAGCTTGATTGACATCTCTTCCCCTTGATTTAAGGTTTGGGCAGTCCCTCATCTTGTGGCCTTTATTAACACATGCATAACAACCATCCGTTCAGGCAAGACACTTAACCCCATGTTGTTTGCCACAAGTAGGGCACCTAGCCCTTTCATAGGAATGACCACCACCTTGAGAAGATTGATTTGGAGCCCTATCCTTGTTTCCCATAGAAGAATCTTGGGGATAAAACCTCTTCTTAGGCCTTTGGTAACTAGAATCATCCGACCTAGATCTCTTGCCCTCTTGCCTTATCTCCCTAATTTTGGACTCCTCAATTTGTTGTGCATAAACCATGAGCCTAGAGATATCCATGTCATTAAGAAGCATAGCCGTACGACACTCTTTTTCCACCAAGGTAGACACGCCCATCACAAACTTGTTCATCCTAGCCCTAGGGTTGGCTACCATGGTTGGGGCATACTTAGAGAGTTGGGTGAATTTGAGAGAGTACTCTTGCACACTCATTCCCCCTTGACGGAGGTTCATGAATTCTACCATCCTCTTCTCCCTCCACTCTAAAGGAAAGAATCTATCTAGGAAAGCCTCTTTGAATTCCTCCCAATCAACCGGTCCTCTTTCTAAGGGTCTCTCACCCCTCCATTGCTCATACCACACTTGAGCAACATCCTTAAGTTGGTAAGCGGCCAATTCCGCTTTCTCCCTAGGGGTCACACCCATAGCATCTACCACCTTGAAAACCTCATCTATGAAGCCCTGTGGATCTTCATCCACCTTAGTGCCATGAAAAGTAGGAGGGTTCATCCTCATGAAATCCCGAATCCTAGAAGTGGGAGTACTAGCATTTGGTTAGGGCCTATCTCGTAGGTTAGCTTGGCCCACAAAGTGATTGTTGACAACTTGAGCTTGAGCCGTCATGAGTTGGGTCAAGTTCATTAGGGAAGCCTTCAACTCCGCATTAGTCATATCACCCTCAACAAAAGGAGCTTGAGGCATAGGAGGCACTTGAGGTCCTTGAGGTTTCGGAGGCACTTGAGGTTCTTGAACAGTAACCTCCTCATTTTTCTCCCCTAAGCCAACAATAGGAACTTGGTCAACACGGGGAAGGACTCTCTCATTTGGTACACCTCCCTCCTCCCTTCTAGCGGTCGATCTCCTCGTATTCATGTCCTAAAAACACAAAAAGAAGAGGTTGAGAAAAGACACCTTATATACTCAACTCTAAGGCACGATACTAGAATAGAGAAGAAAGTGAAACTTCTATCATCCTATAGCCTCTTGTCCATGGATGTGTCGCGACTCACATCAATGACCAAGATACTACTAGATGTGGCTTGTGAGACTTTCAGACCTTAAACTATTTCCCAAAACCTTATGCTCTAATACCAAGTCTGTCACGACCCGAAAGCACCCCCTAAAAGTTAGGGAAACCTTCGAATCATGACCGGGCGTACTTGACCCTTTGGGGTCTCGTGCAAGCCCTATAACTAGCATTCATAACATAAAGCATGAAAAGTAGTGCGGAATTAAAACCTTTCACGATAATAATAATAAAAGGAGTCTTTTCATAAATAGTAGGAAATCTTATCATCACAAGCCAACTTAAAGACACAACTTGGAATCTTAGGGACACGGCCCTTTATAATAAAAGTAAATACATTTTTAAGTCTTAATTAAGAAACTAAGAAACATAAAACTATGTCCTTGAATATATGAGGACATACCCAATTCTTGAGAGATAGAATTCCCAAGCTTCAACTCCGATCCTCCAAAAAGGCTTCCAACCTATACTCATAAGATATATAAAAGAATGGGGTTAGTACAACAATGTACTAAGTATGGCATATGCAAAAACATACAAAAAGGGTTAGCAAAAATAACTTTTAATGCAATCTAAAGCAATATTCATGAATCTAGAAACAAACCAACATAAGAATCGACAATCAACACTTTATGGCAACTTTACCAAAACTTAGAGTAATTAAAAGGAACATTTCAATGAACTTACTAAACTTACAATGACAATTGAATAAAGCATCACAGTGAATATATTGGATTCTTACAGTGAAGACCTTACAGTGAATAGCACGGTCCAAGTCATATGAACTCTTTTTCCTTTGAAGTTGCCCTAACCCAAGGTTATCCTAAGATTCCCTAAAGTGAGCTACGAAGGGATTTTCATTACACCTCCCTTCAAAGCACACCAAAGCGACCCTTAAAACTACCAAATCTTAGGCTTACTTCGTTGGAATCAAATCCACGCCCTTGGCTAACATATGCAAAACACTCATGGAAATATAGGTCATAGCAAGTGCAATGTGAGAGTAGCATCCCACACTACCACTCCCACTTAGTACTCCTAATGGATTACATTTACTCAAGTACTCCACATAATCCTCCATAACACTACACCATAGTACTTATTCACACGGACTTCATGAAGGTAATCTTCTCCCATAGTAGGTATAGGTCACACCAAGTGCAATGTGAGAATAGCATCCCATACTACTACTCCCACTCAATGCTCCTACTCGGTAACTAATGTGGATTGAGCACTTCACGACATACATACACAAATTCAACAATATACAAGATAATTTGTTTCAAATCAATTCTTTGTGGGAGCTTAACCGACAAAGACCATGAGAGCTAGACATGGAATCCCGATATTAACCCCTATCAAATGAGGGATCCTTACTTGCCTAGTGTAAGGTCATGCTTCTTAGCGTTTACATGGCTTTTCCAATAGCTACACCTATGCGGGCACACAGTTAAGGGATAAGGAGATTGCTACTAAGTAACTCACTCTATACTAACGAGGAGTACTCATCTCAAGAGGTACTTTGGATTACAACAGCTCAACTCACGAAATGCAATCCACCTCCCCTTCATATCCTCCGGTGCTAGGCATAACTACCCACGGATTTCTCAACAAAATAGTCTATCTTAGAAAGCTCACTAGGAATGGAGAGGTTGCTACTAGACACTACATCTCAACTCACGAAGTGTGTCCACCTCAAGATTCCCCTTTTTGCTCAACTTGGCATAATACAAATCTTAAAAGAGTGTGTGTGTGTACATGTGCACACCTTGCATATAAGCATCGCTTCATTATCATCAAGTTCTACACATACTTTAACTTTAATTCATCAAGTTACACACTCTACATGCTTCTCATAATCATACACTTCATTTAGACATAAACTAGGTTAAACATGCAATTCAAGCTACATCAAACACAATACAAGACCCATTTCCCATATATCTTCATTTCACATATTAGACCTTCAAGATCACATACTCAAAACATACTAAGTAACATCAAGTTCATCTATTAGCACCGCCACCCATAAGGTGGACCATACCACTCAAATAGCAATTCATAATAAGAAATATACCATGAGAGCAACTCATCAACAAAATCAAACCACCATCACCCATAAGCAATTTATCAATATTTCACCATATTAAATCCCTTAGGGCAATAGCTACACCAACATGACATACACAAGAAGACCCAAATTCATACCTTACTCAAATCATGCTCACATAACCCATTTTCAAGCCAAAAGTTGAAGTATGCATATACAAGAGTTTCATGGAGTTTTTAACATCAAAGTCATCAATTCAAACCAAGATAAATACATTTAAACCATTAGAACTTAAATACAAGAAGACCCATACTAGAAATCAAAGTTAGAAGAAGTATGAGTTTAGAAACCTTTTTGAAAACCATTTTGGAAATTGGCTTCTTGAATGAAAAGATATTCAAGAATGGATACCATACCTTTAAGAGAAGGAAACCCACTAATTTTGATGAAGAAACAAGTCCAAAGCAGCCCTCCTTGAGCCTTGTCTTCAATGGTGACTTTGAGAGAGTTTTCTTTTTAGAGAGAGAGTTTGAATGTTGAAGTGACGGGGTCTTGTCTAGGTCTAGGGTTTAAAACTCATTTAATATACCCAAAAATCCCTTAACAAACCGTACTAACTCTTATTTAGACGTGGGGTGAATTTACAAGTTCACCCCTAACTTGGCAGAAAAATCTGCGCACAGGGACAGACTTGTGATGACCTGCTTGTGACGGGGTGTCACGGGTGCAACGGCCCATCCTGACCGTCGGTTGCAAACTTCAGAGGCTTACCAAGGGTCCCCTCTACACCCTTGAACAATTCCCCCACGACGGAACCTTGTGATGGGGCGTCACAGCCATGACAGGCCGTCGACTGCTCCGTCGCCAAGGCTGCCTGGGACAGCCTGCTTACCAGGTTTTGGGTCCTTCCTCAAGGACCCTTCGATGGTCCTTGGGGATACTTTCCCGGACTTTTCCAACACAAATATGATCATATATAAGTTTAGCACCTCTCACATGAATTTCATCCAAAACAAACACATAAAACTCGAAAAAACTTGTCTAGACGTACAAGGTTGACTCAAGGCATATCTTTCGAATGCCTTGGACGTTCTTGGCCGTTTGACCTCCAAACTTCACGAAACTTTGCGCACTGCCTAAGGACACTAAACTAACTCCGTTTAACTTATAATCAACTCAAGAAACAATCATGAGTCTCTAGTTCACCTTAGTTCATTTTGGGGCGTTATAAAGGAATTGAGGGATGAGTTGAAAGAACTATAGGATAAGGGATTCATTAGACCGAGTATCTCACTATGGGGTGTTTCGCTGTTGTTTGTAAGAAGAAGGATGGAATTCTTTTAATGTGCATCGATTATGAACAATTAAATAAGATTACAATAATAAATAGGTATCCTATTCCAAGGATTGATGATTTGTTTGATCAACTCCAAGGAATGAGTTACTTCTATAAGATTGACCTCTGATCAGGCTATCAACAAACGGGAGTGAAGGAAAATGACATTTCAAAGATGGTTGTTCAAACCTAGTATGAACATTATGAGTTTTTGATGATGGCTTTCGGTAAGACTAACGCCCTAGTGGAATTCATGGATTTGATGAATAGGGTCTTCAAACAATATCTTGACATGTTAGTGATTGTTTGATCGATGATATCTTGATTTACTCACGAAATGAGGATGAGCATTTGAGGATTATGTTGCAAATTCTCAAGAATAAGAAATTGAAAGCTAAGTTTAGCAAATGCAAGTTTTGGTTGAGATTTGTTGCCTTTGTTGGCCATAATTTCTTCGGGGTAGGGATTTAAGTCTATCCTAAAAAAAATTGAGATGGTTAAGAATTGGCCTAGACCTTTTTCAGAATTAGATATACATAGTTTCTTGGGTTCGGTCGGTTGCTATAGATGATTCGCGGAAGGATTTCCTCTATTTCTTTGTCTTTAACGATATAGACTCAAAATAAAGTGAAATTCCTATGTTTGGAAGTTTGTGAGAAGAGCTTCCAAGAGTTGAAATATGACTCAATTCAGCCCATATTTTAACATTATTGGAAGATCAAATGGTTTTGTGGTTTATTGTGATGTCTCACGGATTAGTCTTGGTTATATTATGATACAATATAGAAAGGGCATCACTTATGCTTTGAGACACCTGAAGGTGCATGAAATAGATTATCCAACTCATGATTTGGAGTCAGCGCCAGTAGTGTTTTCTCTAAATATTTAGAGACATTAATTATATGGTGTCTGTGTAGAAGTGTTTACCAACTAATAGAGCTTGAAATATGTCTTCACTCAAAAGGATTTGAATCTTCACCAAAGGATATGGCTTGAATTATTGAAGGATTACGACATGAGTATCATATATCATGCTAGCAAGGCGAATGTGGTGGTAGATTATCTTAGTCGACTATAGATGGGAAGTGTCGCTCATGTTGCGGATGATAAGAGATTAGTATGTGATGTTCATAGATTGGCCCGATTGGATGTTTTCTTTGTTGATTCTAAGAAAGGTGGTTTAGTTATTCAAAATGATTTGGAATTATAGTATGCATCGGATGTGAAGGCTTGATCCGCTGCTAGTTGAGTTGAAAAATTCGGTTTCTAAAAAATTCATTAGGCTTTCTCCCAATAGGAAGATAGAGTACTTCCGTATCAAGGTTGGTAATGTTTTCTAAAATTTTTATAAGGTGGGATATCATATTTTGGTTGAAGCTTTTGGTTCTCGGTATTCTATTCACCCGAAAACCACCAAGATGTATTGTGATTTGCAGAAAGTCTATCGGTGGAATGGGATGAAAATGAATATTATTGAATTTATGGTAACATGTTTGAATTGTCGACACGTGAAGTTTTAGCATAAAAAACCATTGGTTTGGCTCAAAAACAGTATCCTTATGTGGAGGTGAGAATATTTAAGTATGGACTCTATTATGGGTTTACCCCGCACTCGATAATAGTTTGATTAGATTTGGGTTATTGTGGATCAAGTGATGAAATTGGCTCACTTTACTTCTTGAAGGGCTTTATTCTTAGTGGAAGAGTATGCCGAGATTCATATCCAGGAAATGGTAAGTTTGCATAGAGTGATGTTTTATACTATCTTCGATCATGGTACTCAACTTACATCTCAATATTGGAAGAAATTTTAAAAGTCATTGGTACTCAAGTGAAACTTTGCACGACTTTCTACCATTAAACCAATAAATAAGTTTAGCATACTATTGAAACTTCAAAATATATGTTAAGAGGTTGTGTGATTGATTTCGATGGTTATTCGGATAATTATTTACCTTAGATTGATTTTACTAATAATTATAGCTATCTATATAGCATTGGGATGGCAGTGTTTGAGGCTCTTTATGATACGCCGTGTAGGTCTCATGTATGTTGGTTTGAAGTTGGTGAGGTTGTCTAGATAGATCCTGATTTGATGCATAAAGCTATGGAAAAGGTTTGACTTATTTGCAAAAGTTTGAAAATAGCTCAAAGTTGAAAAAAGTCTTATCACAATGTTAGAAGAAGGGAGCCTGAGTTCAATGTTTATATTATGTCTACTTACAAATTTCACCCATCAAGTGTGTAATAAGATTTGTAAAGAATGGTAAGCTTAGTCTTCGCTATGTGGACCCATATCAGATTTTGAGTTTTATTGGAAAATTTTCTTATGAAATTGAGTTGCCTAATAATTTTGCATTGGTACATCCAATATTCAATTTGTATTTGTTGAAGAAGTGTGTTGGAGATCTAACATCTGTTGTGCCTTTGGAAGGTTTGGGAGTTCAAGAAAATCTTTCTTATGCAGAGGTTCTGGTAGAGATTTTGCATCATCAAGTTTGGTTGTTAAGAATTAAAGAAGTTACTTCCAAGAAGGTTTTTTGGAGATAAAAACTAGTTGAGAGTGCTTCTTGGGAGACCGAACAATACGATGTCTCAGTATTCTGATTTCTTTCCTTCCTCTCCTAATCTAGCTTGAGATTTAGATCCTCGTGATTCACTCTTTTGAATTCATGCACTTTAGTTTTTCTCATGTTTACATATGCATGCATGTTCATGAAAAATAATCTTTATTTTTGACGGTATGGTTTAGCTTGAAGTGATTCTCCATGTTTATGTACATTATGATGAGGTTTTCATTCATGTTTGGTTGTTAGTCTCTCTCTCTCTCTCTCTCTCTCCTAAGCGATTCATGCTAGTTAGAGTTCCATTCAATGGCGGTGTAACACTCCGAAAGTCCAAGACCTTAGCTAGAGCCTCACATGTTGATGTGAGGTTAGTAACACTTTCATAAGGCCTAAAATAATGTTAATAAACCATTTAGGAAGTTTTGGAGTCAAGACATCAAGAAACGTCCATGACATCCGGAAGCTAGTCAAATTTAACTAGTGAAATGTTCTTAGGTTTCGGGAAGGTTTGGAGGTGTTGTATGAGGTCTAAAACTTATAAAATGACTTTGGATAGGTAAAACCATGTATATATAGTAAAACATCCAGGTCAGACCCCCCCAAGGGTCGCTCTAGGGGTCCACGAAAGCACCCCAAACTTGGCTTGTCAAGCTACCAAAGCAACAGCCAAAATACACATTGAGGAGTGTGTCCCCGTTGCGGACTTGGTTGGCCCTTGGTCAAAAATAAAGTCTGCATCGCGGTCAGGTCGCGGACTCCTCTGTATCAAAAATTAATTTAGAAAATCACGTGGGAGCAGCTCCGCATCGCGGACTTGTTCCCCGACGAAAATCTGAAAATTGGCATTCAAGTTTGACATCATTAAAGGGTAAACTTATGTGAGGGGTCTTTTGGGTATTTCATGGGAGGCCTATATTTTAATTTTAAATCAGTTTTTCCTCACATTCACTCACTCAAATCAAAATCCAAAAGCTCTCACCTCTCTCTACTTTCTCTCTCTATTCAACCTGCATTGAAGGAAGAACAAAGCTTGAAGAAGAAGACCAATTTCTCTAGGATTTCACTTGAATTTCGTGGATTAATATTCATTAAGGTATGTGTTATTCACTCTTGGGATTCCTTTCCACAAGAGGTCCTCTCAAAGTTGATTTCTAAAATACCCAATTCCAAGGTATTTTCTGTTCTAATGGGTTTTCTTCTAAACTTCAAATTGATGGTTGAATATGATTAATTGTGATTGTCTATGACTAATAAAGTGTGGATTGTGGATAATTAATGTTAATTGATGGAATTTCATGTATACCATGTCCTTTTCCCAAATTCCCCAAATCTTGGATCTTGCTTATGAATTGATGGGAATTGATCAATGCATTGATTGTTAGACTTGTTTTATCTATCCTAATTCATTCATGGACTGCTAGGGTAATATATTGTTGGGATTGGATCTATTTCTTGGAGAATTCATGATGAACCATTTTCCCCTAACCCTAGGTTATGAATTGAAGTTAATTAGGATAGTGATGATGCAATTGACTTCATTATTGTGTTAATTACTATTGTGTGATGATATTACACCCCTTATAGGGTTGAATTGGATGGTTGATGGTAAAACCTTGATGATGGCTTCTGAAGGATATTGGGCTAAGTCTTGTGATCTCAATCCTTTACTTCAATTATGATTACTTGTGCTTAGTGATGAAGTTGTATTGAATTATACCTTATGATAAGATTGATTAGGGTTGGTATTATGTTGAATTGGAATGTCTTGAATTATGACTTGTGAGTTGTTGGCTAAGATGTAATGATATAAGGATGGTTATGACTTACCTATGTGCCTTATCATGATGTGATCATGTAATGTGCTAACCTCACATGTGTGAATTGTAATGAAAGGACAATACTCATGCAATTCCTATTGAGCTATGATGATGATTGTATAAGGGGTAGACCCTATGACCTAAACTAAGCTATGATGATTAATAAAGGCTTAAAGACATTTCAAAAGGGACTCTAGCTTAGCACCGAGTGAACTTGAAGATGAGGGGTGGAGCCTTCCCAAGGAACGAAGGTAGGGTTAACCATAGTCCTCACGGGGTAGATATCCTCATAGGCCAAAAAGGGCACAGAGTGATATTTCCATGACAGCCCCCAAGCTCCATAAACTATGTTGCCACCATAGGAATACTAGCTAGTGGATCCACCTAGATGCTATGTTCATGTTTGGTACTACTTTGGCCGGTAGACCACCTTCCATCGGTGTAAGGTTTTACAACACTGGATTTAACACTAAGATCTTGTGGTCTATGTCAGTTAAGGCAAGTGTTCCCGAAAGTAAAATGAAGTAATGAAGTAAACGCTAAGTAGGGTGACTTAAGAGGTCGGACTTAGCCTAGGTAGGGGTATGGGACTCTACCTATGCCTTGCAGTAGTTTTCCTTGAGGGAAGCCTTAGGATGTTGTTCTTATGTTCTTATGATATTATAAAGTGACTATTATGTATATGTTGACTTTACATGTTATTGATTCTATATGATGTTAGTTTCACTTATGAACATGTTGTTGGGCTATATTGCTAAGTATGGAAAGATTACTCTTGATGTTATGTTATGTGAAGTTAGGCATTGCTTATGGTCCTTTGTTTGGTTTACTTGATTGAGTAGGGTTATGGGGCTTTACTTGATCATTGCACTTGTAGGCTAAATGATGGTTTATGGGTAAGGGTCTTGATTATATTATGATGTTATGAACTCTTATATATGTTGACACGACTATACTTGATGATGTTGGTCTTATGTTGTATATGGCCTTGACTTAAGAGTTATGTGTTCATTTTTTTATATGGTTTCTTGGATGTGCATGAGGCTTTTCAAAGTAAATTATCATGTTTTGAACAAATGTCCTTTTTAGCATGATTTCTATGTTGTGTGTGCATATGTGCCCATACTTAGTACAAGTGATATGCTAACCCCATTTCTCCCTTTTTCCCAACGTTTTAGGTTTCAGTCGTTGAAGGATTCGTGATGAATTTTGAAGGAAGACTTGGATCCTCATGCTCCAAGTTGGGTAGGTCCTCACCACTTCGAGGGCAATACCACTTTCTAGCATTGGATGTTGATTAGTCTTAAAGACACTTTGTTCATTCTCTTTCATTTGAGTACTAAGATTGTATAGCCTATATATGGCTTTTATTGTATTGATGTATGGGCTATGCCCAATTGTTATACTCATGATTAGATGGTTTAATATGAGACTTTTGTTTTAAGACTATATTGTATTATATATATATATATATATATATATATATATATATATATATATATATATGTGTGTGTGTGTGTGTGTGTGTGTGTGTGTGTGTGTGTGTGTGTGCCATGAAAGTAGAAGACTATGTAATCTTCTTCTACGAAGGGTCTATGTATACTCGATATGAATATAATATGTGTATGTGAGAGGTCTACGTAAACATGATGATAGATATACGATAAAAGTTTTAAATTTTCCGCATTTTTAACCTATGAATGTTTTGACGAATGATAAGAGGCTAGTCTTAGTCCTCTCCGAGGACGACGACGCCGGTTACATCTAGGGGGTACTTCCCGGATGTGACAGGCGGATCTTCGCAAGGGGGAGATATGGTAACACCACGGAAATTGGAAAACCAACTTGAAAAGAAAAGTTTAGATTTTTGCACGTAGTGAACTACGTGTCCAATCTACAAACCTTAGGAGTCCTACGGATCGTTCAAAGGAAATTGTTGAAGTTGAGTTAAATTTCTGAGTTAAGTACAAGTATTAGAAATTTTTACGAGCCATAGATTTCCTTCATAGAAAGGAGTCAGAGATTTTATTATTAGACATGATATCAAAGAATGTTTTGACGAGTCATAGTTGGTTTTATGGATCGTAGAGTGGTCCCGTAGAACTGATCTTGACTTAGTAAATTTTGTACTTGGACTTGAGTTCTACAAAAGAGGCATACTGACCATATAATGAATGACACACCGTAAAAAGGTCTCGTGGAAAGTTGAACGTGTTTTGAGTTTTTGAAGTGGTTCTACGATTGACCAGTACGGTGTATATAAAGTTATACGGACCATAGGTCCACACCGTAAAATCCATCCGATAGTTATTTTAAGGGTATTTTGGTCGTTTGTATGCATTTAATGTTTATATTTTGTCATTTTGACCCTAATTTTAGGTCCTATAACCACCTCTATTCCTAAATCTACCAAAACCCTCCCATTCTCTCAAATTCTTGATTTGTCTTTATGATTAACAAGCGGGATCTCCCTGTTGTTGTCAAAAGTCATTTGATTTTGTTGATTTTGAGACTAGCTTTAGAAGGTAAAACTAAAAAATTGTAGCGGTATGCTCAAGTGAAAAGGCAATGGAAGCATTAGGTTGGTATCTTAGTCACTTTACTAAACAATATCCTACATTTTCCCCAAACCTAAGTTAAACATGCAAGTTTTTGACGATTTTGAGTCTTGTCAATTTACATTAGTGGCAATCGACATACAGGAATACATATGGGTCAATGTGTATATACTTGAATTAATTTGTGAGTATTTTTGCAAGATCTATAATCCCTTGAATTGACATTCTTAATTGTGTGTGTGATTCACTTTTGTTTGAGTGACATTGCATCCTTCATATGAATTGTGATGTCTTGATTTTAATTGAGTTGCGTGAATGTGACACATTCGTGTGAATCTTTGGGAAACCCAAGAAGGTTGATACCATTGACCTGAGATGTTATGATATTTGTACTTGAAAGAAAGATTGTCCAAGAATTGCATGTTAAAAGTATTTTGTTTGAAAAAGAGGAAACACATTTGTCTCATAATGGTAGAACCAATAGTGGGTTGTACTTATATAAAGTCTTTTTTATTGGAAACCTTTTGTTGTCAATTATTTTGAATCGAGTTTGTAATCATAAAAATCATATATGTCTTGGGTGTAGTTGAGCTTTAATCCTATTCTTAGTAAGTGTTTAGCTTGAGAACAAGCAATAGTTCAAGTTATAAGGTTTGATGAGTTTGTATTTTACCGATTCATTAGACTCCAATTCATGAATTATTGTCACATTCTAATGCTAATTGAAGGATTTTCAGGCCCTAATTCAATTGGATGCAGGAATTTTTTTGAAAGAGCAAGTTTGATGAATTTGAAGACAAAAATCAATAAAGCACAACAACGACGGAATTGGCATCCTGTAAGATCCAACAAGCATCTTGCTGGATTAATTGGATCTGTGTTACCTCAGATCTGCACTACAATTGGTGTGGTACAATAATTGATCAATAATTCACCATTCCCAACATAGATGCTCATATAAGAACTGAAGGTCGAAATGAATAGGTGACTAACACTTCACAATTTATTAACGGCGTTCTGGTGATCCGGCACAAGTCTGGAGATGGATCCTTAAGGGGAAAAACGTACTATAGAAAATAGTGCTTCATTTGAATAATTTCAAGGATAAAATAGAGATTTGTGTTGTTATGTACCATTAGCTTCTTCCCAATTAGGGATAGACAGAGGCCTACTATTGTTAAAATTATAGATAAAGAATAGTGAAGAACTTCTTCACAAGTAAATTAAAAAAAAAACTCATAATTGTGTCAATCTAAGCTTGGAATTCAATTTGTGTTCATCAAATTAACTTGGAACGGAGATTTTCTACTTGGTGTTATTGTCTCTATTTCTTCTATTATGAGAAACTAGACCCTAAACTAGAGGTGTGTGTCCTAGATGAGGTGTAAGACTTCAAATGGTGTATTGATTAATTGGCTCTAATATTGATTGTATGATATGAATCTATTGTTCTCTATAAGTTTTAATCCTAAAATTAGTGGTTGTAAACATTGATTGACCTCTCTAACATTGTTTTGTCTAGGAAAAATAAAATGGAGTTGGTAAGAATTGTAGCTTTTTAAAACTCTTTCTAAAAAAGTCTGTAGGCCCCTACTTTAGTGACTCAATAGTGGGGACTTATTGAAATTACTCTATGAATTTGAACTAGGGGTGGAATAATACGAGTGATTTCACATTTAATGATATGAGCTAGGAATAGTTTATCTACTCAAGAAATATTTTGTATTTTATTTTAAAGTGTCTTCGAGTTTGGATGAATCCAAAGGATATATGCTTGCTAGTTAGAGAGAATATAATAGCGTAGCCTTGACCAAGAACTATTCATGTATTGATCGATGTTGTTTCAATTAATATTTGGTTATTCGAGTTGTAAGCACAAACATTAAGCACACGCTAGCTCCTAGTCCTTTCTAAACTTGTTAGGTCTTATTTGTAGTTATATTTTTGTTTTATTTTTTAATATTGATGAAATTTTTGTTAGAAAAACCATTTATGTGTGTGTGTCACACCACGAGGCTACCTCCTTGACGTAAACACGGGACCTAGTATCACGAGTGACTCCAAGCTAACCCTGAGCTAGCATATCATAAGCATACAAACATTTTCTGAAATAAGAGATCATGTGTGGAAGCTTAACACATGAGATAAACTGAAATGGTGGGGAATACACAATACTATTCTGAACATAAATAATGGATGAGAGTTAATGACACTGGACTATAACTCCAAAAACTGAAGTTGAATCTAACTATGTCTGAAATAACCCTTTAACTGACTAGAGATGATGGGACATGCATCCAGCTAACTCTAGCAAAGCTGAAACTAAAATGAGAGACTAAATGTAAAAGAACATATTTATAGTCCTCGATGAATGAGGACTCACCACTGATACTGAAGAATATGGATTGGAAACAGATATACACATGATCTAAATGTTGAGAACCTAAATCTACATCACGAAAAGATATAGCGCAGAGTATGCATCAGCACTTGAAATGTACTGAGGATGCAGGATAAGGAAAATTTGAACAACATATAACATAATGAAGTATATTGAACAATGACATAATATAAACATGATGAAGATACTAAAATATACTGAGTATGAACTAAACTGAATACAATGACCAAGTACATAACATGTTGAGACTGAATACTGAAATATAACTGATAACCTGGTCATACAGTAGAGTCTGACTGTGGGAGATATTATTAACCGACTTAAAACTATGTGAGCCAAACGTGGAGCCTGATGTATATGCCCCATCGAGAGGACCCAATATACCTTGCCAGGGGTATAAAGGCATGGCTGGCGTGATCACTAAATCTGATGCCCACATATGGGACTTATAAACCTACGGGGGTACTTAGTTTTTGGGCTATGAGGGTGGCTAACCCTAGTTCAACTCAGTTTTAAGCCTAATCCCAACTGGAAATGTGTTCTATACAACATAACTGAAATATATTGGATAACTCAATATTTTATCATGTGAACTGAAAATGCAACATTTAAATTACTATAATGAAACATATGAAAACTGAGATATGTATATCTGTTTATATGTCCTAGCTCGTGTTATTCATGAACTAAACAACTACACAACTAGGGTTCTGAGTTTTATGTAAGAATCTACGCAAAAATGTTAGTAAGACATTATAATCTAATTAAAAACATTCAAACAACTAAATCATATCAATTATCTGAAGTTATATAAACCCTAGGTCTAAGCAATATATAGGGAATCGACATTTTAAATGAATTCTAGGGACCTAGTGGACGAAAGGAATCCACTAGTGAAATCCCACATACCTTGTGACGAATTTCACGGAGAAATCTTTCGGTTTCGGAACTGAAACTGACAAAAAAAAATTTGTGTTCTCTAAGAGAGTTTGGTCGACTGCCTTTTCCTCTTTTCATTCTAATTGGGTGAATTTTGGAGAAAGAATTACTTCTGGTAAGTTCTGATTTAGTTACTAGGCTTAAACTGACCACAATAACGTAGTTTAGGAGTTAAATAACGTAGTTTAGGTGCCTAACGCATAGGGGAAAAGACAAAATAACCCCACTTAAAATTTGACGGGGCGCGACCACAGACGCAACGATGGCCCGTCAAAAAAACCACGGTCTGTCATATAGGACGTGGTCTGCTGACCATTGTCTACTGGTTTTTGGGAGGTCCGACTATGAGCTCTACCATGACTCGTGTGGAGGACCCTAGATCATGACGGTCACCGTTGTTTTTCACTTGGGTTGGTGGTATGGTGGCTCAGTTTCGCGGACCTTCCCATGGCCCATCATCCGGACCATAGCCTATGGAGGCTATGTGGTCTGGATCCAGAGCTTGGGAGGTTCTTCCTCACTTCCACGAATCTTTCCACGGCTCGTGTGGTAGTCCACAGCCCGTGAACAGTTTGTGGTCCACTATTTATGGGAGGGTGTGACCCAATATGAGGGTGATGGACTGTGGTTCCTTTCGTCATTCATGTTCCGTGAACCCCTCCGTGGTTCACATCTGTTCTGTTGTTCTGTCTGATTTAAGTTTTGAGATTTTACAATGTGTGCGCGCTCCCGCTCATGTGTGTGTGTTAATAACTCATTTGCTAATTTGTTTCGAATTTTGTAATCAGTTGAAGAACAGTCTAATATGTCAATTCTTGTGGTTTTTATTTCGCATACAACCATCTTTTACCTATAATATTGGACATAGTTGAGAGTTTATTAGATTTTTATCCAACCATACTTTTCTTTCTCAAGTGAAAATAAAGTTAATGAGTTCAACTTGAAACTTTAACTATTGCTTTTTCCTCCAGCAAAGCATTCACAAAGCATATGATTGATGCTCAACCACATATGATATATTATATTTGACAACTAAGTACCATAACTCAAAATTATCAAAAATAAAAGACTCATAACAAAAGACTTTATATACAAACACAACTCACAATCGATTCCACCATTGTCGTAATGCAAAAGTCATCTGTTTGAAACCATTATCATATACGATCAACTTTTCAATCAAAATTGAGGGGAAATATTATATTTAAGTATAACTCAAAGCATCTCAATTCAATAGCATCAACCATTAACGTTTGGCTAATAATTCACACAAACTTATCATATTCATACAACTTAGTTGAAATAAAGACCTCACTATTCACATGAAGGATGCAGTGTCACTGACAACAAGAAAGAATTCCACTCAATATCATAAATATCATATCAATAAATTATAGATCATGCAAGTTCACTCGCTCTTACAAGAAAATTTAAGCATGCACACATTGAATCAAAGGATTGTTTAATATGTAAAATCGACATTAATGTATATTGTAAAGCCTAGGACCACCATAGACTAACTAGGGGAAATAGTAGGATATCCTTTAGTCAAAGGATTTTAGAAAGCTTCCTAATGCGATCACATCTCACTTTGAGCATATCGCTCACATCGTTAACTTTTTTTCACCTGAATTCTCTCATTTATGACAGCAATCATTTATTCAAATATTCATTTTTCTTTTCACATAAGGATGTGCACAATACGAGTTAACATCAATTTTTTATTTTTTATTTTTTTGCTCTTTCATCCAAAAGTTCACTAAAGGATATCCAACTTTTGTTTCTTGTTTGGGTGTGTAAGATATTTATGACGATAGAGAAGAATTTGAAAAAACTTGATTGGTACAGTAAATTTTGTTATGATTTCATCTTAAAGTGGCTGAAGACCACTTGTAGCTGTCCTGTGTGCAGAAGGAGTGCCTTGGCACCATGATATAATAGTTTCTGGTTTCATATTAACCAAAATGTTTTCTTGTATCTAGATAACGCTCAATTACACTTCATCCTATTCGAAGTGTAGGCAATCTCTAAGAAGTATACCCAACTAAGTGTTGGGGTCGATCCCGTCGGGAGTGATACGTTAAAGAATTCAATTAAAAAATAAAAAATGTGCCCTAATCGTTTGTAGAAGTAAAGGTTTCACAGGATTAAAATAAATCACAAAGTTTTAACGATTAATATTAAATGATGGATTTGGGTAACCAATTTTATGAAAAATAACACGAGAAGTAAACAAGTGGAAATTGAACCGTATGAGTGTGATCAGTTGAATGTTAATTTCGTGTAATCAGTGATTAGTAGTTGCTCAAAATTGTTGAATCTCAAAGGGTAGGCTAGGTTTTGAGTGCAATAGTCATTTCTCAACCAACTATTGCGTTTCAAGTGAGTTCTTTCAAACATCAACAAGCATAACATAACCTAACAACCCAATTCCTTAATTAATCCACTCTTTCAAGCTAGATTTATAAAGGCGTAATCAAAACAACTTTCTCAAGCTAGATTTTACAGATCTAATCAATACAACTATTAATCAAAAATTTTACTTTATTACCTCTTTCTCAAGCAAGCATAGAGAACTAAGCTAGAATTGCATTTGCAACTGCAATTCCTCAATTAAAACATGAACAATTGATGAACCCACTTCAAAACAACATTAGAGTCAGCAACTAACAACACACATTAGCTAATTAATGAATCCAACTACATAATCACACCCCCAAGATAAGGGATTTTAGCTAAGCATAGTGACAAGCATTATTTTCTCGTTCAAGAAAAAGGGGCATGACCTTTTATTCTCTTTTTTGGAGTAGAAAGAAATATCTATAAGTCGGATTTCTTCTTAACCTAAAATGATATGTTATCTATACAATATTTTCGCACTCAAATATTGAGAGAGTTCAAATGTGAACTTGGGTTCACTATGCAAGATCATGGAATTGTTGCCTAACCTGTGAATTTGCTTGTTGGTCTGTCTAACTTGTGGATTCGCTTGGAGATATATGTTCACGGTTGAAGAGGTAATTCTTGAATTAAATTCTAGCAAGGTTATGTGTTCAAGCATGATTATATGTGTTTTAGCATAAATATTATTGGTTATCTACTATTCATTTATGGAGTAAGATTCTGATATGCTTTCGATGTGCATATAGTTTTCCAATTAATAGGTTTGTTATATAAGTGAAAAGATGATGGTATCTATTATTAGTGTGCAATTTCCTCCACATTATCATTTTTCATCTTACTCTACTTAAGAGAGATAGTCATTCAAACTTGAGAATATTCAGATATTCAACTTTGTAAGTCATTCTCTATCCAAGACAAACTGAATTCTACATCTCACTTTATGTGTTTCTTGAATTGCATAAAAGGCATATAAATATTAATGATCCTTCAACACAACAATTTCACCTTTCTTGAGAATTTGTTTGCATTCTTACTTGTGGTTATGAATTAAGAGGTGTCGGATAGAGTGTACATAAAAAAAATGTATACATTAATTTTGTGTATTATTAGTACCTTTTTAATATACTTTTTTTAATCTATATATAACTAATGTACACTCTATTTTATATTAAGATATGTATAATTAATACATGATCAAATTTGTTACATTACATCATATTGAACTAGAGTTGAAAATAATATTTAGATAAAAACATTTGAAAATAAAGTCTAATCCTTTTTTTTGTAAAAATTACAAAAATATTCCAAATAAGACGTTAATTAACAATATATACACATACTTCTATTTAATTATAAACCTAGTTTTCAAATCACAAACATACAAAAAATAAATTATTTTTTATATTAATTTAGTAATTATTTTATATTTTGGTATCTCCCTTCTTAGGATTCTCTGCTTATATTTGGGGGATTATAATCATGGTATTAAATTTTCTTATTTTATCTCTCCAAATAAAATTTCTATTCTGCTTTTCAAATATTATTTTATTTTTCTTCCTTTTTTGATACAATATATGCAAAGTAAAACATTTTTATCTTTCAAACTCTTTAGTTTTTCCAAGCTATTGTTATTTCCTATGTACTTTTTATTTTCTAGAAAAACTTTAACCACTTCTCTCCTCCGAATTATGTTCGTTGCATATTTCTCCATTGTTTTATCTATCAATTGGTCCCTTTTAAATAGGATTGTTATCTTTTATTTTTAGTTGTTCCATCAATATACTATGGATAGGATGCCACTAAAAATCCCTAGGCTTATCAAATCAATTGTTTGATACTCTGCCTATTGTTAGTTCAAGACCTTTTTCTTAATTGAATGCATTCACACAATCTTCTATCAACAAAGGTGTAAGAGAAGAAAACAAAATGGTAAAAGGAAACACTAAATCTATTGCCATTAATTCTTCTTCGACCAACAAGGTTGAAGCCAAAACAGATTTCATTGTTAGTCCAAATAGGATGTATAAGGATGTCACGACCCAAGGGTACCCCCTAGATGATTTATGGCACATAACACCCCTAAAGGCACTATGTAATCCACTTAGAATCTCATCACATAAGTAAAGAACAATAAAGAGTAAAACACATTTTTTATCAAGTCTTAAGAAGTTTTCATAAAGCAAAGTGGAAGTATAGACATAGTCTCATTTAACCATCTATTACAATGAAAGTCTCACAATAGGGTCACAACCCTTACAGTAGAAAATCTGAAAGTCTACTACAATAAAAGGAATGAAACAACAAGACATCACTTGACCTCGGATCCATGAGGACTCACCAAAATCTTTGGAGAATAGTCAATCCAAGCTTTGAACAAGATGGAAGATCACCTCAAACGTCGGAACCTACACTTTGTAGAAAAATGAAGAATAAATATGGGTTAGTACAAAAATACACTAAGTATGATACCCATGCATAAAAATCCTTGAAATCATTCTAAAAAGGACATTTTAGTTGAAATGTATGCACTTTAGCAAGTTTAGAGTTCCTTATGAAAATTAGTGCAAAAGCATAAGATACATGCATTTTCAACATATTGATCATCACATCATAATGGAAACAAACCATAAGTACCCTCAAAGTATCCTTGTGCAATGTATAAATACTATCCCATAGTCCTACCCACACTAAGGAAAAGTTATTATGTGATTATAGTACATAACTCCAATTCAAGTTCATACTACCATAGCCGACATAGACCATGAGAGCTTAATCATGGAATCTGCTGTCTACCCCATAGCTAAAAGGGGTGTCTTACTTGCCTAAGGTAGAACTCAGCTATTAGCTTAGGTGCATCCACTAGCTAAAAGACCTATGAGGGCACATAGTTTATGAGATAAGTGGATTGCTACTAGAAAAGCAGATCTTTACTAATGTAAAGCCTCTCATCCCAAGAGAATGTTCCTAGAAACCCAACCTCTACTATTCTGAGGGCCTCCGTCTCATAACCTATCAACTCGATGCTAAGTATAATTCCCATTGAGTTTATATTAAGGGTGTGTTTGGTACGGAGGAAAATATTTTCCATGGAAAATGTTTTTCTAGAAAATATTTTCCTGGAAAACAAGTAGATTTTGGACTTATTTTCTCCTGTTTGGTTGGTGAGTAGAAAACATTTTCCGAAAATGATTTTTAGTGTTTGATTTATGAATGAAAAATATTTTTGAGAGACATCTTATATTTTTACTAGAGTAAAAAATAATTTATGAAATTGAAAATATTTTTTAAAAACAAAATTATTATTTTTTTGGGGGGGTGGTGGGGTGGGGTGGGGTAGGGGGGGTAGGAGTGAAAAAATTAAAAATTTGAAGTTGATAGTATTTTTAAAAAACAAAATTAATTTGGGGTGGGGGGTGGGGGGGCTGGTAGGGGGGGGAGGGGTTACGAGTTTAAAAAAAAATTGAAGTTGAAAATATTTTTAAAAAGCAAAATTAATTTTTTGGGCAGGGGATGGGGTTGAGGGGGGGTTGGCCGTGGGTGGGGGGTGTCAGGGATCGGGTGAAAAAATAAAATTTTTAAATTGAAAATATTTTTTTAAAATTGATGTTTTTCCCCAAAAAAAAAACGTAATTTGAAATTGAAGAAGAGTTTCGGAAAATGTTTTCCTTAATTTTTGAAGGAAAGTCATTTTCCTTAATTTTGAGAAAAATGAGTTGATTTGGAAAACATTTTCCTAAACTTTTGTCCCAACCAAACATGGAAAAATTGGAAAACATTTTCTAGAAAATGTTTTCCTTTATACCAAACACACTCTAAGTCTTGACTTAAATTGATAATTATGGAAGAATCCATGACCTGAAGTGAAAACCTTAGGTTTTGGAGACTTTTCTACTTTGAAATTGAGAGTTTGAGGTCTTCATGAATGAAAGCTAACCATGAATAAAAGACTACAATACCTTAGACGAAGAAATCCACCAAAATCTTGTGAGAAAGGTCCCTTCTTCTAGACCTAGTTTGATCTTCTTCTTCTTCTTCTTCTAGAGAGAAGATTTTTAGAGAGGTTTTGATTTGAATTGGGGATTTTATGAATTATGATCTTAGTTGGTAATTTTGGGTGGGCAAAATACTTATATAGTTGTCGAAAAAAGGCCTAAAGTGACACCACATAATAATTAAATAAAAAGGAAATTATAAAAAGACCCCTAACCTTAACTGCCAAAAGGCAGTTTTAGGTGAGACCTACGACTGGGGACCCACAGACTGTAAGTGGACCTACTGAGCGTCCTGCAGGTCCATAGGACCATGGTCTAAGGCTTTATTTTTGGAGCTTGACCCACGACCCCCACCTACGGGGTGTGGATTAACCTACAGGGCATAAGTGCCCTCGTGGGTCACTGCCCAGGTCATTAATTTTGGGCCTTTCCTCAAGGACCTATGGTTGGTCCTTGGGATTTAGGGCTTGAAATCCTAACACCAAACTATGAATTTTAAGGTACAAGGAGGTATTTTTAAGGCTCTAATTCTAACGTCAATCTCTTGCTTAGTCTACTAGTTTTATGTTAGACACTAGTTTAGTCTACAAGTTTCTGAAATGTCACATTATCTGCCACTTGGGAACATTCGTCCTCGAATGATGATCTAGACACCTTACGAATTCAAAGACTCAAGAATATCAGCCCATCATGCATGAAATATCAAAATAATGCACAATTCAAAGTAGGAAACATGAACTCCATCTCAACACATAGTCAATGCAATACAAGGGAGTGGGAACTACATCTATCAACCCAATATGCATGAAACTCAATAATTATCATATTCATAGGAGAAACTACTTCCTCCAACTAAAATCATTCTCAACACCACACCATGGAGCCAATATGTCAAGATTCTAAAAACCATACTAAATCATGTTCATCAACGCATCTCATGAAGTCAAATAGGAAACTCAAACTAAATGCACAACAACATGAGGAACATAAATCATGAAAACACATTTTCTTACTAAACATGACTTTCATCAAGAATATGCATAACAAGGGAAATCATGGAAAAACTCCTACAATGCACATGACTCCCAAAACACTACAACTCAAGAGGGACTACTAACTCAATTAGGAGTAAAAGGAAATAGATGAGGATATCGGGACTTCATATCGGCCTCGGACTCCTAAGTAGCACATTCAACTAAATGATTTCTCCATAAAACCTTAACGGAAGCTACTTTTTTGTTTGTCAACCTCTTGACTTGTTTGTAAAGGATATCTACTGGTACCTTTTCATAGGAAAGGCTTTCATCAACTCCCAACCCTTCTAAAGGAATAATGGACACGAATCCCAAATACACTCTTTAAGCATAGAAATATGAAATACTGGGTGAACCGGCACCAACTCATTTGGCAAGTCCCACTCATTGGCAACTTTCCCGATACGCTTCAAAATTTGATATGGGCCTAGATATTGGGGACTAAGTTTCCCTTTCTTGACACACCTCATCACACCTTTCATGGTGAGATTTTCAAATAGACCCAATCACAAATTTCAAATTCTAAATCCCTTCTCCTTACATCGGCATAAGTTTCTGCCTACTTTGAGCCGTTTTTAACCTCTCTCTAATGAGCCAAACTTTCTCAATAGCTTCATAAACCGATCCAAGTCCAATAAGAGCAATATCACCTACTTCAAAAAAACCAACCAAAGACCTACATATCCTACCATACAAAGCTTCAAAAAGATCCATACCGATACTTGAGTGGTGACTATTATTGTAGGAAAATTCTATCAAGGGAAAGTTTTCATCCCAATTACCTCTAAAATCTATAACACACTCACTCAACATGTCCTATAAAGTTTGAATGGTACGTTTTGCTTGACCATCTGTTTGAGGGTGGGAAGCGGTACTAAGCTTCACCTTTGTACCTAGCCCTTTTTGAAATGACTTCCGAAAGTGTGAAGTAAATTGAGTACCCTGATATGAAATGATGGATAAAGGAATTCCATGTAACTTCACTATCTCACTTATGTACAACTTGGCATATTCTTCTGCAGAGTGGGATACCTTAACGGGAATCAAGTGGGATAATTTTGTCATTCTATCAATAATGACCCAAATAGAATCATGTTGCCTTCGAGTTCGAGGCAAAGCCACAATAAAATCCATGTTTGCCTCTTCTACTTCCAAATGGAGATTGGTATATCTTGCAAAAAGCCTCCCAGTTTTCGTTGTTCAACCTTGACTCGTTGATAATTAGGACATTTGCCTACAAATTCTGCAATATACTTTTTCATACCATTCCACCGGTAGACTTTCCGTAGATCACAATTTATCTTGGTGGCTCCTTGATGAATAGACTATCTAGAACCATGAGCTTCTTCTAAAATTTTCTCCCTCAACCCATCCATATCCGAAACACAAAATTGACCTTGGTACCTAAGTACCCCATCTCCCCCTTGGGAGAAAGCCTCAACGAAATTGTTGAGTACCAATTCTTTCAATTCCATTAATATAGGATCAAGGTCTGGTTTAGACTTCACATCTACCACAAAGGATAATTTGGAGACATTATGAATCGTGAAACCACCCTTAGGCGAATATACTAGTTGAACACCTAGCCGGGCCAATCTATGCACCTTACTAACCAATTCCTTCTTCTCATCCTCTACATGAGCCACACTATCCATGGATAATCTACTAAGTGCATCCGTTACTACATTAGCTTTGCCGGACACTCATGTAATAATCCTTCAAAAATTCTAACCACTTTCTTTGTCGGGGATTCAAGTCATTTTGGCTAAACACATATTGAAGACTTTTGTGATCGGTGAATACATCTACATGGGCCCCATACAAGTAATGCCTCCATATTTTCAAAGCAAATACTACCCCCGCTAATTCAAGATCATGGGTCAAATAATTCTTCTCATGAACCTTCAGTTGCCTTGAGTCATAGACAATTACCTTACTATGTTACATGAGCACACATCCCAACCCCACTCGCGAGGCATGGCAATATACCACAAACCCATTGGTACCCTCCGGTAAGGTCAACACCAGAGCTGAGATAAGCCTTTCAACTTTAGAAGCTTTTCTCACAAATCTCTAACTATTCAAATTTAGCCTTCTATTGAGTCAACGCTATCAATGAGGAATCAATGGAGGAAAAACCCTCAACAAACCTCCTATAGTAATCGAAAAAGCCCAAGAGGCTTCTAATGTCAAAAGGAGTTAGAGGTCTAGGCCAACTGTTGACTCTATCGGTCTTCTTAGGATCTACCTCAACGCTCTTGCTTGACACAATATGACCAAGGAAAGCTATGAACCTCAACCAAAATTCACACTTGCTAAATTTTGCAAAAAGTTGATTGTCCTTAAGAACTTGCAATACGATTCTCAAATAGTCAACATGCTCATTCTCACTCCTTGAATAGATCAAGATATCATCAATAAAAATTATCACAAACATATCAAGATATTTCCGGAACACTTTATTCATTAGGTCCGTAAATGTCGTTGGGGCATTAGTTTGGACAAATGACATCAAAAGGAACTCATAAAGCCCATACCTAGTTCGAGAATCCGTCTTGGGTATATCATCCCCTCTCACCCTAAGTTGGTGGTAGATCAAACTGAGGTCAAGTTTTTAGAAGTATTTAGTCCCTTGGAATTGGTCAAACAAGTCATTTAGTCGAAGCACATTCTAGAGACCCATCTTTCTTTCTAATAAACAACACTGGAGCACCCCATGGAGAGATACTTGGATGAATAAAACCCTTATTTAGAAAATACTTTAATCGCTCTTTCAACTCGGCCGGAGCCATTCTATAAGAAGGAATGGAGATAGGTTGTGTATTTGGGAAAAGATCAATGCCAAAATTCATTTCCCGCTCGAGAGGAATGTTGGGCAAGTCATAGAGAAAGACATATGGAAATTTATTCACCACGGGGACCGACTCCAGGAAGGGGCTTCAGACTCAACATCTATCACCCTAACAATATGGTAAATGCACCCTTTGGAGATCATTTTCCTAGCTTTGAGACAAGAATCAAAATGACCTCTAGGGATAGAATTACCCCTTTTCCACTCTAAAATAGTCCCATTTGAAAATTGGAATTTGACAACCCGAGTCCTACAATCTATGGAGGCATAACATGCATGCAACCAATCCATACACAAAATCACATTAAAGTCCAACATGTCTAACTCCACTAAACCCACCAAAGTGACTTTATGAGACAAATAAACAATACAACTTCTATTGACTTTTTTGTCACTGCCAAGTCATTAACCAGGGTAGAAACCAAAAAAGGTTATACTAACACTTCGGGAGTATTTTAAAATTCATAGCTACAAAAGGTGTAACAAAGTACAAAGTGGCACCGGGATATAACAATGCATATACATCAATAGAAAAGACTTATAACGTACTGGTCACCACATCTGGGGAGCTTTCTTGGTCACCTCGGGATTGAAGGGCATAAAAGTGGTTTTGCTTTTGAGCATTGGAGTTGGAATCGCATGGAAGAGTTTGTTTGCCTTGTCTCCCTTGGCCATGAATACTGGGCAATCTCTCATCTTCTGGCCACACTTTCCACACCCATAGCACCCATATGAGCCGAGTAAGCATTTGCCTTAATTTTTTCCACCACATTTTGCATAATTAGGCCTAGCAACATCTAAAACACCATTATTGCCTCTTTGAGGTTTGTGGTTGGAAAACCTATCCTTGTCAACCCTTGGAGTACTAGAGGAGCCTTTATTGAAGAATCTTTTCTTGAACCTTCCCCGACCTTGCCAATCGGACTTAGCATTGGAAAAGTTCCCTTCACCGAGTCTAGCACTTTTCACCTTCTTATTATTGCCTTGGAGTTTATCACTCTCCGTTTGTTGGGCATACACCATAAGATGTGAAATATCCATGTCACGGAGGAGCATTACCGTGTGACATTCTTTTCTTACCACCTTAAATATACCCGTCACATACCTACTCATTTCATCCCTTGGATCCGCCACCATATCCGAAGCATACTTGGAAAATTAGGTGAACTTAAGAGAATATTCTTGAACACACATGCCTCCTTGACGAAGGTTGATAAATTCTTTCACCTTAACTTCCCTCATCTCTCGGGGAACGTACCTATCAAGGAATTCCTTCTTGAACACCTCCCAATTTATGGGACCCGCTCCTACCGGCCTATTCATCTTCCATTGAGTAAACCATACTTGGGCCACACCCATAAATTGGTAATCGTCTAGCTCTGCTTTTTCTACCGAGGTCACCCCCGTATCATTAATTATCTTGTAAACCTCTACCACAAATTCTTTAGGATCTTCTCCCACTTTGGAACCAAAGAACATAGGAGAGTTCATTCTTGTGAAATCTCTCAACCTTGAAACCATGGAGTTTATATTAGGGTTTCCATAAGCTCCAACATCCCTATCGGCTTGGGCCGTCATGGCTTGAGACAATGTTAGAAAATACGACCTAATCTCCACATTTGTCATAGACAGAGGATCAACCGGAGGTTGCCCATCTTGAGGAGTTTGATTATCTTGAGGAACTCCTTGATTCACAATCTCCTCTTCCACCCTTGTAGCATTTTCCCTTTGTGTATTCATTTACTGAAGACACAAGAGAATGATTAGGAGAGGGACTTTTTTAGAGTTAAACTCTATGGTACGACCCAAGAGTAATGAAAGACGTGTAATTTCCTAAACATCTTGTAGCGTCTCACTCATAAATGTGGCGCGCTTCACACTCATGAACAAGACTCTACTAGACGTAGCTTATGAGACATCATCCTAAAATCATTCTAGACATTTTGCTCTGATTACCAAGTTTGTCACGATGCTAGGGTACCCTCTAGACGTAACATGACACATAACACCCCTAAAGGCACTATGTAAGCCACTTAGAATCTCATCATATAAGTAAAGAACAATAAAGAGTAAAAACATATTTTTTTATCAAGTCTTAAGAAGTTTTCATAAAGCAAATCGGAAATCTAGACATAGTATCATTTAGCCATCTATTACAATTGAAGTCTCAAAATAGGGTCACATCCCTTACAATAGAAAATTCAAAAGTCTAGTACAATAAAAGGAATGGAGCAACAAGACATCACTCGTCCTTGGATCCATGACGACTCACCACAAGCTTTGGAGAATAGTCAATCCAATATTTGAACAAGAAGTAAGATCACCTCAAACGTCGGAACCTACACTTTGTAAAAAATGTAGAAGAAATATAGTTTAGTACAAAAATGCACTAAATATGATAGTCATGTATAAAAATCCTTGAAATAATGCTAAAAAGACATTGTAGTTGAAATGTATGCACTTTACCAAGTTAAGAGTTCCTCATGAAAATTAGTGTAAAACGCATAAGATACAATCATTTCAACATATTGATCATCACATCATAATGAAAACAAACCATAAGTACCCTCAAAGCATCCTTGTGCAATGTATGAATAAGATACCATACTCCTACGCACACTAAGGAAAGCTTATGAAGTGATTATAGTTCATAACTCCAATTCTAGTTCATACTACAATACTGGATTAGCTTTACGCATGGAATTCGGTGTCTACCCACCGAAAAGGGGTGTCTTACTTGCCTAAGGTAGAACTCAACTATTATCTTAGGATGATCACCTAGCTAAAAGACCTATGAGGGCACGTAGTTTATGGGATAAGGGGATTGCTACTAGAAAACCCGAACTATACTAACTTAACGGCTTCCAGAAAACCTCACCTCTACTAACTTAAGGTAATCCATCCCAAGAGATTGTTCCTAGAAACCCGACATCTACTATCATGAAGTCTTCTATTTCATATCAATATCCGCTCGATGCTAAGCATAATTCCCATTGAGTTTACATTAAGTCTTGAATCAAATTGATAATTATGGAAGAATGTCTTGACACTCAATCCAACAAACTCATCTTAAAGCTCATAAACTTAGTAGGGGAGACTAGTCTTCAACCCTTAGAATCACTACATCTGACAAACATTTCACATTGTATGATATTCATACCTAAGTGTGCAAATGAGGATAATCATCCAATCAACACAACAATTAGATTATAATGTATTCACTTTACTCTCAAAGCAATCTAATTGTTTACACACAAGTCTAATACACATAACTAATTCCCATGTTCTCCCCTTTAAGGGCTATAGATCACATTCAACCAATCAATCTAGAATTAATACATAATACTTAGATGGTGACATGATTCAATTAACTAAACTACTATAAGTACAATTTCAAAATTACTACAGTTTACCCAATTTCACAAGTCATAAATTAAGGTTATGGGGAATTCATGGATCCATGGTAGATTTTATCATAAAACCACTATAAGAAGCAATTCAATCATAATATAAGTTAATTAAATCATCAAAAACGATTTTAGAAAGAATCCATGACTTGGAGTGAAAACCCTGGGTTTGGAGACCTTTGTACTTTGAAATTGAGAGCTTGACGACTTCATGGATGAAAGCTAACCATGAATCAAAGACTACCATACCTTAGATACAAAAAAATCCACCAAAATTGTGTGATCTCCCTTCTTCAAGCCCTAGTTTGATCTTCTTCTTCTTCTTCTTGGGGTTTCAAGAGAGAAGATTTTGGAGAGGTTTTGATTTAATTTGGGGATTTTGTGTATTATGATATTAGATGGGTTCTTTTAGGTGGTAAAATTACTTATATAGTTGTTTAAAATAGGCCGAAAACGACACCACATAACCATTAAATAAAAAGGAAATTACAAAAAGACACATAACCTTAACTGTCAAAAGGCAGTTCAGGTGAGACCTAGGACTGGGGACCCACAGACTGTAAGTGGACTTACTGAGCGTCCTGCAGGTCCGTAGGTCCATGATATGGGGCTTGACCCATGACCCCACCCCACCTACGGAGCGTGGTGGACCTATGGGGCGTAGAAGTCCTCTTGGGTCACTACCTAGGTCATTAATTTTGGTTCTTTCCTCAAGGACCCATGGTTGGTCCTTGGGGTTTAGGCCTTGACATCCTAACACCAAACCATGGGTTTTAAGGTACGGGAAGGTATTTTTAAGGCTCTAATTTTAACGTCAAGTTCTAGCTTAGCCTACTAATTTTATGTTAGACACTAGTTTAATCTACAAATTTCTAGAATGTTACAAAAGAGAAGGTCGTTGAATCGTCTGTTTCGAAAAACTATCCTCATGATAGTGATTTGGAGGAAGAAATTCCCATTGCCAAAAGATTAAGATTAAACATTGAATCTAATGGAGCTGCGAAATTGTGTGAAAAGGTACTTATTTTTCTTGAAAAGAAATCAGAGTTGCATTTTTTTTAATCCAAACAAAATTGGACACTCATATCGTTATGAATCTTCATAGGTGGAGATGGATCACTCACTACATATTTGAGTTCTAAATGAAAAATAGTTGTGTCCACAGCCAATTGGGAAGCTAGCTATACTAATAATTAAGCCTTTGTATTTGGTGTTCGCATCATATATCACTCCTTCAATATTGTAATCCACGTACTTACCTTTGATAGATTACAACTTATTAATCAATCTCCAAAATAATTAGTGAAACTATTAAATAAGTATTACATATATAATACAATGCGAATTAATATATATATATATAGATATTATTATTATTATTATTGTTATTATAATAATAATAACAATAATAATAATAATAATTAAGCTATACATACATAATCAGGATGGTGTTTCCATTGTAATCAAATTACACAAATTGGTATATAGACTGCTTTTATCTATATAAAAATGGTAATCATGCTGATATACAAAATGATTTATGGCCTAAATTAATTTTTCAATTTTTTTTCTCGGTATGAAATATACCAACAAAAAACAATAAGTATTATAACCAATTTAATATTTTTCAATTTTGTTGTCTATAAACAACCCAAAACACACTATCAACTCCACCAATCGATGTACCCAAAATTATTACAAAAGTTAGTGTTTATATATGTATGACCTCCAATATAACAATTACACCGAAAAAAAATTCTTGTATTATGATTTTTATTATAAAATACATAATATACGCTATTTATTACACCAAATCATCTACACTAAGTACACTATCAATTACACCTAATATTCTACCAAAAAATATTCATGGAATTTGACGTTTATACACAAATTAAAATAGACCATCATTTTCACCAAATCATTTACCAATATAAAATCATCAATTTTGTTGTATTTGAAAATCCCAAAACACAACGAAAGTTGGTGTTTACATACGATCTAAAATATAACAATTACACCAAAAAAAAAAAAAGTAACGAATTTGGTGTTTATTAAAAACATAATATACAACATTAATTACACCACGTGATCTACACCAAGTACACTATCAATTATACTGAATAATCTATCAAAAAAATATTCATGGAAATGACGTTTATACACGAATTAAAATTGACCATCTTTTTTTACCGAATTATTTATAAAAATAGAATCACGAAATTTTATTTTTAAAATCAACCAAAGAACCCTACAAAGTAAATCAAAATAAATACCAAAACATAATTACAGATTTGTTGTTTAGTAACAACGTAATATACACTATCAATTATACCACTCAATCTACTAAAATTCAATCCATAAAAGTGATTTTTAAACGACCTCAAATACACCGTCATATTCAATCCTAGTATGGTCAGATTTTGAAGTAAAATTTAACAACTAAACATCTAATGTCGTCTATAACACAAAAACATATACCAACCTAATAGATTACAAGATAAAGATCATGAAAAAAAAAATATATTAAATAAAATAAGTAAAATAATCACGTCAAAAAACACAAATTGAATCGTGATTTATAAAACCTGACATGTCCCATCGTTCGTTATGTTGAATTAGAATTGAAAAACTGTTGGTATCCATAACTGGACAATCGATCGTAATAGGGAGAAAGAGAGTTTTATTTGGATTAAAAGATTTTTTTGATGAGAGAATATATAACAATCTGAGTAAATTGTGAAAGGTAAAAGTATTGGAAAAATTAGGAAATGGTAGAAAATCGTGGCTGATTATTACTACACTATATTTTTGTACATTAATTCCTATTTTTTTGAAAAAAGAAACTATTGCTATGTTGGTGAATAAATACATTATTACTATATAATGGTTATTAATGTACTTAATTTGTATACTTAAATTTTTTGTCCATTTTTTTCAATAAGAAGAAGAAACCTAACTTATAAAACTGAAAAATATCACATAACTAATCTGATTAATCCAAAATTGAATTATTGAAACCTGACCAAATTTACTTATTTAGTCTGATGATATAATTTGCAAGTTCATATAATGAAAAAACACAAGACCAAATTGAATCGAACTACTCAATAGACGAAATCCTCAATAGCAAAATCATAATTTCCACTAAAAAAATTGCAATATATAAAAAAAAACACTTGAAGAGATAAAAAAAGGTTCATCATCTACTATATATACACAAAATACGGATAAGGCACAAGTACCCTCTAGACAACGAAATGCCAGAGACACATCTTAACTAAACCAATGTTCTATTACACCCAAAAAAAAAACTTTTTTTTTATAATTTTGTACTTGTATATTTTTCCCATATAAATAGTATAATTCTCCGTAAAAAAAGACCCCCTCGACCGTGGCTAGCTCCACCCAACCTAGGTCTACTTCCAAACCCAAATAAAAGAAACAAAATAAAATAACAAAAAAGAAACAAAATAATATAAGTTGGTAAGGTTATAGTAGTAATAATGTGGTAACAAGATGGCAATTTGTGGAGAGGGTTGGAAGAAAAAAAAAGAAAGAAATTTTATGTGGAACCATGGTTAGTTTGTAACTAAGGTAAAACCTCCTTAGTAGTAGAGAGTAGAAACAATCTTTTCTCCTCTTACACGTAAACATGAACACGTGGTACTTTGTGCAACAACACTTATACTATTTATTATATATATATATCATTGTCAAATACTCATAAATCCTCATTTGGCTTTATCACTATCCATTTTCCTCTCTCCAGAAAAAATACTACTCTCTCTCTCTTTCTCTCTCTCTTGCTGTTTCTTCTGTTGAAAGTTCAAACAAAACTCGTCGGTTCGGTGTTTTTTGGTTTTAGCTGTAGATTTATGTATCTGATAACCTTGACCGCTTCGGAATTCATCGGTTTGTGACGTCAGCATTAGTTTTCCGGTCATCGGAATCGAAAGTTTTATATGTAAGGACCTTCCTCTCCTTTGATCTGCTTTTCCTTTTCTTTTTTTTTTCTATTGAATTAATGTTTTTAACTGATTATTTAATGGAAAAATGGTTGCAGAGAATTAAAGGGAAATTGAAATTGAGTTCAGTTTTTATTTATTTATTTTTTTTTATTTTTTTTGGTGAGTTTTACGATAAGCCAGATGATTGATTTCTAGCTGTGTGTAGATTGAAGAGCGTTCACTGGAAGTGATAATTTCATTGAGCTGATTTATATTGATTCTCTCGAGAAATTGTTGAGTCCTTTTGAAGAGTTCGAATTTGACCTAATTTGAATTTAAGGTGAGATTTTTTTTGTTAGCTTAATGTTTTCATCGTTCATTCATTTATTACATGGTTTTACCTGTATCTTGACTTGATAAAATCAATTTAAAAACAATGTTTTTTTTTTTTTGATTGAGTGTTTTAATGACAGTGCTTTAGCTTCTCTTTTTTTTAAAAAAAGAAAATTTCATTCCAATTCGCCAGTGGTTTACGTTTCCCATTTTCTGATTCTTTGCTTCTCTTACTCTGAACTCAAAGAGGAGCTAAAATGTTTTGCCTGGATATGAAACTCTCAGCATTAAATGGTTATTTTACAGAACCTTGAGATATGTCCTTGAGTATTTTCTTAATTAGGTTAGATTTGTGAATTTTTTTTTTTACATGCCTTCTCCCTCTATTTTTTCATACATCATGACATTGAATTGTACCACTAAGGGGTCGTTTGGTGGGGAATAGGTTATCATGGGATTAACTAATCCTTTATTATATCCTGGAATTATTATACCTTATACCTCACATCAAACGGCTCTTAAGTGTATGCTAATGGAAAAATGTGTAATGAGTCGTGAAAGTAAATAAATGTCAATATGATTTAAATGAAAACTATTGAAGTAGGGATCGCTTGGTGAGGGTGTATATGATAGTGATGTATAGGGTGGAATCTGGATTAGTAATTCTGACATTATTTTTATCCACGGCATACTTTGGTGTATTAAAAATAACATCGTACATAGATTATTTCTAAAAAGCATCATTTGTTTAAAAAATACCCTCCGCATTCTTTAACTTTGTACACTTCCAGGGCATGTGTCTTTAACTATGCCTGTGCCTGTACTAAAAATTCTTTTATTGCTAATACCATGGTTTGCTACGTATTAGTTATAAGTTATACACATTACACAGGATACTACCAAAAAGGGTGTGTCACAAGCATCAGCTGTACATTGGTTGAAAAATTGTACCGAACAAGGGATGAGTAATATCAAAACTAATAAATGCACTATTTTCTCTAATACCTTCCATCAAAGGACCCCTTAAAGTTCATGCCATGCATAAAGTGCTACCATGCTGGTGTAGTGTAGGAGGAGAGTGGGCATATGTTGTAGATAGCTCCCATTGCATTTATGCAAAGAGGATATTTCCTTAATTAGAATCCATGGCCTACAAGCACTAAAGGAGCATGTCTGACATAACATAGACACATTTATTTGTACCTTCATGAAAATAATTATGTAGAAGTATGTCACCCATGTGGTTGTTAGGCATAGGAAAAATTAGGATAAGAGATTTCGTTCTCAAAAAAAATAAATTTGGTTAAGAGAAAATGGGAACAAGGAAGTACCTAGAGAATAAGCAATGGAGTATTTTATGTCATTATACTTCGAGAGTTTGAATCATGCACGAGAGTTTGAATCATGCACGCCCATGCACGTAAACCTGCATACCCTAGTAGTTGAAGAAAGTGGTATTGTCTAATAGAAGTTCCACAGGTTATGATGGAAAAATTTATGCTCTATAATGCATGTTAAGAAATTCATTAATGAGTTGATGAAAAGGATTAATTTGGGAACCTTCAAAAGTTTTGAGGTAGACGTATAAATTCGAAACAACAATCATGTCAAAGCAGCAGATTGATCCGTTGGTAGCCGTTAAAGTTTTTAGTAGTTTGTATGCTTCGTCCAGACAAACCTAATTTAAGTAGTTTGTATACTTTGACCAGACAAACCTGATTTAAGTAGTTTGTATGCTTCGACCGGACGCACCTAATTTTTAGAAGTGTGTGTTGACCCGACAAACCTAATCTTAGTAGTCTCTGCTCATCGATCCGACAAAACTGAATATTTTATCAAACTATGATAGAATTCAACACCTTAAAAGTAAAATTAATACTATTCATAATGTGACAAATGTCAAATTGGATAGTCCAGGAAAAGTGATCAGGCATTTAATTACATTTTAGCTAATATCCAGCAGAATCTAATATACATATTCCAAGTAATATCCAGTTGAGTTTTAAAACGCCCATGGTGATCACACACAAAAGAATCTTGTTTTATGGAATTAGATACTACTATCTGTGTTTTTTCGTCGAGTGATTTTCTTTGGTTGCAATTAATGCTGCAAAAAGTGCAGTTGATGCATGAGAAAAAGGCGAGGTGAGCCTAGCATGAACCAGCGTGCTATTTGAACTTCTAAAATGGAAAGCTCTGGGTGCGGGGATGTTGAAAATATATTCTTTGTTTGGTGTATCGGGGTTCATGAGGTCCATCCATGGTTGCTGTCCTGGCTACTCTTTGCTCTAGGCCATAACATTTTTGTATACTTATGGTGTCCATTCTAGGTTTTAAATTGCAGCACTATTGTTCAGGGTCATTAGGTAGTTGTTGCCTGTCGTATAGACTAGCAATTGCTTCCAACCCTAATTATATGGTTCACTTTGCCAATGCTCCCTTCCCTTGGAGAAATTTTCTGGTTTGGTCACTCTCCTCCTCTAGCCTAGTTTTAGTAAGCCAAAAGTCTGTTTTGAACTACCTTTGCCAAGAAAGAAAGAGAAAAGAAAGACTTGCACTACCATCTCCGTGCAAAACCAGTGCCAACTTGTTCTCAAGTTCAGCGTGTTGTACCTACTGGCTGTTTTATCGTTATTTAGATATTAACAAAGGCAGTATAACTTTAATCCGTATCTACTAAACTTGATATAAGCGCTACACCATATTTGGCAGTCAATGTGACACATTTCTATCTGATAAGAGAGAACCATCTCAGGATGGTACTTTTTTTTTCATTTTGTATAGTATTTGCTTCCACACCAGTATGGGTAAATGTGCTAATTAGACAAAACCATGTCAACACTTAGGGAACTAACATAAAAGTATGCAGAGTGGTATATTATTGCCTATTGGTCTGGACTCTAGTAGTCTTCTTCGAAGTGAAACCTTTGTAGTTTGACCATATAGCTTGTTTTGGACCTGAAATTGGGTTGTAGAAAACTCGTGAGAACAATTTGGGAGCTGAGAGAGGAAGTCCATAAATAATCAAGACTAGTCTGATGTTAACCGATTGTTCTGTGAAGTGAAATCCTTCGACTATATAACTATCTTATTAATCCAAGTATGGACTCTTATGCTATTTGGGGGAAATCCCAAGTATCATTTGGGAGCTCAGAGCCTAGAAAGGCGTAGATACTATTGGTGGTGTATTATGCAATTAGTAGTGTCTTGCAAAATGAAGTCCTTGTGGGTTGGTCATATGGTATCTATTTGATTCAAACAGTTCCAATAGTCATTGATAATTTTCGGATATAGTATTGGAATAGAAAGGTCCATTACGTAATAACAGTTGGTGTTAGTCCATCTTTTATTTACTTTCTTTTTTTGATAGCTGTTGTTAGGTGATGTTTTTATTGTTCGTCACCAATGTGAAATATTTCTCTTTATAGTCCTTATCAATTGGATTTTGGGAGATCTTTTGTATTTTGGAAAGTAGAAGGGAGAAATGTTGTTGGTTTGGAAAACATTTTTTTTATAATGGTGGTATCCGAAGCAGTTCACACACCTCGACTGTTTCACAATACCTGCTACGGCACACCAACATATATACTGGTTAACTCTATCCACCAAAGTTTGGGCAGTTGAAAAAGTTTTCTATATTGCCTCGGACAGCATTTGAGCCCTAACCCTGCTATAATATTCATCCCTTTTCATTGACTGCTGCATGACTCCCTTGGGTTTAAGTTGAGGTTTCTACTTTGAATTATATAGTAAGGAGATGGAAGAGAAGTTGTCGGTGAGACTTAAAGGTAGCTCAGTTGGTTTGCTATGAAAATCCCAACTTGTTGGTGAGGGTATGATACCCAACCTTGTAATCCCCTCTCCATTTCCCCTTAATAAATAAATAAAAAAAGGAAGAGGAGAAGTTGCCTTGTTGTTTTGAAGAAGCTTTGGAATGTTTATCATTTCTTTTAATCTGAAAAGTTAAAGGCAATAAATAATGCACCTGAACTTGCCTGTCATCTGGTTTTCAAGTGGCTTCCTTACTGTTTATCATTCCTGAACCCCTTCGCAGCCTTCTATCCAGTGTATCCAACACAGGAAATAATAGAATTGAAATTGTTTATTCCTTCCAGAACTCAAGTCTTTTCAGCTCAAGAACTACCATAATTGCTACATGGTGGCCATGGTTTGTAAAAAGCCATGTGCTTGTCGTAAACTTTCAATGCCATTACATTCGAAAATTTTTGTTCAATCTGTATGTATCTATGCTTAACCCATCACTGTTACCTGTTAAAATGGTATTGTATTTGTATCTTCTGTATGTTGTATATGTCAACTTGGAATATTCAATATAAAGGCATTAGAACCGTAGAGTACTGAAGATTATATTTCACTTCATCTCAAATTGTCTAATTGGGATGAATCCTTGGGATAGGGTAGTTAGGAATCGGGTTTCTCCTCTTTGACAATTTTTTCACAAACGTATAATAATTATTTCGAGATTATTCTTGCTCAACAATTCTATTAGCCTTTTGTTTTTAGCATGTTTGACATCATTCGCTGGAATTATCTGGACTTAAAAATCTCTTTTTTTGTGGTTATGTAGACTGCAGGAAAATTTGATTCAGCAATTACTGGGGCACACTTTCCTTTGGTTTCACATATCTCAGCAGAACTTGTATGATATAACGTAAGCTAAGTTCTACTTCAGAGACATGGCATCAAGATCTAGTGCAAACTTTTTCGACTTGGCATCTGAGGACATACTGGATATACATCAGACTCCTAGAGCACTTCCGCGTATGATGACTGTTCCCGGGATAATTTCTGATGGCTGTCGCAGCAATGATGGCGATTCAGATAGTATGTCATCTGCTTGTCATGAGCGAAAGATTATTGTTGCAAACATGCTGCCTTTGCATGCTCAAAGGGATACAACAGCTGAAAAGTGGTGCTTTAGTTTGGACGAGGATTCACTTTTATTACAACTGAAGGATGGGTTTTCACCTGAAACTGACGTTATCTATGTGGGTTCTCTCAAGGTAGATGTGGAGCCCAGTGAACAGGAGGAAGTTACACAGCGACTACTTGAGGAGTACAAGTGTGTGCCTACCTTTCTACCTTGTGAAATCCAGGAAAAGTTTTATCATGGTTTCTGTAAGCAACAACTGTGGCCTCTTTTTCACTACATGCTCCCGATGTGCCCAGACCATGCAGATCGTTTTGACCGTCAGCTGTGGCAAGCTTATGTCTCAGCAAACAAGATATTTGCTGATAAGGTTATGGAAGTGGTTAATCCCGAGGATGATTATATCTGGGTTCAAGATTACCACCTCATGGTTCTTCCAACATTCTTAAGAAAGAGGTACCATCGAGTGAAGCTTGGGTTCTTTCTTCATAGCCCATTCCCATCATCAGAAATTTACCGGACTCTCCCAGTTAGGGATGAAATTCTAAAAGGATTATTAAACTGCGACCTGATTGGTTTTCATACTTTTGATTATGCACGTCATTTTCTGTCATGCTGTAGTAGAATGCTAGGTCTAGATTATGAATCTAAGCGAGGTCACATCGGACTTGATTATTTTGGTCGTACAGTTTACATTAAAATTCTTCCAGTAGGCATACATATGGGTCGACTTGAGTCTGTGTTGAATCGTTCTTCTACATTTGCTAAAGCTAAAGAAGTTCAAGAGCTGTTCAAAGGGAAGAAAGTCATTCTTGGTGTGGATGATATGGATATCTTTAAAGGTATTAGTTTGAAATTACTAGCTTTTGAACACCTACTACAGCAGCAAGAGGATTTGCAGGGTAAACTTGTTCTTGTCCAAATAGTAAATCCTGCTCGTAGCTCTGGAAAGGATGTTCAGGAAGCAAAGAGGGAGACATATTCGACTGCCGAGAGAATCAATGAAATTTATGGTACTTCTAATTATGAGCCTGTAATTTTGATAGATCGTCCTGTTGCTCGATATGAGAAGACCGCATACTATGCTGTTGCTGAATGTTGCATAGTCAATGCAGTGAGGGATGGGATGAACTTAGTGCCTTACAAGTATATTGTCTGTAGGCAAGGCTCTCCTGGTATGGACGAAGCTATGGGTATGAAAGCTGATTCTCCTAGAACTAGCATGCTTGTTGTGTCTGAATTTATTGGTTGCTCACCATCGTTGAGTGGGGCAATTAGGGTAAATCCATGGGATATTGAAGCTGTGGCTGAGGCTTTAAATGTTGCCATTACAATGACGAATTCTGAGAAAGAACTACGTCATGAGAAGCACTATCGCTATGTGAGCTCTCACGATGTAGCTTATTGGGCTCGTAGTTTCATGCAAGATTTGGAGAGAGCATGCCAAGATCATTATAGTAAGCGTTGCTGGGGCATTGGCCTGGGCCTAGGTTTTAGAGTTATTGCACTTTCACCAAGCTTTAGAAAGTTGTCCTTAGATCACATTGTTTCCTCATACAGGAGGACTCAGAGAAGGGCTATATTTTTGGACTATGACGGTACTGTTGTACCTCAGTCATGTATGGTTAAAGCTCCAAGTGCCGAAGTTATTTCTCTTTTGAATGCTCTAAGTAATGACCCTAAAAACACCGTGTATATAGTTAGTGGCAGAGGAAGGATTTCATTATGCGAGTGGCTTGCACCATGCGAAAGGCTTGGAATAGCTGCTGAACATGGGTACTTCATAAGGTAAAGACCTATTCATCTTGTATTCTTAGGGTTACATTTATACTTGTCGTCAGATAGTCCTCCTTGTTTTGCAGTTGGACTGTAGTTTCTCATTTGGAACTTGTGTTCAGGTTTTGTTTTATTTTTATTTTTTTACGCATTCATCGACAACATGGTCTCTATTGTTTTCTCTCATTGCAGGGATTGTAAAACTTCTGAATGGGATCATTTAGATTCTGATCTTGAATGGAAAGAAATTGCGGAACCTGTGATGCAACTTTACACAGAAGCAACTGATGGATCATATATAGAATCTAAAGAGAGTGCATTGGTGTGGCACCATTATGATGCAGACCCTGACTTCGGCTCCTGTCAGGCAAAGGAATTGTTGGATCATTTGGAAAGTGTACTTGCAAATGAACCTGCAGTTGTTAAGAGGGGTCAACATATTGTTGAAGTCAAGCCGCAAGTAAGCCTTCCTCTTCTAACTAATGCCAGCACAATCATGTTGCATAATGCTGTTCAAAAGTTTTGAATTCTTTACTCGACTTGCAGGGTGTTACCAAAGGATTAGTTGCAGCGAAAGTTCTCTCTATGATGGTTGATAGGGGGAAACCGCCTGATTTTGTGATGTGCATTGGAGATGACAGGTCGGATGAAGACATGTTTGAGAGCATATTAAGCACTATTTCCAGTTCGTCGGTCACTGCTGCCCCTGACATCTTTGCCTGCACCGTTGGGCAGAAACCAAGCAAAGCCAAGTATTACCTTGATGATACTGCTGATGTTCTTAAACTTCTTGGAGGTCTTGCTAATGCTTCTAATCCAAAGCCAATAGATACTGCTCAATTCCAGCTTGCCTTTGGTTCTGTTATTTGAGTCGGTCAAGGATGCAGACAACTTTGATATAGAAATTAGAAAGTATCATTAGGGCTAGAGTTCTTTTAAAAATATAGTTTTGCAGTTGTGATTGTGCCTGGCCTGAATTATTAACAGGCACTGATAACTTAACTTGTACATATATATATGACTCTTTAATATGAGAACTTGGTTTATTTTCTCTTAGGAAGCTCCTGGCGAAGATGCATCAGGTGAGTTCTTCATATCATTGTGAAATGTGCTCGTTTGTACCGAAATGAGGTACCTTATTAAGAGACTATGGTGCGGGGAAGCTTACCTTGTTCAGTTGGTTGGCTTCTTGAATTTTTACCTTATTGGTGATGGGATGGGTTTGATTCCTCTTTGCATATGGCGCCTGTAGTGGTTTTCACACATTCCAAACGTCCCAAGTTAACCCAGCCCTTAGGCCTAACACATGTACGACCCCTTAAATTTGTCTTTAAATTTCATTTTGACACTCCAGCTTAATCTTGTTCCATCTGAACCCTTCAACTCCAATTTTTATGTTTTATCTTTAACACCTTTTTTTCACCTCATATAATTGTCATGTGCGTGCTGGGCAAGTAAAAGCCATCCAATTACATACCGCCATGTGTTTTATTTTCTCCATATCATCGGGTTAGTCCAAACTCTATTATGGATCCTTGGAGTTATTTCCCTCCAAAAGTGAAGGACTTTTGTAATTGTTTCTCCAAAATAAACAAGTTCTTAACCTACTCTTTGGAGAATCCTTTCAAAACAACAATCCTCTCCCAAATCTCCACCATTAGAAGAATGTAACTTTCTGCAATTATCAATGATATCTTCCCATTTAAAGACTCAAAATCACATTTGAAGACTAAAATATTCTAAATGTTAAAATTGCTTTGGTTGTTGCTGGTAAGCAAATCTTTTAACCATGCTTTGGAGTTTCTTTTCCGATGCTTTGTCGGTGTCTTTTTTTCTTTTTCTTTTTTAGTTTTTTTAGTGTTTCTCATTAAGCATTTTTGATACAAGATTTAGATTTTTAATTTTGAAATACTGTAAAAATCAGTTTCGTTTGTTCAATACTAGGTACATAAAGTTCTACATAATCTTACACTTAACCCTAGCTTATTTCACAAATGAAACGTCACTACAATTCAAGTTCGACCCATTTAAAGTATTTGCATCTATTATGCAATAAGTAAGAAAATAAAATAGATAAAAAAAGAATGGGAAAGAAGAAGAGATGGAGGAAATAAATAGGTAGAATGCCAAATATTAAGGTTAATCAGATCGCCTGTTAAAGGTGAGATGACAACACTATTTCAAGTCAGCATATTTTGTTAAAATGGAACAGAAAATTGGAGTTAAAGAGTTAAAATGAAACAAACTTGAATTGGAATCTTAAAATGAAATTTAAGAACAAGTTTAAGGGGTTGTACATGTGTTTGGCCCAACCCCTATGTGTACATTCTCTTTGAATATGTAACAGAGTCATTTTTCACTATTTTAAGTTTTATATGTGAAAATGTCGTCACTTTAGAAGCAAGTTAAAACAACATATTATAAAAATAAGATGATATTCATCATTCAGAAATATGTATGCAAAAAATATACACTCCTATAATTTATTTTAAAATATACTAGTAATTAGTTTGATACAAAATCATCAATGTATCACAACTATGTAAAATTGATATTGAATGAAGTAGATATTATTAAAAATCTAGCTAGTATCTTCAAGGGGTCTTGGGCAATCGAACTACTAGCTAGATGGCTAGAAGTATTCACTTGGTGGGTGTTGTGAATGGGCCTAGATTACTATTGGCGAAGAAGTCTAATACCAGATTGAGTGGCTATGTGTGGGATCCGGATTAATAAATAGAGTCTTTTGAGGGCAAAATAGGTTTTATGTGAATTATGATTATGATTTGGCAAAGATTGTGCTTCTCATCCTCAATTCTCTCTTAGTTTCATCATCCCTTCTTCTTTATCGTTACTGTTATTATTCATGTTCTTCATATTGTAATTGTGCATTTTCGTATGAATCAAAGATTATTAGTTTGTTCTCTGTTGTTTGTTGTTGGATTGAGGAAATCACTACAACCATTTTAGTGTTCGTTACCGTGGGTGTCAAAATCTATGGATTCCATCACATTCACTAAAGAAAATACAAAATTATTTTTTCTTGTCTTTTTAAATATAATAATAATAAGAAGAAGAAGAAGAAGAAGAAGAAGAAGAAGAAAGAAGAAGAAAGAAGAAGAAGAAGAAGATCTACTACAACTTTTAAACTAAACATAACCTAGTACTCATATTCGTTTGGGTGGCTGATATAGTATAAATTTGATTTTTAATCGATATTTACTATATATTTTAAATATTTCTATGCTGGGTGCGAGGTGTTACTTTATTTTGTTTCTTGATATAATTATTGATCTATATTATCTACTTTACAAGGTTATGTGCACTGAATTATTTGTCCAGCTTATTAGTATTAATATATGCATAGATGTTTGATAATTATGTAATATTAATTAAATACATATGTAAATTTTTTCTATAAATTTAAACAGAAAAAGGATAAATATATAAACTCTCTGTTAAATTTTCAGAACACAAGCAACTTTATCATCTGATCATTGCAGTGTATATATATTCTTTGGACTAATAGGGAAACACATGTCTCGATCTTAAAGATCTACTAAGAACTTCTTCACCTTTAACCCATAGTTAAAAGATCGAGTTAATATCTTAAAATGTCACTCAACTTACAGAATTTATCTAAAAAGTCATTAAATTTTATTTTATATCAATAAAATAATTCAAATAGACTTTTATATAAAAAAATCACTCAACTAGGTTTATTTGTTGACTCGATCATTCCTTTCACTCTAAAATAAAATATAAACTAGGTTTATTTGCACACCTGTAACTAAATATGTATGCTAATTAACATAACATCTAGAAAACCTCAAGCTATGTTATCTCCATTTTTTAACAGAATTAAAATCGCCTAGTTGTAAGAAGAGGATTGCTGTGAATTGTACCGCTATACAAATATTTAAAAAATACGAAGCTCTTGATTTGTGAAATTCTAATAACTTAGATTTTGAAACATTGGATACAATAGAAAAATGAGAATTAATTTCATATATGAATTTTTAACTTAATCCGTAAAACAATTTTTTTTAAAATTTATTTTAGGAGTTAATATCATTCAATTTTAGGAATAAATAATAATTTATTTTGTCATGATAAATTTTATAAAAATTTAGATGAATAATTTTATTGATGCAAAAACTTAAGTTGAGTGATTTTATTGATACAAATAAAAATTTAATGACTTTTTCAAAATAAATTTTCAAAGTTGAGTGATCATTTGAGATATTAACTCGCTACCGAAGAAAACATGTAGATATATTCTTGTAGTTATGTAGGTCAAATGTTTATTAATTATAATGATAGAACATGAGAATATAAAATTAATTAATTTTCAAAATACAGTATAATTCATAGAAAAATGGATTATTAATACATAAACTTTGTGATCTTCTTATTTTAACTTTTTTTTTAAATTATTATTATTATTGTTGTTATTATTACTGTTGTTGTTGTTGTTAGATCGATGTTCTTACGTTTTTTATTTTTTCAAAATAAAATTAAATAGCAATTCTATAAAATATTAATAGTTGTTGTTTGAAAGATTAAAACACTAACTAGAAGTATATAGGTTTCCGTATAGTGCTTCAGTGAGTCTTCCCTGTTGGAAATGTCTGTTGATTATAATGTTTTATGATCGAGTGTTATTGCAAAATTTATTATAATTTAATTTTGCAAATGATAATTATTATTATTATTTAAGTTTTTTTAAAAGTGTGTTTAATGAGTTACAAAAAAAATATCTATCTATTTGTATTCTCTATAATATCATGTCTCTTCAACTTCTTTTACTAAATTTTTCATAATTAATCAATCTATAAATAGCAATCCTCCATAGAATTGTTTAAAAAATAATCTCATTATTTAAAACAATTAAATGGAAAGCACAACCAAAGAAGGAAAAAATTTGTACAACACACTAATTTTTCAAAAGAGAATCATGTAACATTATGCGTTAATGAACTTAAATATTTATGAATTACTTTTTAACCAATTACATCATCCTAAGCTAATCCTTTACACCTTTTCATTTACTAGTTGCACAATAAATTAATAACTGATCTTTCATAATAAATAAATAACAATACAAATCCCCAACTTCCTCCAATTATTTATCAAAATCTTGACACTTATCTTTGCACAAACATTTAACAAATTCAGATAATTAATTCACCATTTAAACAATTAAAAGAAAAGCACAACCAACAAATTAAAAAAGTGGTATAAATACCACAAACGAAATTTAAAAAATAAAGATACACCATTTATCTTTATAGTCAACATCCGCTCATAGTGATCAATTGAGTTAGTTTTTCAAATGTTCAATATTATTATATTTAAATTACATATTATTGCAACACTCTATCTTAGTTTGACTTTAACAAATACTTATACAGAAGTACTACACTGGATAAGAAAATTTCGGATCATCCCCAACAAATTAGTTTGGAGAATTGTAAGGTAAAATATTAATGATAATTTGAGCTGTCAAATTGGATTTGGTCCGCTAGGCCGGCCCAACCCAACCCTTATTAAATGACGTTGAACTCAATTTTTCAGCCCATTTAGGAATGAGGATTTTTATCCCAGCCTCATTTGGCCCCGCGGGCCCAACCCGCAAGCCTCAGAGGCTAGCCCACGGGCTATAAATTTTAAAAATATTTATTTTATATATTTTAAGTAGCGTTTTACTTGTTAAAATTTTGTCATAAATATTTTTAAAATATTAATATAAAATCAAGACTTTTTTACATGTCTTTTACATTTAGGGTCATTAGCCCACTAAATTTTGTTATTAGCCCAAGTCCACTACTCCATTGTAACTATGAGTCTTTGACCTCTTTTACTTTTGTTTTTATGCCTAATTTTTTGCTTCTCCTTTAATTGTCTTGTTTATGAAAATAGTGATCATGTAATGTTTTTTGTTTAGATGAACCTTAGGAATATTGTTTCTTGACTATTATGTATTTGTTTTGTAAACATTCACTGAAGTATATGTAATTCATCAACGTTCGTATTCTTTCTAAGAGAAAAATGTTATCCGTTTTTTGGTTGAAGGGTCAACCCGTCCAACATTAGGGCTGGGTTGGACTGTTAATTTAATAGGACCTTTAATTAAGGAAAAATAACTTAAATACACAACTATAAGTTTAGTATTATCTAATTTTCCCTTTTTTTTTAAATATTACATAATTCCCTTTTTTTTAATTTTAATAGATGTTTAGAGATACATAGCCTTCTCTCTCCTATGACACACACTTCCCCAAGATCATGCCTATTTTTTCTCCACTAAAACATTCAATCTTCTTAATCACTTTTTGAATTTTGAATTATTACTTTTAATTAAACACAATGCAATTTTGAATTTTAAAATTCAAAAATCTGAAATTTCTGAAATTTGAACTACCATTGTTCTCTGCTTCTTCTTCTTCTTCTTTCTCCATCATCCGTCTCTGCTTCTTCTTCTTCTTCTTACTCAATCATCCGTTCTTCTTTTCTTATTATTTTCTTCTTGTTCATCGATCTATTACATTATATTAATGAATCCTTTTACGAATAGGAGGATTTATGATTCGGACGATGAAAATTGGAAAGAAAATAAAAAAAAGTCTTTGCATGATCCTATGAATGTTCGGAAGGATTCAAACAAAGATATAGTAGTGTTTATTCAATTTTATGATACATGAATTAATTGCGTGTCAGATGCCTTTCTATGTATCACGAGTATTTGAAATTGTTATCATGTATCAGACAATAAGTATGACTTAATATATATCGAATCATTGTGTTATAGTGTTTAGTCGATGCATTGATACATGAATCAATTGCGTGTCAGATGCCTTTCTATGTATCACGAGTATTTGAAATTGTTATCATGTATCAGACAATAAGTTTAATATATATCGTCTCAGTGTGTTATAGTGTTTAGTCGATGCATTGGTACATGAATCAATTGCGTGTCAGATGCCTTTCTATGTATCACGAGTATTTGAAATTGTTATCATGTATCAGTTGCGTGTCAGATGCCTTTCTATGTATCACGAGTATTTGAAATTAGTCGATGCATTGATACATGAATCAATTGAGTGTCAGATGATTTTATATATATCATGAGTATTTGAAAATAGTTATCATGTATCAGACAATAAGTTTAATACATATCGACTCAGTGTGTTAGTGTTTAGTGAATGCATTGATACATGAATTAGATGTGTATCATATGTTTTTTATGCTATATGAATTTTTGAAAACTGAAATCATGTATCAGTAAGGTATTAGTTGTTTATTTAGTATTAGTTGTTTTATTTAGTATTTATATTCAAAATCGTTAAAATTTTTTTTTTCAAATTGCAGCCACACAAGTACAAGATAAAAAAGATTCCAACACATCCAATAAGGTTTGCTGTCAATTTTAACAACAATCAAATTTGTATTTTTTGGCTTTTCACTGGATATTCATAAAATTATCTTCAACCTAGATAATATAATCTTGAATTTTCAAAATTTGAAAGTGTTACTCAATTACGTGCTGAATTAATGTTTCTTCATGAGCTGTTACCGTAACTTAAGCTGATTTAAATAACCAACTTAATTATTCCATTTTTTCTCCCTTTTTATCTTAACAGTTATTAAGTTACTGTGTATCATTTACTATGTATCACAATGTTCTAATGTATCACGCGACGGCAATTTTAAGGGATTATTAGTAAATATTAAATTAGTCGGAACTCTTGCTACAACCAATACAACTAACTTGGGGAGTTAGTTGAGCTTGAAAAGGTTGGGTCCAACCATGTAGGGCTCTCGAATACGAAGATTTACTCGAAGGAGTATTTACCGGACTTAAAAAGAAGAAATCTTAGATTTGAAAGGTCTAGGGGTAAAATGGTCTTTTTCCTGGCTAAGGGTAGTATCGTAATTACCCTAACTATGTAATTAATTATTTAATTAATAAAGAGGAGGAGAAATTTGGGGAGAGAGGGCCGAAATTGAGCCCTTGAAATGAAGTCTTGCTCCACCCGGGTTCGAACCTAGGTGGGAGCAATGATTTAATGTAATTTTTTTTATTGGTGAATTAATTTAATAAATTAATAATTAATGGCTGATTTAAAAAGGAAAATCAGATTTTATTATTAATTATTATTTATTTATTTATTAATTAATGTTTTTTTAAAATTGACTAAGTCTTGCCAACTATCCTAGTTTTAAGAGGCACTATCTCACATAAACTCTCTCTCTCACGCCTAAATCTCTCTCTCTCTCGTACAAATTGTTTTTCTTGGCTGCAAAAACAGAAGATAAAAACATTAGAAAGCAATCAAAAGTTCTCTACACTCAAAGAACTTACAAAAAAAAAATATACAAGAAAGCAAGCTAACTTAAGAAACGAAAACTTTGCATCATCTTCTCGACGGGATTGTGTTGAAGGTTTAGGGGAGGATTTGGGCAGCACTTGGAAGGTGTGGAAACCAACAACAAGGTATGGGTTTTCTCTCTTGGAATCCTTTCTCCAAGAGAAATTTCTTTCTACAAAAATTCAACGTATGAAACTAGGGCTGTCCCCTTTATTGTTGAACTCCTTGTCCCTAGTCTCTTTCCGATTTCAATCTAAATTAGGTTAGAAATCATGTTTTTGGTATGGTTGCTGGTAGCTAAGTGTGAAATATGATGTTATTTGTGATTTTGTGTTTGGAAATAGCAAGCATGTTCAAAGATGTGGTGCAATATGTAAAATGTTTGTTGTTGTTCTCCGCTAAAATGGCTAGTTTGATGGTTGAAATTAACGTGCATAAAATGTGTAATTCGTGATGTTCATATGAGGTGTATGTGACTGATTCTAAGTGGAAAGTTGCAGCCAAAACAACAATGAATCTACACCTAAGAATGTGTTAAACGAATCCATGAAATACACCCCAAAAAGGTGTTAAATGATCCATTAATTTTCCTAAGTTTTCAAGTGGAAATATTGATGAAAATAATCTAAGAAAATGACTAAGTTTCCAGCAAAAATTACAAGTTTAGTTTAGGATAAAGTATAGAGGAGTAATCTGGAAAATTTAATTGGTTTTAAAGGGATTAGGCCACCAGGATTCGAACCTGTGACCTCACCCGTGTGACACCTTAAATTCGCAAGAATGGAAAAGGGGTCAGAGGGATTCGAAATGGGGTGTACTGGCTGAGAAAGGAGAATGCAAAATTTAAATAAATAAAATGGGAGGCGTGGGAATCGAACCCACGACCTCCAGGCAGCGAATGAAGTGAAAAAAGAAAATTAAAGAAAGGAATTGTGAGGAGTGGGAATCAAACCCACGACCTCAAGGTTGGAAAAGAGAAAGGGCGAAATAAAAAGAAAATAAAGTGAGGCTGTGGGGGCTCGATCCGACAACCTCACTGCCAATGCATAGCCAAGTCAACTTTTAACTAAAAATAAAATAAGGAGGCTGTGGGGGTTTGAACCCACAACCTCACAGCCCCTAACGAAATAAAGGATAAATAAAGAGAGGTTGTGGGGGTTTGATCCCACAACCTCATGGTCTATGCGAGTTGGACAAGAAGAATTAAATGAAAAAAATAAAAGGAGTTGTGGGGGTTCGATCCCACAACCCTTCGGCCAAATAAGAGGAGAATCCAAGGAGAAAAATAAAGAGAGAATGTTGATGTTGGGGCTCGATCTAGGGTCCCAATGTCATGAAGAAAAATAGAGTCAAGGAAAAATGTAAGTATTGTCCAAGGGGTTCGAACTTGGGTTCCCTTGCCCAAATTTCCGTATTGATACATAAGTCATACGTGAATTAAATGTTCAAGAATAATTCCACCTACTTAGATTGAAATCAAGATCTTGGCATACATACAAGATCCATAAGTCTTGTACTACATAATCTTAGGAAGATATGAGTCACTTAACGAACTATGAGTGAAGCCTCATGGCTTGTATGTATAGACCCATAAGTCTAGCATACGTTTAAAAATAAGTGAACCTAAGATGTATGTAATGAAATGAAGAAACCCTAGAAGGGTTAAATAAGAGTGTGTGTGAAACACACAAATGGCCAAGTACATTGGCATATGATGAAATGAACATTCACGTAAAATGGGGTGAGTAATTATGAAGAGCAAATGTGCTAATGTTAATGAATGTGGTGACAACATGATATAAGGCTAATCTAAAAGATGAGAACAATCTCAAATGAGCCTAAGTAAATGTTACCAAAACGTACTCACCTATGAGAGTGTAAAGTTAATGAAGAGACCAGTCTCTATGAACACTCTAATGAAAGTATTGAGATTAACACACTTAATACTAATGATGAGATGAGAAATCATATATTGAGCTATGATGTCCTCATACTAGAAGCCAGCTTTCATGACGTATGAGTTGAATGTAATGGAACTTTATATTGAGCACTGATAGACTAGCTATGAGCGGTGATGCCTTCTTTCGGGAAGGGCGGAGGTTCACGTAACTCTCATGAGATGAGACTGTCTGGCTTGCCGGGTATGGGTATCCTTATATCTCCTAGTCTTCGAACCTATACTGCCAATATAGGGATCTGGCGGGGTTAAATTCCCATGTACGCTAGCATATTTTGGGTCACTTTGGCCGGTGATTCCACCTCTTTTCAGTGTGGGGGAGACACTGGATTTCATGATGCTCACATGATCTATGTCGATTAAAGTTAAAGTTCCCAATGAATGAATGAGGTCAGCCTCAAATGATGCACATAATGAAATGAATGATACCAAAGGTGTTAGGATAGGATAATCAAGAGGTGAGCTAGACTCAAGTAATGAAACTAGGTTATTCTTGATCATTGCACAACAAACCCGATGAAAGTTTTAAACTACATCCTAGGTATAGCTGGTGTTCACACTAGCCTAAGAATGAAATGAAATGAAGTACGTATGAATGAATGAAGCAGACTCTGTGTTTGCTAATGAAGAATCCCTAGTTGAGGTTCCATATGTTGAGCCCTCATTTTGGAAAGTCTTAATGTCAAGTCCATGATTCCAAGGTCCAATGGCAAATGAATGAATGATATGAAAGATGTTATGTGCTATATGCAATATGATATGTGCTATGTGTAAGATGTTATGTGATGTGTGCAATATGATAAGTATGATGATGCATGTTACTCTCATGGCATGACTTTCCTAATCCAAATTTGGAAAGCTTACTGACTTTCCTAATCCAAATTTGGAAAGTTCACTAACTTTCCTAATCAAAATTTGGCAAGTCCATTGATTTGACTTTCCATAATCATGTTGTTAGGAAAGAGCTATTCTTCTCATGCATGTCCTTGGTGTGTGCTTGCATATACCCATACTTAGTACAAGTGTGTACTAACCTTATACAACTCTACAATTTTAGGTGCAGGCACAGGTGGACGCCAGAGCTACAGGTTGACGCTGAAGCTATCCGGACGTCGAGCATTCATCCGGACTTGGTAGGCCCTCATGCTTTCGAGGATGCTTGCCCATTTATATTCTATCTTAGTCTTAGGATTGAGCTAGTAGTGTATGTTCCACTAGCGTTTCTTTCCCGTATTATTTCAGATATTGTATTGGTGCCATTTTGGCAAGTATTCAGTTATTGCTATATTAAACTATTTCTTTCATTTGATGATCTTAATGTTAGATGGTTGATGGTGAACAAATTATGAATGTATTAGAAATGATTAGTAAGTATGCTAAGAGACAAAAGTTTCAAATTTTCCGCTAAAATTAACCTAGCTGAAGTAAGAATGACGTAAGTAGGCTTGTCTGTGACCTCTAAGAGGTCAACGACGCCGGTCTCATCTGGGGTCTAGATTCCGGTCGTGACAAAGTTGGTATCAGAGCACTAGGTTAAATTCCGAGGATAATAAGTTCACATCAACCACATTGAGTAGTTTCTAAGTCATGGTAGTGAAGTGCACCACTATCCTGAATTAGAGACTGCATGATGCGTAGGAAAATTTCCCTTCTTCTGATCTTATCGTGCTTTTCCTGATGTCTGATTTCTTGGTGTTATGAGCGTGTATAACATCAATTTCTTATTGTTTTCAGAGAATTAATACTAGGAGGAACGTTGGTCAGAGGAGAGGAGGAGCAGCTGCTGGGGGCAATCAGGTTCCACCCCAGGCTCCAACTGAAGGAGTGGCTATGCCAGTTAGCCCAGCTGGGTTGACTGATGCGGAGGTGCGGGCATTTCTGGCCCAGATAGCATATGCCATCACTATGCAGGCCCAGGCCATGACTGCCCAGGTCAACCGGCAGAATGTTCAGAGAGAGAACCCACCGGTACGTAGCATGGCTGACAGGCTGCGAGACTTTACGAGGATGAATCCTCCTATTTTCATAGGGTCCAATACTTCAGAGGATCCCCAGGAGTTCATGGATGAGGTACACAAGAATTTGGTGGCCATGGGGGCCACATATATTGAGAAGGCTGAGCTGGCTTCCTATCAGCTCAAGGATGTTGCACAGACTTGGTGCAAGATGTGGCAGGATAGCCGAGCTTTGGGCGGAGTTCCGGTCTGGGAGCTGTTTAAGACAGCCTTCCAGGAGAGATTCTTTCCCAGGGAGATGAGGGAGGCAAAGGTTGAGGAGTTTATCAACCTTAAGCAGGGATCAATTACAGTCAGGAAGTATTCCCTGAAGTTTGTTAAGCTATCCAGGTATTCTACTTTCCTTAGTATCTAACAGCAAGGATGATATGAGTACTAAAGTTTGTTAAATTATCTAGGTATGATACTTCCCTTGTATCTAACAGCAGGGATGAGATGAGCAGGTTCCTCACAGGAATCAACGGAGATCTGGAGGAGGAGTGTCGGTCTGCGATGCTCCATGATAACATGGACCTCTCCAGGTTGATGGTGCATGTCCAGCAGGTAGTGGACAGCCGCAAAAAGAGGGGAATTCGTGATGCTAGGAGGCCTAAGCCTCAAGATCAGGCAGGTTCCAGCCATGGAGGCCACAGAAACAATTTTGGCGTCCGTGAGCAGCCCAGGTTCAAGAAGGGGCAACAGAGTTCTGGGAACTCTAATTCTCAGAGGAGTACAACACCTAGAAGAGGCAGACCTGAGCCCAAGAAGGGCAATGGAGGTGAGATGCAGCGTCCCAAAAGGAACTGTGCTAAGTGTGGCCATGCTCACAGTGGAGAGTGCAGACAGGGCACTAATTCCTGCTTCGGTTGCGGTAAGAGTGGGCACATGGTTAGAGACTGCCCACAGAACAGAGGCCAGGCTGGAGGTAATGCTCATCCTAGGCCTAATCCACAGGGTACAACAGCAGCCGAGCCTCCTAAGAGGAACAGGTTCTATGCCCTGAAGGACAGAGAGGAGCAGGAAAAGTCCGCTGATGTGGTCACAGGTATGCTGCAAGTATTCTCAACTTCTGTTTATGCTTTACTTGATCCAGGGTCTACGCTTTCCTTTGTAACTCCTTTGCTTGCTCTCACTTTTGAGATATTGCCTGAAGTTCTGCATGATCCTATAGTGGTTAGTACACCTTTAGGAGAAAATGTAAGAACTGATAGAGTATACAAGGATTGCCCAATAGTTGTAAGTGGTAAGACTATGTGTGTAGACTTGGTTGAGTTACCCATGCATGATTTTGATGTTATTCTTGGCATGGACTGGCTTCACAGTTGTTATGCTTGTTTGGATTGTTGTAGTAGAGTGGTGAGATTTTGTTTCCCTGATGAAGAGGAGCTAGTCTGGGAGAGGTACAACTCGAGTCGTCCAAATCCCTTGATTTCAAACCTTAAGGCCAATAAAATGATTTCCAAGGGGTTATTGTGTCATCTTGTGAGTGTTAATGATTTAGATCATGACATTCCTTCCATAGACTCAGTGCCTGTAGTGAATGAGTTCCTAGATGTATTTCTTGATGATTTGCCTGGAGTCCCTCCCTCTCGAGAGATTGATTTTGGTATCGACTTAGAACCCGATACTAAACCAATTTCAATTCCTCCTTACAGAATGGCTCCAGCTGAACTCAAAGAGTTGAAGCTGCAGTTAAAAGATCTCACTGATAAGGGTTTCATTCAGCCGAGCATATCCCCTTGGGGCGCTCCAGTGTTGTTTGTGAAAAAGAAAGATGGAACCCTTAGAATGTGTATCGATTATCGGCAGCTCAACAAAGTCACTATAAAGAATAAGTATCCACTTCCCAGGATAGATGATTTGTTCGATCAGCTCCAAGGGTCTAGTTTCTTCTCTAAAATTGATCTTCGTTCAGGGTATCATAAGCTTAGGGTTAGGGATGGAGATATCCCAAAGACAGCTTTTCGTACCCGTTATGGTCATTATGAGTTCTTAGTCATGTCATTTGGTCTCACTAATACACCAGCTACATTTATGGACCTCATGAACCGAGTCTTCCGTGAATACCTTAATTCATTCGTCATAGTATTTATTGATGACATCCTCTACTCTAGGACCAAGGAAGAGCATGAACAATATTTGAGACTAACCTTGCAGGTACTTAGACAACATCAGCTGTATGCCAAATTCAGCAAGTGTGAATTTTGACTTAGATCAGTGACCTTCCTGGGTCATGTTGTGTCCGATCAGGGCATGGAGGTGGATCCCAGGAAGACCGAGGCTGTGAAGAACTGGCCAAAGCCTCTTACTCCCATTGACATACGTAGCTTTCTGGGATTGGCTGGTTACTACCGCAGGTTCGTGGAGGGCTTTTCTTCCATTGCTGCCCCACTGACAGCTTTGACTAAGAAGAAAGCCAAGTTTGAATGGACGGAGACTTGTGAGAAGAGTTTCCAGGAGCTCAAGGAAAGACTCACTTCAGCGCCGGTGCTTACGTTGCCTAAGTGTGGTGAGAATTACACTGTTTACTGTGATGCATCTAGGGTTGGTTTGGGTTGTGTTCTTATGCAGGTTGGTAAGGTGATAGCCTATGCGTCCAGACAGCTCAAGGTTCATGAGAAGAATTATCCCACTCATGACTTGGAGTTAGCAGCTGTGGTGTTTACACTGAATCTGTGGAGTCACTACTTGTATGGAGTGCATGTGGATGTTTTCACAGACCACCAGAGTCTCCAGTACGTATTCACACAGAGGGAGTTGAATCTACGTCAGCGGAGATGGTTGGAGCTGTTGATGGATTATGACATGAATGTTCACTACCATCCAGGTAAGGCTAATATTGTAGCTGATGCTTTGAGCAGGATGAGCATGGGCAGTACAGCCCACATTGAGGATGAGAAGAAGGAGTTGGCGAAATATGTACACAGACTGGCCAGATTGGGTGTGCGATTGGTTGACTCTACTAGTGGGGGTGTTTTAGTTCATCCTAGTTCTGAATCATCCTTGGTAGTTGAAGTCAAGCAGGGTCAGCATCTCGATCCTGTGTTGATGGAGCTGAAGGATTCAGTGTTGATAAAGATGAATGAGTCTTTTGTTTTGGGAGGTGATGGAATACTTAGGTGTCAGGACAGGCTGTGTGTACCAGATGTGGATGATTTGCGGACCAGGATTTTTGCAGAGGCCCATGGTTCCAGATATTCCATACATCCAGGTTCCACCAAGATGTATCATGATCTTAAGAAGATTTATTGGTGGGATGGCATGAAGAAGGACATTGCAGAATATGTGGCCAATTGTCCTAATTGTCAGCAGGTTAAGGCAGAACATCTTAAGCCTGGCGGTCTGACTCAGATTATTGAGGTTCCGACTTGGAAGTGGGAGGCCATTAATATGGACTTTGTGGTTGGTCTTCCGAGGACTAGGAGACATCATGACTCCATATGGGTTATTGTGGACAGATTAACTAAGTCTGCCCACTTTATCCCTGTGAAGTCTACTTACAGAGCTGAGGATTATGCGAGACTCTACATAAATGAGATTGTGAGATGTCATGAGATTCCTTTGTCTATCATTTCAGATAGAGGAGCTCAGTTTACTTCACATTTCTGGAGATCTTTCTAGAAGAGCTTGGGCACGCAGGTAAAGCGGCCTTTTATCCTCAGACTTATGGGCAGACAGAGCGCACCATTCAGACATTGGAGGACATGTAGTGAGCATGTGTGATTGACTTCAGGGGTAGCTGGGATGACCATCTGCCTTTGATAGAGTTCTCATATAATAATAGCTATCACTCCAGTATTGGGATGGCACCGTTTGAGGCACTGTATGGTAGGAGGTGTAGATCTCCAATTGGGTGGTTCGAGGTTTGAGAGTCATCCATTTTGGGTCCAGAGATCATTCATGAGGCCTTAGAGAAGGTCAGAGTGATTAGGGACAGGTTGGCTACTGCTTACAGTCGGCAGAAGTCATATACAGATAACAAAAAATGGCCCTTAGAGTTTGATGTTGGTGACCAGGTCTATCTGAAGATTTCACCTATGAAGGGCTGATGAGGTTTGACAGGAAGGGGAAGTTGAGTGCGAGGTATGTTGGGCCATATGAGATTCTACAGCGTGTGGGTGAGGTGGCCTATGAGTTAGCATTGCCTGCGAAGCTAGCTTCTGTCCATCTAGTCTTTCATGTATCCATGTTAAAGAAGTGCCTAGGTGATCCAGCATCGATTCTACCTGTGGAAGGTTTGGGTGTCGATGAAGACTTGTCCTATGAGGAGGTACCTGTTGAGATCTTAGATAGACAGATCAAGCGGATGAGGAACAAGGATATTACAACAGTGAAGGTATTGTGGAGAAATCAACTTGTTGAGGGTGCTACATGGGAGGCTGAGGCCGACATGAGATCCCGTTACCCTCATCTTTTCAGCTCTTGAGGTTAGACTTCCTACTCTTAAGTCTAAGTTTCCTTATCTCTCCATATTTTGTTGCTATTGCTTGACTGTGCATAGTGATTATGTTATGATCTGACTGGCATTACGCTAGATAGTGGTAGTGTCATTCGGGGACGAATGTCCCTAAGGGGGGGGGGGTATAATGTAACAACCCTAAAAATGAATAAGATAAGAAATGCTTAATGTGTCAAGAATGCCTACGATTAGACCAGGGTTCACACGGATTGATGCGCGTAGAACCAGACCTCGAAACCCTTGCTACAGCCAAGACAACTAACTTGGGGAGTCAGTTGAGCTTTGGAAGGTTGGGTCCAACCATGTAGGGCTCTCGAATACGAAGATTTACTCGAAGGAGTCTTTACCGGACTTAAAAAGAAGAAATCTTAGGTTTGAAGGGTCTAGGGGTAAAATGATCTTTTTCCTGGCTAAGGGTAGTATTGTAATTATCCTAAATATGTAATCAATTATTTAATTAATAAATAGGAGGGGCAATATGGGGAGAGAGGGCCGAAATTAAGCCCTTGAAATGAAGTCTTGCTTCACCCGAGTTCGAACCTAGGGGGAGCAATGATTTAATGTAATTTTTTTTATTGGTGAATTAATTTAATAAATTAATAATTAATGGATGATTTAAAAAGGAAAATAAGATTTTATTACTAATTATTATTTATTTATTTATTAATTAATGTATTTTTTAAATTGACTAAGTCTTGCCAACTATCCTAGTTTTAAGAGGCACTATCTCACACAAACTATCTCTCTCACGCCTAAATATCTCTCTTTCTCGTCCAAATTGTTTTTTTTGGCTGCAAAAACAGAATATAAAAACATTAGAAAGCAATCAAAAGTTCTCTACACACAAAGAACTTACAAAAAAAATATATACAAGCAAGCAAGCTAACTTAAGAAACGAAAACTTTGCATCATCTTCTCGACGGGATTGTGTTGAAGGTTTAGGGGAGGATTTGGGCAGCACTTGGAAGGTGTGGAAATCTACAACAAGGTATGGGTTTTGTCTCTTGTAATCCTTTCTCCAAGAGAAATTTCTTTCTAAAAAAAATTCAACGTATGAAACTAGGGCTGTCCCCTTTATTGTTGAACTCCTTGTCCCTAGTCTCCTTCCGATTTCAATCTAAATTAGGTTAGAAATCTTGTTGTTGGTATGGTTTCTGGTAGCTAAGTGTGAAATGTGATGTTCTTTGTGATTTTGTGTTTGTAAATAGCAAGCATGTTCAATGATGTCAACCGAAAATGATGTGGTGCAATATGTAAAATGTTTGTTGTTGTTCTCCGCTTTGAAGTCTTGAAATGGCTAGTTTGATGGTTGAAATTAACGTGCATAAAATGTGTAATTCGTGATGTTCATATGAGGTGTATGTGACTGATTCTAAGTGGAAAGTTGCTGCCAAAACAACAATGAATCTACACCTAAGAATGTGTTAAACGAATCCATGAAATACACCCCAAAAAGGTGTTAAATGATCCATTAATTTTCCTAAGTTTTCAAGTGGAAATATTGATGAAAATAATCTAAGAAAATGACTAAGTTTTCGGCAAAAATTACAAGTTTAGTTTAGGCTAAAGTATAGAGGAGTAATCTGGAAAATTTAATTGGTTTTAAAGGGATGAGGTCACCAGGATTCGAACCTGTGACCTCACCCGTGTGACACCTTAAACTCACAAGAATGGAAAAGGGGTCAGGGGGATTCGAAATGGGGTGTACTGGCTGAGAAAGGAGAATGCAAAATTTAAATAGATAAAATGGGAGGCATGGGAATCGAACCCACGACCTCCAGGCAGCGAATGAAGTGAAAAAAGAAAATTAAAGAAAGGAATTGTAAGGCGTGGGAATCAAACCCACGACCTCAAGGTTGGAAAGGAGAAAGGGCGAAATAAAAAGAAAATAAAGTGAGGCTGTGGGGGCTCGATCCGACAACCTCACTGCCAATGCATAGCCAAGTCAACTTTTAACTAAAAATAAAATAAGGAGGCTGTGGGGGTTTGAACCCACAACCTCACAGCCCCTAACAAAATAAAGGATAAATAAAGAGAGGTTGTGGGGGTTTGATCCCACAACCTCATGGTCTATGCGAGTTGGACAAGAAGAATTAAATGAAAAAAATAAAAGGGGTTGTGGGGGTTCGATCCCACAACCCTTCGGCCAAATAAGAGGAGAATCCAAGGAGAAAAATAAAGAGAGAATGTTGATGTTGGGGCTCGATCTAGGGTCCCAATGTCATGAAGAAAAATAGAGTCAAGGAAAAATGTAAGTATTGTCCAAGGGGTTCGAACTTGGGTTCCCTTGCCCAAATTTCCGTATTGATACATAAGTCATACGTGAATTAAATGTTCAAGAATAATGCCACCTACTTAGATTGAAATTAAGATCTTGGCATACATACAAGATCCATAAGTCTTGTACTACATAATCTTAGGAAGATATGAGTCACTTAACGAACTATGAGTGAAGCCTCATGGCTTGTATGTATAGACCCATAAGTCTAGCATACGTTTAAAAATAAGTGAACCTAAGATGTATGTAATGAAATGAAGAAACCCTAGAAGGGTTAAATAAGAGTGTGTGTGAAACACACAAATGGCCAAGTACATTGGCATATGATGAAATGAACATTCACGTAAAATGGGGTGAGTAATTATGAAGAGCAAATGTGCTAATGTTAATGAATGTGGTGACAACATGATATAAGGCTAATCTAAAAGATGAGAACAATCTCAAATGAGCCTAAGTAAATGTTACCAAAACGTACTCACCTATGAGAGTGTAAAGTTAATGAAGAGACCAGTCTCTATGAACACTCTAATGAAAGTATTGAGATTAACACACTTAATACTAATGATGAGATGAGAAATCATCTATTGAGCTATGATGTCCTCATACTAGAAGCCAGCTTTCATGACGTATGAGTTGAATGTAATGGAACTTTATATTGAGCACTGATAGACTAGCTATGAGCGGTGATGCCTTCTTTCGGGAAGGGCGGAGGTTCACGTAACTCTCATGAGATGAGACTGTCTGGCTTGCCGGGTATGGGTATCCTTATATCTCCTAGTCTTCGAACCTATACTGCCAATATAAGGATCTGGCGGGGTTAAATTCCTATGTACGCTAGCATGTTTTGGGTCACTTTGGCCGGTGATTCCACCTCTTTTCGGTGTGGGGGAGACACTGGATTTCATGATGATCACATGATCTATGTCGATTAAAGTTAAAGTTCCCTATGAATGAATGAGGCCAGCCTCAAATGATGCACATAATGAAATGAATGATACCAAAGGTGTTAGGATACGATAATCAAGAGGTGAGCTAGACTCAAGTAATGAAACTAGGTTATTCTTGATCATTGCACAACAAACCCTATGAAAGTTTTAAACTACATCCTAGGTATAGCTGGTGTTCACACTAGCCTAAGAATGAAATGAGAAAAGTACGTATGAATGAATAAAGCAGACTCTGTGTTTGCTAATGAAGAATCCCTAGTTGAGGTCCCATATGTTAAGCCCTCATTTTGGAAAGTCTTAATGTCAAGTCCATGATTCCAAGGTCTCATGGCAAATGAATGAATGATATGAAAGATATTATGTGCTATATGCAATATGATATGTGCTATGTGTAAGATGTTATGTGATGTGTGCAATATGATAAGTATGATGATGCATGTTACTCTCATGGCATGACTTTCCTAATCCAAATTTGGAAAGCTTACTGACTTTGCTAATCCAAATTTGGAAAGTTCACTAACTTTCCTAATCAAAATTTGGCAAGTCCATTGATTTGACTTTCCATAATCATGTTGTTAGGAAAGAGCTATTCATCTCATGCATGTCCTTGGTGTGTGCTTGCATATACGCATACTTAGTACAAGTGTGTACTAACCCAATACAACTCTACAATTTTAGGTGCAGGCACAGGTGGACGCTAGAGCTACAGGTTGACGCTGAAGCTATTCGGACGTCGAGCATTCATCCGGACTTGGTAGGCCCTCATGCTTTCGAGGATGTTTGCCCATTTATATTCTAGCTTAGTCTTAGGATTGAGCTAGTGGAGTATGTTCCACTAGCGTTTCTTTCCCGTATTATTTCAGATATTGTATTGGTGCCATTTTGGCAAATATTCAGTTATTGCTATATTAAACTATTTCTTTCATTTGATGATCTTAATGTTAGATGGTTGATGGTGAACAAATTATGAATGTATTAGAAATGATTAGTAAGTATGTTAAGAGACAAAAGTTTCAAATTTTCCGCTAAACTTTACCTAGCTGAAGTAAGAATGACGTAAGTAGGCTTGTCTGTGACCTCTAAGAGGTCAACGACGCCGGTCTCGTCTGGGGTCTAGATTCCGGTCGTGACACTATCTAACTAACTAAAACAGGGTCTAGGTCGAAAAATGGTGGACATAGACTAAAGAGAATTCCATGGCAGCTCGAACGATGTGTCTCACCCGTGAACTCGCCGATCTCCTAAGTGAGGTATGCCAACAGTCGCGTGAAGATGCCTTGTACTCAACAAAGATAAGAGAAAGTGCAGAATCAGTATACAACCACCGTGTACTGGTAGGTTCACGCGGCTATCCCACTAGTGTAATAGAAACAAGCAATTACAACATTATAACAAAGGCATATATATCATCATATTAAATAATATTACAAGACCAACATCACAATTCACATGCTTAATCACATAGTTGGTCATCTAAAAGAACCCAAAGTCAAATGGTTAGCATACCGGAACGTGGCAATTTGATCCCATTTTTATGCAAGAACGTGGAAATCGATCCTATTTTTATGCCAGAATGTTGCAACCGATCCCATTTAGCATGCCAAAATGTGGCAATCTGATCCAAGTTAGTTCGCTAGAACGTGGCAGTTGATCCCAATCACACACCACAATAACACATCAAGATCACCCATTCAAGTCATGATTTCATGGTATCGATATTCATATATCTCATTCAACATCTATGATGAATATTTCAACATGCATATATATACAAGTGCAAAGCAAAGCAAGTGTATATCACACAATCATAGAATCACAACCATCACCTACCTCGAAACAAGCTTGAAACCCTAGACAACTTGATCTTTCCCTTTCCGGGTTCGTTCTACTTGTTTGTGGTCTACAAACAACAATTTATATACAGGAAACAATAAAGAAACATTGAATTCCCAGTATACTAGCCAACTATGAACCCTAGTTCAAACCCATGACCCCAACTAGTCAATTTAGGGTTAATTCCACCATATGATTCTTCAAGAAATCCTTCCCCATCAATATTGACTTCTAAAACATTCTATGGATCAAAAATGAATTTGGGTAGTGAAAAGCTTACCTCTAGCTTCAAGAATGGTAGAAAATGAGTTGGAATAGCCCAGGGGTCGTTTCTTAACTTAAAAAGTCGAAAAATACAAAATAAGATCATCTAAGGGTTTTATTTTTGATTTAAAAAACCCCAATCCCTCTACAGTGGCACCGATCTGGCTGTAGCGTCACTAATCCCTCTACAGTGGCACAAATTGAACCAGTGAGTTCCACCCAAAAAAAATCCCAAAATCCTTTTAATTCCATCTCTGCCTCGCCCGCTACAACGGCACCTCTTTCGCTGTAGCAGTGTCGTTGCAGCGGCAAGAATCCCGCTGCAACAACATGAAGCAAGGAATTGAGCTTATAATAGATTATAAATTTCCCCCTTTCAAAACATACTCTTAGCCAACTACGCTCAAAAAGTGTGCTTAATGCCAAAGTCAATTCCTGATGATCTACTTATCCATATTCGATGCCGTAAAGTCCTACAAATTCCTAACGAGTTATCTATCCATTAATGTAATCAAGTCCACCTTTACTCCACCCAATTGCTAACAGATCTCCCTACACTTTGATGACTCCAAATCCCTCCAAATCTAGACAAGGTTGGAGAAAATCCTAGTACTACGAAAAAGTTTTTTCAGCCCCAATTTTCCCCATTGACATTTCTATAACGACGAAACTCGATCGTTACAATAGATACCAATTTATTCTTCACTCGCCTTGAGTGATCAACGAAGGAAGGGTAGGCTAGAAAAGTAACAAGGTAGTACCTGATTCGACGAACAATTGTGGATACTTGTCTCGCATATCCTTCTCGGTCTGCCAAGTAGCTTCCTCAACCATACGGTGCTTCCATTAAAATTGTACGGACTTAATCTCTTTGTTCCTCTACTTTCTAACATCACGATCAAGAATAAAAATTTGTTCCCCCTCATATTGGAGGTCCTTGTCTAGCATTCTTGAGTCTCACTTAATGATATAGTCACCATCACCGCGATATCTCTTCAATATAGACATATGAAATATGGGATGTACACCGGATATGTTTGGTGATAGCGCCAATCTATATGACGCCGGCCCTACACGTTCAAGAATCTCAAAGGGACCAATATAGCGAGGACTCAACTAACCCTCTTATCAAATCTCATCACCCCCTTAATGGGTGATACCTTGAGAAGAACATTCTCGCCCGTATGGAATTCCATGTCTCTCACCTCGTGATCATCATACTTCTTTTGTCTACTCTGCGTGGCTAGACGTTTAGCTTGAATGCTCCTGACATTATCTTGAGTGTCCTTCACTAAGTCAACCCCGAAGGTTTTACATCTCCGGATTCAAACCAACCTATGGGCGATCTATATTCTCTCCCATATAGCGCCTCAAATAGTGAAATATCAATGATCGAGTGATAACTATTATTATAGGAGAACTCACATAGGGGTAGGAACTTATCCCAATGCCCTCTAAAGTCAATTACACTAGCTCTCAACATGTCCTCCAACACTTGTATAATCCTTTCTGACTATCCATCCGTCTGGGAATGGAAGGCTATACTAAAAGTGAGTTGCATACCCAATTCATCATGGAAATTCATCCAAATTTGGGAAGTAAAAATGGTACCACGATCTGAGATGATGGAAAGGGGCACATCATGCAGCCTCACTATCTTCATTACATAAATTCTAGCCAACTGTTCAGCATTGTAATCCACCCTTACAGAGATGAAATGGGCTGACTTGGTCAACCTATTAACTAAAACCAAATAGAATCAAATTTCCCCAATGTCCTGGGAAAACCAACCAAAACATTCATGGCTATCCTTTACCACTTCTGTTCCATAATTGTCATCCTTTGAAGTAGCTCTGCAGGCCTTTGATGTTCATACTTCACTTGTTGACAATTCTGACACTTCGCCACAAACTTCTCAATGTCTTGTGTCATACCTGACCACCAATAAACTCGTTTCAAGTATCTATACATCTTGTTCACGCCGTATGAATAGAACATTGCGAGCCATGAGCCTCTGCCAACAATCTTGGATCAAATCATCAACTCTTGGAACACATATTCTACCCTTGAGTTGAGCACACCATCCACATCTAGAGTGGTTTCTAGAGACTTAACTATGGTAATTTTTGTTCTAATCTCATCTAAATCTCCATCTTTTAATTGTTTGCCCTTGATTTCCTCTATGAACATGGACTTAGCTTCAATGCTATCTAACAACCATCTCTTTATGAAATGCCCAACTGCATGAACTTAAACTCTAAGGTCTGAATTTCCTTGGCCAAGAGTCGCTTGGTTCCACTCAAGTGAGCTAAACTACCCATACTTATCACTTTTTGACTCAAAGCGTCTGCCATAACATTTTACTTACCCGGATGGTATTGAATAGTCATATCATAATCTTTGTGTAGCGACCCTCATAAGAAATAGGTCTAACTAGAGTTTAGATTGTGTTTCATGAGTTAATAATGTGTTAAAATAGTGAATTTTAGTGTTTGAGGTATGTTTGGTAAGTTTGAAAGTCAAACGTCAAGGAACGACCAAGACATTCAACGACTAGATGTCTATGTGCTTGCATGTGTTCTAGTGTGTCTTTGCATATTTCATGAGTTATTTGGTGTCTAAAATGGTTGGTGGTGACCCTAATACCTAGATGACCATGTTTAGGGATTTAACGTCCGGGTAATACTCCCCAAGGACCACCCTAGGGGTTCTTGAGGAGGACCCAAGACTTGGCAAGAAAACTGCCAAGCACTGCCCAAACGACGCCCCTTGTTGACGGGTAGTAGATTAAAAGATGCCCCATAATTTGGGGGTGTACATCCACACATAGTGGTGGGATCATATCCCCAAAGAAGGAAGCCTCTAATCCAAATGACGCCCACCAGGAGGGCCATCGATCAAACGACACCCCTTAGCTTGGGTCCATCGTTTGGCACCTGCAAAAGTTGTCTGTGATTCGTCCAAGCTTATGGTGTTTTGGTAAATTCACCCCAAGTATTTTATGAAACATGAATGGTTGTTTAGGGGTATTTAGGGTATTTTAAGTTAGTTTATACTCCTAGAACCTAAGTTAGTCTTCATTTTGAAAATCAAAACCCTATCTCAAGAAAGACTCTCTCAAACCCCATTGAAGCTAGAACTCAAGGTAGAGCTTGGATTGAAGGTTTTGGGTGGTTTCTTCACCAAATATCGTGGTGTTCTTCATATTAAGGTATGATAGTTCATACTTGACTCTTCTTTCATTCAAGGAGCCTGTTCAAAGACTTTTCAAAATGGGTTTAAAACTCCAAATTCTTCTATTTTGAATGCTAAGCATGAATATTTGCATGAAAACGTTTTAATGAATGAAATATGATATTTTCAATGTTATTTGATGATTTTAAGTTCAATAAATAAATAAACCCATGCTCATGAATATTCTCAATGTTTGACTTATGGAGTGGGTTTAATGTAAATGTTTAGATAATGTTAGAATTGTGTTTCTTTAGGTTGTAGTGTGAATATTTACTGCCTTATTATGCTTTATTATGATGATTTTGTGAAATATTGAGAAAAGATGATCAAGTCTTGGATGAAGGGTAAGTTGGTTTATATTGTTTAGTTCTTATTGTGAAATGATCTTGAGTAGTATGGTCCACCTCTGGTGGCGGTGTTTACTTGAATTATATGAATATATATATTTGTAGTGTGAGTATGGCCTTGAAGGCATAGCATGTGAAGTAAAGTCATAATTATGATGTATATGCATGATATGTCTTAGGAAGTTGAAAATTTGTTTGGAGGTGTTATGTTTAAATGAAATAAAAGTATATGTGAAACATGATAGTGTGTGAATTATGATGAATGTAGGTATGAGCATGTTTAGAAGTTAATGTTATGGATAATGGTGATTATGTGAAAGGTGTGATCACATGTACTCACACACACACACACTTTGAATATATGAATGAAGTTGATGAATGAAAATGGGGGATTGTAGGGTAGACCTTCTTCGTGAGTAGAGATGAAGTGTCTAGACCATTTCCTACTATTCCTAAAGAACTCTATTAATGTAAAGGGGAATTTTGGGGTGAACACTCTTCGTGAGTTTAAATGATGTGTGTAGTAGCAACCTCACTATTCCCAGAGATTTCTACGATAGGTTGGAGGTTAGATACTCTTCGTGAGTTGAGATGGGGTATTCAAAAAGTAACCTCTAGGATAAGTACTCTTCTTTAGTTGAAATGTGGTGCTAAATAGTTATCCCTTAACCTATAGTCAATGAATGTTTAAGACTCCGTGGGGGAGTTAATGCCTAGCACCGAGAGGATTTGAAGAAGGGGTGGGTACACTTCGTGAGTAGAGATATTATATCCAATGTACCTCTTGAGATGAGTGCTCCTTGTTAGTAGAGAATGAGTTACTTAGAAGCAATCTCCTTATCCCTTAACTATGCACCCTCTTATGTGTAGCTATATGATAATCCACATAAAGGCTAAGAGTATGACCCTACCTTAGGCAAGTGGGGATCCCTCATCCGGTAGGGGTTACTATCGGGATTCCATGTCTAGCTCTCATGGTCTATGTCGGTTAAAGCTAGCACCCACAAATGAATGTTATGAACTAAATCTTCTTAAGGGTGTACTACTTAGGGTAGGTGGTGGAATGGGACGTTATCTATCCATTGCACAAGTAGACATTTGGAGGGAGTCTTAGTGTGTCCTTATATGAAAATGTATGTATGGGTCATTATATGATGTTAATGAAGTAATGTGACTTTATGTCTAATGTTAAAGAAGCATGTTGATATTATGTCTTGTATGATGAAAGCTATGTAAATGATGAATGTGATGTGCCTAGTCTAAGGGAATTCTTAAGGAGCACTAAGGTGGGAGTAGTAGTATGGGATGCTACTTTCACATTGCACTAAGTGTAACTTGAGGGTTGTCTTGGACGATGGTCTTTATGTGAAGTTCCTAAATGCATGTATGTTCTTCTAGTATCTTCGTAATGAATGTTGACTTGTTAAATGAAATGAAGTATGCTTATATTTGGTAATCTTAAGGATCACTTAGTTGTGTATTGAAGAGGTTGTATGTGCGATCTCTTCATGTCTTACCTAGGTGAGTCTTAGGATAACTTTAGATAGGAGGAGTTTATATGATAAATGGGTTTACTATAAGTATGACCTTATGTTGAGAAGTTTGGAAGTTTTACCTTATGTGATAAAGGTGATTTATATGATATTTGTGAATTGTTTCATGAAGGTTTTACTAAAATAGCATGAAAGGTTTATTTCAACTAAAATTTCCTCTTTTGAACGTTTTTTCATAATGCCATACTTAGTACAATGTTTTTACTAACCTCGTACTATTCTATATTTCTATAAGTATAGGTGGAAGGCAAGTGAAGGTTTCTTAGAAGGCAAATCTTGGGAAGTTGGGTTTCTCAAGATTGGTATGTTCTCATATATTCGAGGACAAAGACTATGTTTCTTTTAGTTTCTTCTTTAAGACGTGCATAAGACTTAGTACGTTTTCTTTCAATGTAAAGGGTCATGACCCTAAGATATTAAGATATGTTTTTAAGTTGGCTTGTGAAGATGAGACTTGTTCCTTAGTTTTTATAAAGAGTTTCTTATTATATTGTTGTGAAAAGTTTTAATTCCGCACTAATTTTCATACTTTTGTAATGAATGATAGCTAAGAGGCTTGTGCAAGACCTTCGTGAGGTCAAGTACACATCGTAACGACTTGAGGGTGATCCCCGGTCGTTACACCTTGAGTAACTCCATCCATATTTGCTGTCTCATATTCAAATCCTTTTGGGTGAATACATTCTGCAAACTACGATGATCAGTAATACCTCACACTTAACTCCATACAAATAATGTCGCCAGATCTAAAGAGCAAATACCACCACTGCCAACTCCAAATCATGAGTGTGATAATTCCTCTCGTGCACCATAAGCTATGACATTATTATCCTAAATCAACACAACACCTAACCAATAATGTGAAGCATCACAATAGACAATAAATTCCCTACCCTAAATCGGTAATGCTAGAATGGGCGCGGTGGTAAAAAGAGTCTTAAGCTTTTGGAAGCTCTCCTCACATTTTTCAGTCCATTCAAATGGTACCTCCTTTTTGGTCAGATTGGTCAAGTGAGTAGCAATTGAAGCAAAATTCTTAACAAAACGATGATAGTAACTAGCAAGTCCAACAAAACTCCTAACTTCCGTCACCGAACAAGGTTGTACCTATTCTCAAATGCTTCAAACTTTTGGGGATCCACCTTTATCCCTTTTTTTTTGACACCACATGCCCCAAAAATGCAATCGACTTCAACCAAAATTCACACTTGGAAAATTTTGCATATAACTTTTCTTTACAAGGATACCCAAAATAGTACGAAGGTGGTTAGCAGACTCTTTTCAATTTTTGAATATACCAAAATTTCATCAATAAAGATTATCACAAAAGAGTCAATAAAGGGCTTGAATACTCCATTCATCAAGCTCATGAAATCTGCAGGCATATTAGTCAACCCAAACGACATAACCAAAAACTCATAGTGTCCATAAATCATATTGTATTGATTTTTAATCCCACAAAAGGGAAAGACTTAAGTAACAGAGTGATTGTTTGGTAAATGATGCAAGTGGATTTTTTGACACTTGTTATGTATTTTCTTGTGGTGTCTGTTAGGGAGTAACGTGATTTGGTGATGGGTTCTCTTCTTCATATTAAATGATCCTAAGGATGAAAAAGGGGTAATAAAATACAAGTTGAGTTATACATTGATGTGTGATGTGTTGAAAATGATTTGAAAGGTTTATTGATTCATTGTTGATGATGTATCACAATTGTGTTGTTATGAATGATACATTGATAATATGAATAGTCAACTCCATATTAATTTTTGTGTGAATATGCCTATTCACATTGGTTTTGAGACACAATTGTCACAAGTGTTTGTGAATTGAGGAAGGATAAGAAATTGAAAAGAATGTAACATTTTGAGGGACGTGTCATGCACCTCCACAGATGTTATGATTCGAGGGATGTGTCATACACCACAACATATTCTATCATCGAGGATTGTGTCACACGTCCTGATTGATGCATGGACAGATATGTCCCCTGTGGGTCGTGCACTAAAAAACAATGGGTGTATCACTAGGTCAGACATGCATCACTACACTTGGCATTGCAGTTCATTGCAATACATACCTATATCATTTGTGAACTTTTGAGTACCTTTATATGGAATTTGTGATTGATGAACTTGATCATGTGTAATATTGATCTTTGTAGTTGTTGGATTGTTGTTATTGTGATATGTGTTATTTGAATTGTGACTGCTAGGTTGTACTGGTTTTATGCAGGTTGTAGTTATAGAGGTTCGGTTGGATTGGTAGGAGTACCCATATTCTATATTACTCGACTTTCTGTTTAGGAGTTTATTTGTTGAGTGCTATGTTATTTGGAACTCACTCCTTCCTTTTACATGTGTCTAGGTTACGAGCCCATATCTCCAAGATACTCTCGATTCTCTTCTTGTCCGAGACTTCCTATGGCGATTTGTGTGGTGGCTGTTTGTCATCTCATTAACTCTCTTTTCCTATTTATGTCTTGTTCTACTTTAGAGACAATATCATTTGAGAATCGTGTTCTTCTTCAAAACTATTGTAATATAATAAAGGCATGTACATGTGACAACCAGGTTTTGGGGGTTTAATTAAGATAACTTTGTTATTTGTGTTTTTATTTGTTGTTAAACTTTTATTTTTTTACTTACGCATTTTATCATATTGTTTGGCTTTAAGGCTGAATTATCTTGGTTGGATAAGATGAGTGTCATCACATTTATTTTTGGTTCGTGAAAAAATGTATTAGAGACAAGGTTCACGTGTCTCATGTATGTACAAATAAAGTTGAGTAGAGTTTCGAGAATCAGTGCGGAGAAGTTTATTGCTTAATTTGAGAGACTATGGTGAATTTCAGGAAAAATCTCCATTTCTTTAACCTCTTCTTTCATCTTTGGTCTGACTAATTCTTGTATCTTCATTCCTTTTCTCTCACTTATAGTGATGACTCATGCATGACTTTTCTTGTGAGCAGTTGGTGTGTCATGTATGGCTTGGATGTTAGATATGGTACTAAGGTGGCAGTAATAAACTTATGAAATGGATATATGGTCAAATTCAGAATATTTAGTGACTCAAAGGGGTTGAGTAAGGTGATGCATCAACAATAAATTTCGACGATATTTGAGTGATGAGGTTGAACAATGGTTTGAAGGACATCATGAACGTGTTATCTTTTTCTGATTAGTTACCCAACAAGGGGTCAGTACTTGTGTGGTATAGGTGATATCTTTAATGGTTCAACAATATAATTAAAAGTGGTTTAAGTACGAGTTATAAACATGTTAGAGTTAGTTAGATATTTGTCGTAGCAACTCATGTTAGTAGAGGTTTTTACAGACAGTCATTTAGATTCCACCGTGTTACATTGTCTTTATGATTTTGTGTATCATGAGATTATGGGTTCGGCCACAATATCTCAATCTTAGCTTCCACATATGTATATTCTTTTTTCTATTCATTTTGGTAATATTAATATCATGCCTTGCACTGAGGTTAGTTTGGGTCACTTGTGGCTATAAGAACTGTGTCGCATCTAGGGAATAGTCTCGGGGCGTGAAAAAATTAGTAGAAAAGCATTAGTTTCAAGTGTCTTGTTTAAGGTGTCTAAAGTCAGTTTAAGTATATTCTTATTCATGGGTGTGAAGCACACCATACCTATGAATGAGAGACTATGAGATATTTTAGAAAACACTCACTTCTTCAATACTGATAATCATGCAATAGAGTCTTACTCTGTAAAGTTTACTCCTAACTCATGTTTTACATGTTTACGAAATAATGCCTCTCAGAAGAGCTTATTTCAAAAGGAACAAGGATAAGGAGAACAAGCACCTCTGACTCCAACTGGCCCTTTGGATGAACATGTTACTCATGTTGAGTTTTGGGCTATTTTCCAAGTTCTATCCCAAGCTATGACTGCTCAGGATAATCGATAAGTTGTGGCCCCAATTAAACTTAATGTGAATATGGTTAAAGTTTGAGTCCAGAACTTCACCCGGATAAACCCTCTGGAGTTTCATGGTTCAAAAGTTCATTGAGATTATTCAGAAGATCACTGAAATTATGGGTGTCACTCTGATTGAGAAGACTGATTTGGCTTCTTATCAGATAAATGGAGTTGCCCAGATTTGGTTCTAGTAATGGAAAGAGGAAAGGGTTGTTGATGTAGGTCCATTGGATTGGAACAAGTTCAAGGGTTCTTTTCTGGAAAGATTCTCAAGTATCTAAGTTTAGGTAAACAATAATAAACCAAAGAAGAATAAGAAACTAGAAAAGGGGAGAAATGAATACGATAATGCTCTAAATATTAGTATATCTCTTTGAAAATGTTGGAATCTTTACATTTTCTAGATAATTTCATGTTTCAATTTCACTATAGTTATATTGGAGCATTGGTTCATATTTAGTTATTCCCCAGTAAAATTTTTCCTTCATAAGCTTAGGTATGATACACTAATACCACATATATTGTAACACCCCAAAAATTCAAACTCATAGTAGACGCTAAAATTTTAGTCTTTAGACTAGTGCCACGGGAGGCATCTACAACCTATAGAAGTATATATGGACCGTAGGTGGGTTTATAGAACCATGCTCTAAAAACATTTTCTCAGGTCCAAGTTTCACAAACCGGACTATGAATTGTAGAAACTTTATTGCCCGTAGAAGGGTCTCGTGGATTCCAAGTCTTGAAATACTCCTCGTAAGCTTTCTACGGTTAAGCAGGACGGACCATCAAAGTTTCTATGAGCCATCAAAATGATCTTTAGACCTAAACTTCAGGGATCTAGAACCCAACAGGTTTCTACGAGAGGGTCTATGGTCCGTAGACTTTACGGACCGTAGATGGACTTTCATAGATGACTTTTGCCAGTTTTAAGAAAGGTTATCTTTAGTATTTTCCCACCCATTCCAAACCTATGCCCTAGGCGTTTTTACACCTATTTAAGGTAACAAGAAACCCTTATCACAAAGTTGAGTTGAAAGCTTCCTTACCAATTAAGTTTTGATACAAGATTCTACTTAGCTCAATTTCAAACGATCATATCTCTTAGAATAAAATGAATTAGGTTACCCATAACCTTTCAAATTGAAGGTCTATGAGTCTTCTTTCCAACAATGCTAAATTTTCCTCATTTCAAGTTAGGAGTAAAACGTTATGCCCATTTTAATGAAATCCTGTCAGCCAGTCGAAGTTCTAGAGATGATAACTACGGATGGTAGAATGTTGCTCGAATCGTAGAGCCATCCGTGAAGGCTTGCTGCAATTATTTTTCAGCAACTTTCTGCCCACGTTTCAAAGTTATTTGGGTCATTTCTCAAGATTTTCAACCACGTTCTAAGTCATATTTGAGTGTTTTAACTAAGTATATCATCCCCTAACTAGTTTTCCCCTCAAAATCGTCAATCTAAACCTACAAGTATCTAGAAATTCTCTTGAAATTCACCTAGGGTTAATCTTCTCCATCAAGAACACTAAAACCTTCAAGTCACAAATTCTAGATACAATGACAGGTCTTCCACCTAAGGTTTTCCCAAGTTCTTCCACTCTATGAACTTCATAAAAGAGTATCTTATTCCAAGATCAAGCCCTAAGATTTCCAAGCTAAAATATTTACTATGAGAAAGCTAATGTTCTTCCTCAAAATTAAAATAAATCAAGTCTCCACCAAGGTTTGTAGTCTAAAAGCTTCATAATCAAGTATGTAAGGCTATACATAGTGTTGGACTAGTTTACCCTTAAGCCCTAGATCTAAATTCAGCCAGTACAAGTTTAGTCCAGTACTTCACCCATAATTTCCATGAACTTATGGATATGATGAGTTTATTAATCCATATTTCGAGTTCTTAATTATAAGATTTGGATTATTTATATATTGATATCATTGAGTTGGATTTTATGCTTATATTTTACATGTGTAAAACCTCAGACTTTGAGAAATCTAAAAAGAGCAAACAGGCAAGTCCACAAACTTAAGATGGTCCATGAACCCTATACAAGACCTTAAACGGCTTGTTTAGGGGACCAAAAACCCTTTTGGGCATTTTGAAGGACTGCCCAAGGCATCCAAATTAAAGTTCACCTAGACAAGACACTAAACTACCCGTGGTAACTTTTACAGTTCGTTTAGTGGTCCGTACAAGTCACCCATCAAATTTTGAGTTTTGGGTCAAATTCAAATGATCATATATCTCAGCATAAAATGAATTTGTTTGCCCATAGCCTATCAATATAAAGTTCTTTGAGTCTTCTTGCCAACGCCACCAAATTTGCCTGATACATGTGTAGGCCTGTTGAAAAGGTGTAGTTTGACAACCCACTAGTTGGATCGTTTAGCATTAAACGACCAGTGAAGAATTAAACAACCTATGGAACTGCCCGTTTTAGGCACCTTTTCAGTTTTAAATCTGTGGTCATTTAGGTCTTTCACCTATGTGTTTGGTACTTAAACTACGTCATTTTAACCCCTATTCAAAGCCTAAACTATATCAATTCACACCAAATTAAGGTCTGAGAAAGTGTTAATGAATTCATTTACATTTAGTAACACTTAAAGACATTAGAGCATAGTTCTAAGAGGAGAAAATCTGGGGTTCAAATATTCTTCAAGTTTCTTTGATTTCTCCAAAGATTTTTGTTCTTTCAGGTATGTAAGGCTATTAATAGAGTTGTATTAGTTAATACTCTTGCCCTAAATTTCAATTTAGTCAGAAATTGTTACATCTAAAGGATCTATTCATAGCTCCTGATATTTGAATTCGGTTCTTTAGAATTTGAGGTTTTGATTCCTATCTTATGTGTGAATCTTATAATGTTGTTCATGCTTAGTATCATATGAACCCTATTTATTTAGTAAAGTATGTTTTCAATGAGAATTTCCTGAAAGTTCCTCGTATATTGATTTTGGGCTTGAAAGATAATTTCATAAGCATACATTTTAAAAGTGTAAGTTTTGAACAACCTTGAAAAGAGAATCATTACTATTTGACAATTGAGAAAGAGAAAGAGTATGATTGATGTTTTTGAAAAGTTCTTCGGTAATGTAATAGTCCCTTTCTTTGTAAATGGTGATTGAATAAAGTGAAAGATAATGTAATGAAGTAGTCCCTTTCTTTGTAAAGGGTAATTATGTAAAGTTAAAATTAAGTAAATTATAGTCCCTTTCTTAGGGTGATTGAAGATCAAGTTATGTTGAGTATTTTTTGAGTTATAGTATCAAACACTGAATTGGGTAAGAATCTATTATAACTCAAAATTCTCATAAAACCTGTCATGATCGGGGAGCAACCCGAAATCGTACCCGGCATATTCGTCCTCTTAGAGTCCTAAAACAATCCCTTAACATCATCGCATTTTATATGTCAATAAAAGTACAAAAAATTAAAAACTCTACATATGAAGTTTACATCGACTTCTCATTAATTGAAAATAGACTACATCGTCTCACACGTAACCATCTAATGTAGGAGTACAAGATTTGGGACACAACCCTTACAACATTACAATAAGTCTCATAAGAGAATAGAAATAGTCTTTGCAATATAGGAAATGAAAAATGTCTTTAGACTAATCAAATGACATGAACTATAGTAGTAGACTTCATCCTCGGACTTGAGGACTCACCAACTTGGGAATCTATCCAAGCTTCATGAAATATGGCCTTGAAACTCTTCAATGGACCGAATCTACATTATTGTACAAATAGAGAGAATATGGGTTAGTACAAACCACATGTACTAAGTATGAAGACATATGCAATCAAAACACTTAGAAATATGCTAAAAAGGACATTTGGTTTATAAGCATGCTAAGTTACTTAAAAATCGTTTATGCACATACCAAGAATATAGCCAATTTCACAACATAGCAAAAATAAGACATTTTCATATCAAATGTTCATGAGCAACATCATAGTAAAGCCATAATCAACATTTCATCAATACATTACAAGACCCTACCCATAATCCCAATTCAATTCAACTAGTGCAATGCCTATGTGAAGCCCCATAACCCCACATAAGCTAATTCAACTATCAAAGAGACCATAAGCATTACCCTTACATCATATAACATCATAACAAGTATAATAAATCTCATAAATGGCAACCTAGACCAACAACATTTATATCAAGTGAATGCAACATCATATGAGACCAATATTATAAAAAATCAACATTAGGCATTTCATTCATAAAATATATATATATATAAAGAAACCATCCTAAGAATCCCCTCAAGATCCACATGTGCAATGTATAGGTGAAGTACCGTTCTCTTACCTACACTAGTGTACCTCTCAAGACATCCTAATTATTAAGCATCTTTTTACTTTCATTCATTCATTTTACTTTCGGGAACTTCACCATAATCGATAATAGACTATGTGAGCTAAACATGGAATCTGATGTCAACCCCTCACACCTAAAGAAGGGCATCCTACTTGCCAAGGTAGGACATCAACATCATCATAGCATCTATGTGGATCCACTAGCTAGGTTTCCTATGGGGGCACATAGTTAAGGAACTAATAGATTGTTTTTAGAAACTCTCTTTATGCTAATTCGCATTTTAGTTTCCATATCATGAGACACTTGGTGAACCTACCTTCCTCATTGGAAGGGACACCTCTCATTTTCAAGTTCACTCGGTGCTAAGCTACGTATTCCGTTTTTGAAGTATCTTAGAGTCTTTATTAACATTAGTTTATATCATAGGTATTAGGAGACTAACCCATTGTATAACATAATCATAGATCTTAGGTTCTTGAATAAGAACTTCCTTTCATCACAACCAAACATTTAGTGAGAACATTACACCATAATCATGGTAATAAGATGCACCTAGTAATCCCTTCAATCCCTTATGATAACACACCTATCATCATCTCACAATTCATCACATTCATAACATGCTATCTTATTCATAATATCATCATCTTCCTATCATACTCACATATTCACACTTCATTTGAATAAACACATCAAGAATATACCAACATAATTGAAGTAAAGTATTCATGATCTTGTAAGTCGTACTAATGGCTTTCAAGAATATCATCCAAGATCTTACCCTCAATTGAATGCTCCTTAACCAAACATTCAATCACCATCATCATATAATAGTAAACTATACAAGAATACATTCAATTATATCTTGGTCAATCACAATCAACCTAGATCAAAAGTTAGGGTTAGGAGAAGAAAAGGATTCATTGGCTTTGTAGAAATTTAGATCAAGGAATTAGGGGATACATCAATCCACACATAAATATACATAAGATCAATATTAGTTGAATTAAGACTACACAATTCCATCTAGAAAGTAGACCATGAAATTGGATGAAAACAAGGTTTTTGATGATCATATCAAATCTTTGAAGAGCCTCTTAGGGAAAAGAGTCCCAAGAGTGAATAGCCTCCATAACTTGAGAATCACTGAATAATGGTGAAGGAAATTCTTGATCTTGAAGCCCTAAAAAAAGCTTGAACTTGTTCTTCAATGGGGGTCTTTGGGGTAGTGAGAGAAAATAAAGACAAGTGGGAGTTATTTGGGTTTTGGGATTTATGAAGTGTTAGGTTAGTTTAATGACTTAGAACCCTTTTATAGTCCTAAAGTAACTAATTATAACCATCCCTAATCATTCATTATTTAAATAACTAATTAACTAACCACCCCCTAACTAACCCGTCCTGTGGCAGTGTGACAGGGGTCCATCGACGAGACCCCGTCGACGCCCAATCAACCAAACCACGAACCGTATGGTCATACGTGGTTTGGGAAAGAGGCTGAATTTTTGGAGGCAATGGGGAGGAGTTTAAGTATGGGGTATCCAGTACCATCGATGTGGCGTCATCCCATCGACGGCCCGTCGTTCCCCTTGTGGATGTACTCTGTCTTTTGACAGCTTTTAGGGTCAATTGTTTGGGTCCTCCTCGAGGGCCCTTAGGGAGGTCCTTGGGGAGTTGTACCCAGACGTTTTGACCCTAAACACAGTCTAAGGTGTACTCTAAGACTTTTTACAAAGTTTGACTTTTAGATGACTCTTCAAACTCATTCAAGACCTAAAGGCACATTATGTTGCTTTCACTAGTCTCCGGGCGTCGTGGTCGCTCCTTGATGTTTAGTCTTCAAGACTTCGTAATCAAGTGAAATACCTTAATTTATGGCTATAAACATTGTTTTAAAGCCTTAGACACTAGGTGAGACTCTAGCCTAGGTTCTTATATTTCCGAGGTGTAACAAAACTACATAACCAACGTTGGATATGATAACACTTGAGAGCAAGAACTACTACTGCCAACTCAAGATCGATAGTCCAGGTAGTTCTTTTCATGAATCTTAACTTTTCTAGAGGCATTGTCTATTACCTTATAATTTTGCATCAATACACAACCAAGTCCAACTCTAGATGTATCACAATAAACTACAAAACCTTCTGTACCTTCTAGAAGAGTCAACATTGGGTAGTTGTTAACCGAGTTTTCAGTTCCTGAAATGTTTTCTCAAAAGCTTCAGACCATTTAAATTTAGTTGTTCTCTATGTCAACTTTGTCAATGGGGACAAAATAGATTAAGACCCAGTGACGAACCTTCTATAGTAAACAGCCAATCCCAAGAAACTCCGTATATCAGCTGGAGATGTGGTTCTGGGCCAATTGTATAGTACTTCAATCTTCTGTGTGTCAACTCGAATTCCTTCACTAGACACAATATATCCTAAGAATGCCACAGATTCAAACAAGACCTCACTATCAGAAAACTTGACATATAACTCTCGATCCTAGAGAGTTTGGAATAGTATTATGAAATGACTAACATAGTCCTCCTCATTCCTCAAACACATCAATATGTTCTCAATAAACAAGATAAAGAACATGTCGAGATACTTCTTGAATACTCTATTCATAATATCCATGAATGTTGCAGGAGCATTGTTCAAATGAAAGCATATTGCAAGGAATTCATAATAACCATAACGGGTCCTGAATGTTCTATTTGTATGTCACTTTGTCTCTCTTTCAACTGATGATAGCCTGATCAAAGGTCTATCTTAGCGAAACAAGTTTCCCCATGAAGTTGGTCAAAACATTTCATCAATTCTCTGATAGGGATACTTATTATTTATGGTGACCTTGTTCAACTAGTGGTAATCGATATGCATCCTAAGGGAATGAATTTTCTTTTTCATGAATAAGAATAGAGAGCTCTAAGGTATGACACTTAGTCAAATGAAACCCTTACCAAGAAGACTACTTAAATTCTCTTTTGACTCTTTTAACTCAGCTGGATCTATTGAATATGGCGGAATAGAAATAGGTTGAGTATCGGGAAGAATATCTATTCTGAAGTCTATTTCTCTCTTAGGAGCAAATCCTAGAATATAGTGTGGAAAGACATCTAGAAAGTCACTCACACCTTGAATTGATTGAATAAGCGGTGTCTCAACACTAGAGTCATTAACTCGGACTAAGTGATAGATGCTCCCCTTAGAAACTAACTTTCTAGCTTTAACGTATGAAATAAAATGATCTTTAGGCGCTATTGAACTATTTATCCACTATAAAACTTGTTCATTAGGAAACTCAAACTTGAATAATCGATTTTTGCAATCAGCTGAGGCAGAACAAGCATGAACCCAATCCATACCTAAAATAACATCAAAGTCCACAATTTCTACCTCAACTAAGTCAGTCATGGTATCATTGTTATTGATAGATATGGTACAATCACGATAGACCCTTTATGCTTGAATAGAGTTATTAATAAGTGTGGCAACATTCAAAGGCTTAAGAAATTGTTTGGGGGAAATGTCGAAATGCATGGTTACATAGAGAGTCAGAAAAGACAAACTCGCACGTGGATCATGTAAGACATTAGCATAAAACGTATATACTTTAAGCATACTAGTGACAACATCTGGTGAGTTATCCTAATCCCACTGACTAACTATAGGATATACACGGTTCATACCTTTGCCTGTTCCTGATGTAGTTCCTTTTTGGGTATTTCTTTCTGCTGGAGCTACTAAACAAGATTGGGCTCTGTTCCCCTATTACCTCGCCAATTCTTAGGGTATTCTCTCATGGAATGACCCATTAAACCACACTTGGAACATCCATTGGATCCATCATTACACTAACCTAGTTTGGTCCTTCCACACTTAGAACAAGGTGGGCTACGAAACCCCTGAGACTAAGTACCTTGAGCTCTGAAATTCTGAGAACTCTAATTTCTGTGATCATTCTTAATTCTTTGTACAGGTGCACTAGATGAAGATGGAGCAGGTCCATATGACTGATGACCGATGCCCATTCTTGATCTTTTGTTGGCCAGTCTCATCACCTGTTGTCTTTGTAATCTTGTTAGGAAATTCCTCTCTATCCTTTTATGTATCCTCTTGAACCCACTGCATATGAATCATGAGTCTAGATATGTACACATACCTTATCAACATAGTTTCCTTAGCTTCTTTCTAGGTTAGGCGGGATAGCCAAGACACAAACGAACTCATCCTACTCATATCCGCAACCATTTCCGATGCATGGAGAGATAACTCAGTAAACGTAAGACTATAGTACTACACACTTATTACTTCCTATTTTATATTTAGGAACATTATCACTGTCACACGTCGTTAATATAATGACTTAATCTAGGGCTCTATGTGTATTTCAATGACTTAAAAAGTATTATAAAGATGTTACTGGTCCTATCTTATAATAAACAACTTAGTTTGACAAAATATGTTCATAAGAAATTGAAAGCGACCGTGATGTCCGGTGAACTAATAACCTAGACTATTGTGGTGCTAGTGCTAGTGGGATGGATTAAAAAGAGATGTTCTAGAGGCTTTACCATGAAGAAGTAATATACATTTGTATACGTATCTAAGAAAGAGTTTAAGGGGTAAAGTCCAAGAGAGGAGTGCAAGCCTTGAAGGGCAACCCAAGTCTAGATACCAAGGCTGCCCCAAAAGGGAAGCTACTGCCTCAACCTTCATGAGCATGACCACGACTTGTGGTCAAGACCACGAGAAAGTAGGGAGTTCATGAAGTTGCCTTGTCCAAAGAAATACGGAGGCATCATGGGGTGGCTACTGTCCAAGGCACCACGAGCCACTTCAGGACTCGGGGTGCAACCTAACTTGGTTGTGAACTTCACGTGGAAGTTTTGAGAAGGTCCATGTTGGGGGAGCTACTGCCCAAGTCACCACGAGCCACTTCACGACTCGTGGTGCACTTGACGGGCAAGGGGCGTAGGTTGTGGTCTTCACTTGGCGCTTTGGGATGGTGGCCTGTTATAGGGTGCTACTTCCTCACATTTCACGAGCCACATCATGATTCATGGTGTTGTTCAAGGCTTGTGAAGGTTGTCGTGGACAGTGGACGGGGTCCTTAAATGAAGGTTAAGTTGGAATTTTATATTAAAAGTCCAACCAAAAAAGTCCAACCAAGTGAGGGGTGGTTTGGGTATTTTAGGGGCTTAGTATAAATTGACTTTAAGTCATTTTACACCCATTCCCACACTAAAACAAATCCCCAAATTTAAAACCCATTTGCTCTCACTTCTCTCTAGATTCTTTCACTAACCAAAGACCCCATTGAAGAAGAAGGTCAAAGCTTCAAGTAGGTTTCAAGAAGAAGGCTTTACTCCATTAATACTTAAGGATTGACAAGGTATGGAACTCTTCACTCTTGGGACTCCTTTCCCCAAGAGGTTCCTTCATATTGATTTCAGTATTATTCCAAATTTCTAGATTTCACTCAATTTCGTGGGTCACCTTTAAAATTAACTTATTTGTTCTAGAATTGATTAATAATGATTGATTATGAATGTGTAAGAATGAATTGATGTATTATCTTAGGTTTTTGACCTAATTCCCTAAACATCCAGGAATGTCCCCCTTCTCCTAACCCTAATTCTTGAATTATGTAGAATAATGATTATAGGTGATGTAATTGAGTATGTTCTTGTATAGTTGACAATTTTATGATGATGATAATGAGTTTGATGGGTGAATATTGTAGATTTGGGAGGAAGTCTTGAAAGGGTATCGTGAAGGCCATTGGTAAGACCTTCAAGGCTCTGAACATTCTTTTGTAGTATTGTGGTTTATCTTTGGTGAGGTGGATTACTTGAAGTATGAATTATGAATTTATTAATGTATTACCATGATATGAATGTGATGATTGTGAAAAGATGATTTGTGGGTTACTATGAGGAGTTGAAGATAATTTCTATACACATCTTATGACTATGTTATGAAGTAATGTTCTCACATGATGTTGGGTTTGTGATGAAAGGGATTTCTCATCCTAGAACCTATGAGCTATGAAAATGTTATATAAGGGGTTAAACCCCTAATACCTATACCATGAATTGATGTTAAGAAAGACTTAAAGACATTTCAAAAAGGAAATTAAGCTTAGCACCAAGTGAACTTGACAATGAGAGGTCTTCCTTAACAATGGAAGAAAGGTTCACCCGATGATCTCATGAGGTGGAAAATACAATTTTAATTGTCATAAAGTGGGTTTCTAGTAACAAACTCCTAGTTCCTTAACTGTGTGCCCCCATAGGACCTTAGCTAGTGGATCTACCTAGATGCTATACGAATGTTTATATCTTACATTGGAAAGTAGGACACCCTCCTTTCGGTGTGTGGGGATGACACCGGATTCCATGTAGCTCATATGAAATATGTCGGTTATGGTAAAGTTTCTTGATGGTTAAAATAAATGAGTGAGAGTAAAATGATGAACACTAATTAGGACTACTTACGAGGTGTTACTTAGTGTAGGTAAGAGTATGAGACTTTACCTACACATTGCACATGTGGATCTTCAGTTGAGTTCTAGGGTAGGTTCTTTATGTACATATATTATGAATAATATATTTGATGATGGTATCATATTATACACACGATATTGGTTTCACTTGATAATGACGTTGGTCTCATGCACTTGGTATGTATGTTGTTGACTATACTTGTTGTGATGAGGTATAAGGTAAATGACAATGCTTCTGATCTTCTTGACAGTTTGTTGGTATGTGGGGCGTTATGGGGCTTCACATACACATTGCACTAGTAGACTTTGATTGGGGTTATGAGTAAGGTCTTATAATGAATTGATAAAATGAACTATAATATGAAATGTTCACTATGGATCTATTATGATGTTACTCAAGAGTATGGATATGTCTTGTTGTTGTGGTATAGACTTGTATGTGTGTTTTGGAATGTGCATAATGGTTTTTAGAAGTGAATATGGCATGCTTGCTTATAACCAAATATCTCATTTTGCATGTTTTCAAATGTTTTACTTGCATATGTTTCGATACTTAGTACATGTGGTTTGTAGTAACCCATATTTCATCTATTTTTTTACACAAAGTGTAGGTTCGGGCCATTAAGGTGATTGTAGTCCTTTCTTGAAGAAACTTGGATTTCTATTCCCAAGTTGGTGAGCCCTCAAGTCCGGGGATGGAGATACTTGATTCTAATTCTAGTTTCACTTTCCTTATTCAAAGACTATGTTGTAATTCGTATTATAAGACTTGTTATTGATGTATAGGCTAAGTCCCAATTTTCATACTTTTACGTCTAGATGGCAATGTGTGACAAGTGACTTTCTACTTTGATATATGAAGTGAAGTTGAACTTCAATTGAAAAGTTTTAAATTTTCCGCTTTTATTCTATATATTATGTAATGATAAATGCTAAGGGCTTATCTAAAACCTCTTCGAGGTCGAAGAAGCCGGTTACGACTAGGGGGTGCTCTCAGGTCGTGACAAACTTGGTATCAGAGCATGAGGTTGAATAATTCTAGGAATGATGTCTCATAAAACCACGTCTATGTAGAGTCTTGTTCATAATTGTGAAGCGCGCCACACTTATAAATGAGAAGTTTTGTGATGCTTAGGAAATTTTCACTTCTTTTGAAATTCTTATATTGTTTCTAAGAGTCTTAAGCCTATGTGTCCTTTACTTCTAATACTTTTCTTCTTGATATATTCTATGACTACTAGAAGGGCAGCCGCAAGAAGGGTTGAAGAGGATATTGCAAATGTGGGAGTTATTCCCCAAGGCAACCAAGCTCCTCCTCAGGAGCAAGTTCCTCTAGGTAGACAAGCTCCAGTCAATCCTATGGTCATGACAGATATAGAGATAAGGGTGGCGTTTCCTAAACTTGACTCAAGTCATGGCTACTCCATCTCAAGGCGTAACTACTCAAGCTCATGCTATGATGACACAAGCAAACCGGGAAGTTGCACCCCGGTGAATCAATATGCTAGTACCATGGCTTCACGTTTGAGGGACTTCACTAGGATGAATCCTCCAATGTTATTTGGGTCTAATGTGAATGAATATCCTTAAGACTTTCTAGATGAGGTTTATAAGATCATGTATGCTATGAGGGTGAGTTCAAATGAGAAGGTCGAGCTAGCCACTTATCAACTCAAAGATGTGGTTCAAACTTGGTACACTCAATGGAAGGACAATAGGGATTTGAGAGAGGGTCCCATAAGTTGGGAAGTCTTTAGGAAGGCATTTCTTGATAGGTTCTTCCAAAGTGAGAAAAGAGAGGCAAAAGTGGAAGAGTTCATCAACCTTCATCAAGTAGGTATGAGTGTTCAATAATACTCTTTGAAATTCATTAAGTTATCTAAATATGCCTCGTCTTTGGTGACTAATCCTAGAGATGAAATGAGTCATTATGTGACGGGTGTGTCCGATGATCTTCTGGAAGAGTGTTGTGCGGCAATGCTTCACAATGATATGGACCTATCTAGTTTGATGGTGCATTTTCAATAAGTCGAGGAGAATAGGCTTAAGAAGAGAAATAGAGATGCCAAGAGGGCAATTCCCTATGATGGAGGTACTTGTAACGGTAAGTTTGAAATCCAAGACAAACCAAACATAATAAAAGATTCTCTAACAAAGTTTCTTCTAATTTCTCAAGGTCTAACAAGGATAGGGTACCTAACTCTAATCCTAAAGGGGGAAAATGTAGTGGTTCACAAAGTGAGAAACCCAATTGTGCGAAATGTGGCAAGAGGCATATATGTAAATGTCTAGTGGGTGCGGACAATTGTATTGGTTGTGAAAAGAGTGGCCACATGGTGAAAAATTGTCCCATGGAAAAGAATTAAGGAAGGGAGAGTAACCAAGCACAGGTAAGTGGTCTTAACTCCGGTTCTCCTAAGAGAACCACTTCTATGCTCTCAAATCTAGAGGTGATCAAGAGGATTCTGTCGATGTTGTTATCGGTATGTTGCAAGTATTTTCAATTAATGTTTATGCATTGTTAAAACCTGGTTCCACATTGTCTTTTCTAAATACTTTTGTGGCTATGAAATTTAATGTACTCCGTGATGTCTTAGATGAACTTTTTTCGGTTTCTACCCAGGTGGGTGAATCCGTGGTTGCTAAAAGAGTCTATAGGAGTTTTCCCATATTATTGTCCAATAGAGTCACATTGGTAGAACTTGATATGTTGGACTTTGATGTCATATTGGGTATGGATTGGTTACATGCTTGTTTTTCTTCTATTGATTGTAGAACAAGGGTAGTTAAATTCCAATTTCCTAATGAGGCCATGTTAGAATGGAAAGGAGGAAACTCAATCCCTAGGGGTCAAATTATTTTATGTCTAAAAGCTTGTAATATGATTTCTAAGGGATGTATCTATCATATTGTGAGGGTCAAGGACCTTGGGTCCGAGGATCCTCCTTTAGAGTCGGTCCCCATAGTGAAGGATTTTCCAAAAGTCTTCCCCGATGACTTGCCCGGAGTTCCTCCCGAATGGGAAATAGATTTCGGCATTGATTTATTGCCGCATACTCAACCAATTTCAGTTTCTCCTTATTGGAGGGCTCTGGACGAGTTGAAAGAATTGAAAGCTCAACTCAAGGATTTGCTAAATAAGGGTTTTATTCAATCAAACATATCTCCATGGGGCGCTCTGATATTGTTTGTAAAAAAGAAATACGGGTCTCTTAGGATGTGCATTGACTACCAACAGTTGAACAAGGTCACTATAAAGAATAAGTATCCTCTCCCTAGGATTGATGATTTTTTTGACCAACTCCAAGGGGAGATTTACTTTTCGAAGATTGATTTGAGGTTGGGGTATCACAAACTTAGAGTTAGAGAAGTTGACATTCTAAATCTGCTTTCCAAATAAGGTATGGTCATTATGAGTTCCTAGTCATGTCCTTTGGTCTAACTAATTCCCCGGTGGCTTTTATGGACCTTATGAATAGGGTGTTTCGAAATTATCTTGAGTCGTTTGTAATTTTCTTTATTTATGATATCTTGGTATATTCCAAAAGTGAGGATGAACACATTAGTTATTTGAGGATAGTGTTGCAAGTCCTCAAGGAACACTACCTCTTTGCTAAATACAGTAAGTTTGAATTTTGGCATAGATCGGTTGCTTTTCTTGGTCACATTGTGTCTTGTGTGGGTATAGAGGTTGATCTGAAGAAAATTGAGGCAGTTTAAAATTGGCCTAGACCTCTTACTCCTACTGATATTCGAAGCTTTTTGGGTTTAGTTGGATATTATAGGAGATTTCTTGACATATTCACATCTATCACTTCTCCATTGACGACCCTAACCCAAAAGAAAGTTAAGTTTGAATGGACGGAATCTTGTGAAAAAGGCTTCCAGGAGTTGAAGGATAAACTTACCTCCGCTTCGGTATTGATTTTACCAGAGGGTACCAAAGGGTTTCTGGTATATTGTGATGCTTTTCGAGTAGGTTTGGGTTGTTTCCTCATGCAACATGGTAAGGTTGTAGCTTATGCCTCAAGACAACTCAAGGTACACAAATAGAACTACCCAACTCATGACCTTGAATTAGCGTTCGTGGTGTTTGCTTTGAAAATATGGAGACACTACTATCTGTATGGAGTGCATGTAAATGTGTTCACCGATAACAAGAGTCTCCAATATGTGTTCATCCAAAAAGAGTTAAACCTCCGGCAACATAGGTGGTTAGATCTTTTGAAGGACTATGATATGAGTATCCTCTACCATCACGACAAGGCGAATATAGTTGCGGATGCCTTGAGCCGTATGTACATGGATAGTGTTGCTTATCTTGAGGATGAGAAAAAGGATTTAGTCCACGTTGTGCATAGATTGGCCCGGTTGGGAGTTCAATTAGTAGATTCTCCTAAGGGTGGTGTCATGATCCAACATAGCTCCGAATCCTTCTTAGTGGTTGATGTGAAAGCGAAGAAAAACCTTGATCCTATCTTGATGGAGTTGAAAGACTACGTACATGGAAAATTCATTGAAGCTTTCTCCCAAAGGGGAGATGGGGCACTTAGGTATCAAGGTAGGTTTTGCATTCCGGATGTGGGTGACTTGAGAAGACAAATTTTGGAAGAAGCCCATGGTTCGCGATATTCCATTCATCCGGGAGACACCAAGATGTACCACGACTTGTGGGAGATATATTTGTATAATGCTTTGAAAAATGATATAGCAGAGTTTGTGGATAGATTTCCTAATAGTCAACAAATAAAGGCCGAACATTAAAGACCGGGAGGTTTGTCTCAAGATATAGCTATCCGCACTTGGAAGTGGTAAGATATCAATATGGATTTCATTGTGGGTTTGCCTCGTGCACAAAGTCAACATGATTCAATTTGGGTCATTGTTGATAGGATGACCAAGTCAGCACATTTTATTCCCGTCAAGGATACATATTCAGCGGAAGATTATGCCAAATTGTATCTTAAGGAGATTGTGAGAATGCATGGAGTTTCTTTGTCTATCATTTTGGTTGGGGTACTTAATTTACTTCTCATTTTTGGAAAGCATTCCAATGTGGACTTGGTACCAAGGTGAAACTTAGTACCGCATTTCATCCACAAACGGATGGTTTGAAGGAACGAACCATCCAAACCTAGAAGATACGTTGAGGGCATGTTTCATTGAATTTAAGGGTAATTGGGATGACCATCTACCATTGATTGAATTTTCCTACAATAATAGATATCACTCAAGTATTTCCATGGCTCTAATTGAGGCTCTTTATGGGAGAAGATTTAGATCTTTGGTTTCGTGGTTTGAAGTAGGTGAGTTTGCTCTTATAGGTCCCGAAGTAGTTTATAGGCCGTGGAGAAAGTCCGGCTCATAAAGGATAGATTGAAGACGTCCCAAAGTAGGCAAAAATCTTATGCCGACAATCGAAAGTGGGACCTTGAGTGTATAGTAGGTGACTTAGTCTATTTGAATATATCACCCATGAAAGGGGTGATGAGGTTTGGTAAAAAAGGAAAACTTAGTCCCTGTTATGTGGGGTTAAATGAAATTTGAAATGCACCAAAAGTGTTGCTTATGATTTGAAATTACCTATTGAGTTGGCTCCGGTGCATCCGGTGTTCTATGTATCAATGCTCAAAAAGTGTTTAGGCGATTCGATGTCTATCCTTCCTCTAAAAGGCTTAGGGGTTTATGCTAACCTTTCCTATGAAGAGGTCCCGGTTGATATTTTAGACCGACAAGTGAAGAAGTTGATGAATAAGGAAGTAGCTTCCGTAAGCTTCTTTAGAAGAATCATGTTGTGAAAAGTGCTACTTGGGAGTCCGAGGCCGATATGATGTCCCGATATCCTCATATTTTTCCTTACTCTTCTAATCAAAGTTGAGGTAAATAATTCCTCCTGGTTTTGATTTATGAAGAGTCATGTGTGTTTTGAACTTGACATGATTTCCTTTATGTATGCATGCTCTTGTGAGAATTCATGTTTAACGTGTGTCTTGAACTTCCATGAAATTATATGTTCTTCATGCTTTATGGAACTTGATATATTGTTGGTATATTGGACTTTATGTGATACTTTAAATGAAAATTTGAAAGTATAAATTGATGAAATGGTGTGTTGGATCCTTTTGGAACATGTTGAGACATATGATATGGACAAGGAAATTCCTCCTTGTATAATGTGAAGTGATGAAATTTATGCATTATTGGTGGTTGATATAGTTCCTACCGCATTACATGCTTTGTTGTGTTTTGATAGTGGAGAGGAAGTTTCCCCCTTGTTGTTGAATTACTATTATGTGTCATGTGTTGGTTGGGCTGCTAGTCTTGAGTCTTTAATTCTAAAAAAATATTTAAAGTGTCATTCGAGGACGAATGTTTCCCAAGGAGGGATATTGTTACACCTTGTAAATCTAATGACTTAAGCTAGTCATCTATTTGTAGTTCAATGACTTAAAAAAGATTATAAATATGTTAGTGATCCTATCTTATGCTAACCAACTTAGTTTGAGAAGATAAGCTCATACGGAAATGAAAACGACCATGACATCCGGTGAACTAATAACCTAGACTATTGTGGTGCTAGTGCTAGTGGGATGGCTTAAAAGAGATGTTTTAGAGGCCTGACCATAAATAAGTAATATACATTTATTTAGGTATCTAAGAAAGAGTTTAAGGGGTCAACGCCAAGGGAGGAGCGCCAACCTTGAGGGGCAAGCCAAGGCAAAATGCCAATGCTTCCCCAAAAGGGAGGCTACTGCCTCAACCTTCACGAGCATCACCACGACTCATGGTCAAGACCACGAGCAAGTCGGGAGCTCGTAAAGTTGCCTTGGCAAAGAAAAATGAAGGCATCTTGGGATGGCTACTGTCCAAGGCACCACGATCCACTTCACGACTCGTGGTGCACTTGACGAGCAACCTAGCTTGGTCGTGAACTTCACTGGGATGTTTGGACAAGGGACATGTTGGGGAAGCTACTGCCAAAGTCACCACGAGCCACTTCTCGACTAATGGTGCTTGACGGGCAAGGGGTGTAGGTTGTGGTCTTCACTTGGCATTTTGGAATGGTGGCATGTTATAGGGGGATACTGCCTCACCTTTCACGAGCCACACCACGAGTTGTGCTGTCCGTCACAGCTCATGAAGGTGGCCGTGCACACTGGACGGGGTCCTTAAATGAAGGTCAAGTTGGACATTTAAAAACTTTTATTTTAAAAGTCCAACAAAGTGAGGGATGTTTTGGGTATTTTAGGGGCTTAGTATATATTGAATATAAGTCATTTTACACCCATTCCCACACCAAAACAAATCTCCAAATTTAAAACCCAATTGCTTTCACTTCTCTCTATATTATCTCACTGACCAAAGACATCATTGATGTTACACCCTCAAAATGAACTAAGGTAGATAGAGCCTCACATGTTCCTAAAAATATTAATAACATGTTAATAAAGTGTTTTACAAATTTTATAATTGATTTGAAGAGGTTTGGAGGTCAAACGTCCAAGAACGTCCAAGACGTTTGATAGTTGGTCATTAGACGTGCTAGTGACTCCTTGTACTTTTGTCTTGTTTTTATGTGTTGTTTGGTGTTGAAAAACAGTGTACTTGAACCTAGTATCTTAATAAACATGTTAAGGGTCAAAACGTCAGGGTACGACTCCGCGGGGACAACCCTAAGGGACCCCAAGGAGGACCCAAACGTTGGACAAGGAGGCTGCCCAAGGCAGCGAGCAGAACCAAGATTTGGACCTGCCTGTGCGAAGCCCATCCAGCACGCATCTCACTGCCTCAAAAATTATTTGGGGAAAAATTCAGAGGCTGCCCCTCAACACGCAGCCACTTCCCAGATCCGGTTGCACGTTTTTAAGTCAATTTTGACATGTCTAAAAGTCACAATGATTATGGGGGTGTTTTGGTAACTTAGGGGGACGTTTATTAACTGTTTTTAGGACTTTTTGAAACCCTTTACCAAGCCAAAAATCCAACATCCATTAAGAAATCAAAATCCCCAAAGCTCTCTTCTTTTCCAAAATCCCCAAAACCTCCATTGAAGACCAAACTCAAGAACAAGCTATGGAGGTGTATTCTTGGAGCTCTCTCTCAGATTTTCATATGCTTTTTAATGTATAAGGTATGGTGATCCTTCATCCCTAGATAACCATTCATCTATGGAGTCCTTTCAAAGGTTTTCAAAACATGATTCTAAATCAAAAATCCTATCTTTCAATCTAGCCATGAGTTCATTCTGTAATTGATTTCAAAAGCATTCTATTGATGAATATATGTTTAGATACTGATTTTATGATGAATTTCTATCCAGTTTTATGAAGAATCCATGATACTCCTAATTTTTCAAATTGGCCTATAATGTGGGTCTTGTGATCTTTATTTCATGTTTATAGAATTGTAATTAGATTATACTGAACTGCTTATTGCTATTACTATCTATATCAATTGAATATGAATTGTGGAGGAATGATCAAATATGATCATTAGCTTGGAGATTTTGTAAATTGACCTATTTCCTCTAATTAGCTTCGAATGTATATTGAATTGTATTGATTGATATAGTCTACTTAAGGTGGCGGTGTTTACATTCTTGTACATGTTTGTGTATTATGATCATGGACTTTAAGGCATTAGATGTAAGATGAATTGATATGATGATTTGTATGTTAGGAAGTTGAAGGATTTAGCCTTGATTCTAATATCATGTTCTAAGTGAATTGATGTTATGTGAAGTATATGAATAGCCCTCAAAACTAGTTGCATGACCTAGGCGTGGGGATTATGTTATATGTATATGTTGGCTGATCATGTTAGGGTCAGGTGTGGTCTACATGGCTAATGATGATGAATACTCTTGTAGCATGACCCCTACCGAAGAACCCCATATATGAATATGTGATCAAAGTATGCTAGAAGTCTTCTATTCTAATGTTGAATATGATCTTGTCACCTATGATGTAATATGAGTGTGTGTAGTTTATAGTCCTTAACACTCTATATGTGTGTATGACTTGAGACTTGAAAGAATGTTGTACATGTGTTGTGATCTTTAGAGGGTGGCTTCCTCAATGGTATGTGTTAAGCCATTATGTGATCATGTTGACCAATGTACACACACACACACTTCATGTATGACTATGAATAGGATAGATTTCATGATGATCAAGTAAAGGATAGTTCTCCTATGCATCATTTCCTATTTCTATCCATGTAAAGTATATGATTTATGAAGTTATGAACATGTGTGACTAGGGGTGTTATGTGAAGGTAGATCTCAAATTGTATGCACACACACACATGATATATGATTGTGTGATTATGTGAAAGGGAATTCTCACATGAATTAAGATCTATGATGAAATGACATTCTCTTCTTAGAATCCTTTGAGCAATATGATGTATGGAGGAGCAATCCATTAAGGCCTTCTTTATGAATTAACACACTAAAGGCTTAAATATATTTAAAAGGGAGCAAGAGCCTAGCACCGAGTGAACATGACAAATGAGAGTGGAAGCTTGATGTTAGTAAGTCTGGCTTCCCACAAAGAGAACCTTTGCGTTTAGTAAGTCCGGGTTCCCAACATAGATGTTGTATCATGAGATGGAAACCTCCACGCTAGTAAGTCAAGGTTTTCTAGATGCAATCTCCTTGTTCCATAACTATGTGCCCCCGTAGGTTTTAACTATGTGGATCCACTAGAATAGCTATTTTGTATGAAGGTCCTACCTTGGAAAGTAGTACCCTCTCTTTTCGGTGTGGGAGTAGAACACCAGATTCCATGTAGCTCACATGTTCTATGTCGGTTATGGCTATGTATCCTGAAGGTTAATAAATTAACTAAGATACAAATATGAATTCTAATCTAAATTCCTTGAGAAGTGTACTTAGCATAGTTAGGACTATGGACCCTATCTATGCATTGCACTAGATGACTTCAAGAAAGGAAAGGATTGGAGCCTCTTATGAAGTAAAGACTTATGTTATGTATGAATTGTATGAATGCATGTTAAGTGACTTTGCTATGTCAAGATATGAATTATGAGTATGCGTATGAATTGCACTTATGGATCCTAAGTGAGTTTACTTATTATATGTGGAGGTATGGGACTCCATGTGTACATTGCACAAGTAAGCTTGTGAAGGGGTTATGAGGGTGGTTTACCTATGATATGAACTAAATGAGTTATGACTAAGGTTGTAGTAAAGTAAAGAGTATTTATATAATGCTATGAAGTATGTGGCCTTATGTCTAATTGTAAATCAAAGTGTTATGACTTGTTAAACATGTTATACCTAGTATAGGGTGACTTCTTAGGTACACTTTCTGGAAGTAGTATTATGGGATGCTACCTACACATCGCACTAGTGTGACTTAGGAGTTGTTTTAGGTGATGGTTGTTATGTCAAGTTGATGTCTATGATGTGCTTATGACATGTGAATATATATGGTTGTGTTCATGAAGCATATCTATGAAAGACTATTGTAAGGTGACCTCAAGGTGATATATGATACTAAGTACACTTGAGGGTTACTTAAGGAAAAAAATAAGGTAAAAGAGAGGTATTGTATGGTATGTATTGAATATGCTTTAAAGTATGATAAATGGATTTATGTGCGATTATGAGTATTATCCATGTCTATATGATGTATGTGAACTATATTGAGCTTATATGTGCCTATGTTCATGAAGTTTACTAGAAAGACATGTTGCATGATTTCAAATGAAATGTCCTCTTTAAATGCATGTTTTTCATTGTTTTCATACTTAGTGCATTCTTGTACTAATACCATTCTTGTTCATCTTTTTACACAAAGTGTAGGTGGTGATGGCTTGAGGATGTCCCCTAAGTTAAGATCTTGGATAGATCTCCCAAGTTCAAGTAAAGGAACCCTTATGATTCAAGGGTTGCCTATGTCAAGATGTACTTAAAGTTAATGTGATAGATTAGACTTATATTTTATGTTGTAAAGGGTCGTGTCCCTATTCTATTCTATTCTATTCTATTGAGTTGTGTCTTAAGATGACAAAGAGAGTTAGAGTCTACTTATGTACTTATGCTACTATATATATATATATATATATATATATATATATATATATATATATATATATATATATATATATATATATATATATATATATGAAATGATGTTTCTAGCATATGATATTCTATGAAAAGTTTTAAATTTTCCACTATTTTATTAAGATTATGCAATGAAAAATGTCTAAGGGCTTGTCTTAGACCTCCGAGAGGTCGACGACGCCGTGTGGTGATCTAAGAGTACTCTAACTTCTGGGGGGTACTTTGAGTCGTAACAAACTTGGTATCAGAGCATTAGGTTTAGGGATTTGTCTTTAGGTTTCAAAGTCTCGTATTGCCACGTCTAGTAGAGTCTCATTCATCGGTGGTGAGTCGTGACACATTTATGAGCGAGAGGCTATAGGACGATAGAGTTCCCCTTATTCACTATCCTCATGTCGTGCTATAGAACTTAACTCTATAAGATCTCTCTCTTATGTTTTCTTGTCCGATAGTCTTTTAGATGTGATTGCTTGGACGAGATGGTATCTATATGCTTGTGAGAGAAAAGGTGAGTTTTTGATGCTTACCTTGGTTTATGGTTTGGTGAGTATATGTGAAGGTGAATTTAGTATATGTTGATGTGATGCCATTTATGGCTATAGGTGGTTTATGAGGAATGAGATGATAAGTTGAAAAGGTATGATATGATATGGTTATAGCTTGTTAGTAGTTGTTACGGTTGGATGGAGTTCCCCTTGAAATGATAGAATACCTTATGATTATGTAGGATGGTAGCATGATGCTATTATATAGGCTTGAAAAGTCTTGGAGAATGTGGTAAATAGTGAGAAAGATGAATGTTACCTTTGTAAATGTGAAATGCTTCATAGTTGTCCTTGTGTAGATTGGATTATTTTGTGTGGACTTTCTCCTAAGGAGGGGAGATAGTGTGTTGAGCCTTGTAGGGCGATTGTGAAGTATACTAGTTAATGGGAAAACCCTTATGACTTGTTAATGATTTCCTCTATGAACCTATTCAAAAAGTTGTAAGAAGGGGGAAAAAGGGGTTTTATTCCATAAGTTGGAAGTATGGGTACCCTAAGGTGACTTAGGGGGATGTATGGTATGTAACCCTTAGCTCTTGAAGAGAAGGAGAGAATTGAGGTTGACCAACTTTGAAGTGGTTAGTTGTCTTTTAAGCTTGAATTTGAGTATGGTCAATGGAGGAAGTGCTTAGGTTGTACCTAGGCATGATTGGTTGGAAAGTTCCACCAAAAGTGATGACCCTTGTAGGTTGGTCTTGACTTGCCTTTACCTTGGTGTTTAAGGGCATGATGTGCTTAGGCTTACCCTAAGTGGGGGATAATGTGCATAGATGGTAAGATCTTAAATTCCCTTGATGCCCCTATGTTGAGTTCCCTTGAAATTATCTAGGTTAAAAATCACTTTGTAGTGATGGTAAGAAGGGTGTTCATGAGCATAGATCCCAAGAGAGAGATGATGTTCTTAGTCAATAAGGTTGGTAAGATAAAATTCCCCTAGAGTTGAGATGAGTTGCTCTTAAATGGGTTCATACTAAGTGGGGGAGGATGATTTGAGTAGTAAGGTTGTAGATATTCCTATCTTTTCCTTCTATTCTTACTCAAGCTTCAAGCCAAAGAGTTCCTAAGTAGCTTGTTCATGATAGAAGTCTTACATAAAAGGATAAGTTGCATGTTCTCCATATGTTATGCATGTCTTAAATGACACTATGTTATGCATATTATGAAAGTTGTTATTGCATGAAAAAGGATATTTCTCATGTCGTTGTGCATCCTTATATGATAAATGTGCAATTTGATTTCATGAGATAGCTTATTGAGCATGTTTGATGTCACTCATATGATATGATATTTTTGCCTCACAATGAGAAGTTGAGTCTCCCTTAACTGAGATAAGATGATTCTCTTTGAAAAATGTGTGACTTATGAGATTTGGGGAGTGTTACTATAGACTCACGCTCGAGAAGTGATGGTTTGTCTAGCCTATGTCTTTTGGTGTGCCTATTAAATTGTGATAAATTTCTCTAAATGATGCATGCTTATGAAACTAGTGATGTGCTAGAAATAGAAAGCTGTAAATTTACTTCCTAATATTGTGATATTCTTGGTGAGACCTACCATGTTGATTTCATAAGGAAGGAAGTATAAGCATAATGTGGTTTGGAGTAAAGAAATCCTACTTAATATGAATTAACCTCTATGCATTGCTTTTATATGAATTCTATAATGCCATGTGTATATGTTGTGACTAGGAAAAGGTAGTTCCTCCTTGAACAAAGCTAAGCATGGTTATGTCATATATGACCTTGAGGGTATTATGTCTAGACTATACGATTGTAGTTGATCTACATTATTATGATTTGTGCAACTAGAAGGATATTTTAAATTTTCTCATAAGTTGAAGTGTTGATTATGCCTAAGTGTGCAATTGAAATCCATAGTATGTTAAACATTGTGATGAAATAATGAACATGCCTAAAGTTGGAGAAGGTAGTTCTTCCAAATGGCAATGAATATGAAGAAGTATGTATGCATGGAAAGAATTGTAATAGTAATCCATGTTTGATTATGTTGCTTTGAATGCATACTAGAAGGAAGTTGGTGTTCCTTGTAAGTTTGGAGCATTAAATATTATGTGTTAACATGTTGAAGTGTTGTGAGCTGCTATGAAAGTCTTTGAGTCCTTAAAAGTGTTTAAAATGTTTCTAGTGTCATTCGAGGACAAAGTTTTTCCAAGTAGGGGAGTATTGTTACACCCTCAGAAAGAACTACGGTAGCTAAAGCCTCACATGTGCCTAAAAAGTTTAATAACATGTTAATAAAGTGTTTTACAGCTTGTATAATTTATTTGAAGAGGTTTGGAGGTCAAACGTCCAAGAACGTCCAAGACGTTCGAATATTGTTCTTTAGACGTGCTAGTGAGTCGTTGTATTTTGCCTTATTTTTATGTGTTGATTGGAGTTGAAAAACAGTTTAGTTGACCCTAGTATCTTAATAGACATGTTAAGGGTCAAAACGTCCGGGTACGACTCCCCGGGGACCACCATAAGGGCCCCCAAGGAGGACCCAAACGTTGGACAAGGAGGCTGCCCAAGGCAGCCAGCAGAACCAAGATTTGGACCTGCCTGTGCGACGCGCACCCAGCACGCAGCTCACTGCCTCAAAAATTATTTGGAGCAAAATTCAGAGGCTGCCCCGCAACGCGCAGCCATTTCCTAGATCCGGTTGCGTCGTTTTTAAGTCAATTTTGACATGTCTAAAAGTCCCAATGATTATGGGGGAGTTTTGGTAACTTAGGGGGACATGTATTAACTGTTTATAGGACCTTTTTAAACCCTTTTCCAAGCCAAAACCCCAACATCCATTACGAAATCAAAATCCCCAAAGTTCTCTTTTCTTCCAAAACCCCCCAAACCTCCATTGAAGACCAAACTCAAGAACAAGCTATGGAGGTGGATTCTTGGAGATTTCTTCTCAGATTTTCATGGGCTTATTAATGTATAAGGTATGGTAAGCCTTCATCCCTAGATAACCATTCATATATGGAGTCCTTTCAAAGGTTTCCAAAACATGATTCTAAGTCAAAAATCCTATCTTTCAATCTAGCCGTGGGTTCATTCTCAAATTGTTTTCAAAAGCATTCTAATGATGAATATATGTTTAGATACTGATTTTATGATGAATTTCTATCCAATTTTTGAAGAACCCATGATCGTCCTAATTTCTCAAATTGACCTATAATGTGGGTCTTGTGATCTTTATTTCATGTTTATAGAATTGTAATTAGATTATATTGAATTTCTTATTGCCATTACTATCTATATATATTAAATATGAATTTTGGAGGAATGATCAAATGTGATCATTAGCTTGGAGATTTGGTAAGTTGACCTATTTCCTCTAATTAGCTTAGAATGTATATTGAATTGTGTTGATTGGTATGGTCCACTTAAGGTGGCGCTGTTTACATTCTGGTACATGTTTATGTATTATGATCATGGCCTTGAAGGCATTATATGCAAGATGAATTGATATGATGATTTGTATGCTAGGAAGTTGAAGGATTTAGCCTTGATTCTAATATCATATTCTAAGTGAATTGATGTTATGTGAAGTATATGAATAGCCCTCAAAACTAATTGCATGACCTACGCGTAGGGATTATGTTATATGTATATGTAGGATGATCATGTTAGGGTTAGGTGTGGTCTACATGACTAATGATGATGAATACTCTTGTAGCATGACCCCTACCTAAGAAACCCATATATGAATGTGTGATCACAGTATGCTAGAAGTCTTCTATTCTAACGTTGAATGTGATCTTGTCACCTATGATGTAATGTGAGTTTGTGTAGTCTATAGTCCTTAATACTCTATATGTGTGTATGACTAGAGACTTGAAAGAATGTTGTACATGTGTTGTGATCTTTCGAGGGTGGCTTCCTCAATGGTATGTGTTAAGACATTATGTGATCATGTTGACCAATGTACACAGACACAAACTTCATGCATGACTATGAATATGATAGATTTCATTAGGATTAAGGAAAGGGTAATTCTCCTATGCATCATTACCTATTTCTATGCATGTAAAGTATATGATTTATGAAGTTATGAACATGTGTGACTAGGGGTGTTATGTGAAGGTATATCTCACATTGTATGCATACACACATGTTGTATGATTGTGTGAATATGTGAAATCACATTCTCACATGAATTAGGATCTATAATTAAAGGACATTCTCATTTTAGAATCCTTTGAGCAATATGATGTATGAAGGATCAAGCCATTGAGGCCTTCTTTATGAATTAACACACTAAAGGCTTAAATTTATTTAAAAGGGAGAAAGAACCTAATACCGAGTGAATATGACAAATAAGAGTGGGATCTTCACGTTAGTAAGTCCGGCTTCCCACAAAGAGAACCTTCACATTTAGTAAGTCCGGTTTCCCAACATAGATGTTGTTTCATGAGATGGAAACCTCCATGCTAGTAAGTCAAGGTTTTCTAGAAGCAATCTCCTTGTTCCATAACTACGTGCCCCCGTAGGTTTTAGCTATGTGGATCCACTAGAATAGCTATTTTGTATGAAGGTCCTACCTTGGAAAGTAGTACCCTCTCTTTTCAGTGTGGGAGTAGAACACCGGATTCAATGTAGCTCACATGGTCTATGTCGGTTATGGCTATGTATCCTAAAGGTTAATAAATTAACTAAGATACGAATATGAATTCTAATCTGAATTCCTTGAGAAGTGTACTTAGCATAGTTAGGAATATGGACCCTATCTATGCATTGCACTAGATGACTTTAAGAAATGATAGGATTGGAGCCTCTTATGAAGTAAAGACTCATGTTATGTATGAATTGTATGAATGCATGTTAAGTGACTTTGCTATGTCAAGATATGAATTATGAGTATGCGTGTGAATTGCAGTTATGGCTCCTAAGTGAGTTTACTTATTCTATGTGGAGGTATGGGACTCCATGTGTACATTGTACAAGTAAGCTTGTTAAGGGGTTATGAGGGTGGTTTACCTATGATATGAACTAAATGAGTTATGATTAAGGTTGTAGTAAAGTAAAGAGTCTTTATATGATGCTATGAAGTATGTGTCCTTATGTCTAGTTGTAAATGAAAGTGTTATGACTTGTTAAGCATGTTATACCTAGTCTAGGGTAACTTCTTAAGTACACTTGGTGAAATTAGTATTATGGATGCTACCTACACATTGCACTAGTGTGACTTAGGAGTTGTTTTAGGTGATGGTCCTTATGTGAAGTTGATGTCTATGATGTGATTATGACTTGTGAATATATGTGGTTGTGTTTATGAAGCATATCTATGAAAGACTATTGTATGGTGACCTCAAAGTGATACATTGTACTAAGTACACTTGAGGGTTACTTAAGGAAAGAAATAAGGTAAAAGAGAGGTATTGTATGGTATGTATTTAATATTTTTTAAAGTATGATAAATGGCTTTATGTGCGATTATGAGTATTATCCATGTCTATATGATGTATGTGAACTATATTGAGCTTATATGTGCCTATGTTCATGAAGTTTACTAAAAAGACATGTTGCATGATTTCAAATGAAATGTCCTCTTTAAATGCATGTTTTTGCATGGTTGCCATACTTAGTGCATTCTTTTACTAATACCATTCTTGTTAATCTTTTTACACAAAGTGTAGGTGGTGATGGCTAGAGGATGTCTTTTAAGTGAAGAGCTTGGATAGATCTCCCAAGTTCAAGTAAAGGGACCCTTATGATTCAAGGGTTGCCTATGTCAAGATGTACCTAAAGTTAATGTAATATATTAGAATTATATTTTATGTTGTATAGGGCCGTGTCCCTATTCTATTCTATTGAGTTGTGTCTTAAGATGACAAAGAGAGTTAGATTCTACTTATGTACTTATGCTATTATATATAGATATGAAGTGATGTTTCTTGCATATGATGTTCTATGAGAAGTTTTAAATTTTCCACTATTTTATTATGATTATGCAACGAAATATGTCTAAGGTCTTGTCTTAGACCTCCGAGAGGTCGACGATGCCGTGTGGCGATCTAAGAGTAGTCTAACTTCTAGGGGGTACTTTGGGTCGTAAAAATTGAAGAAGAAGGTCAAAGCATCAAGTAGGGTTCAAAAAGAAGGATTTAATCCATTAATCCTTAAGGATTGACAAGGTATGAGAACTCTTCACTCTTGGGACTCCTTTCCCAAGAGGTTCCTTCAAATTGATTTCAATATTGTTTCAAATTTCTATATTTCACTAAATTTCGTGGGTCACCTTTAAACTTGACTTATTTGGTCTAGAATTGATTAATAATGATTGATTATGAATGTTTACGAATGGATTGATGTATTATCTTAGGTTTTTGACATAATTCCCTAAAGACCCATAAATGTACCTTTTCTCTTAACCCTCACTGTTGAATTATGTTGAATAATGATTAGATGTGATGTAATTGAGTATCTTCTTGAGTAATTGACTATTGTATGATCATGATAATGGGTTTGATGGATGAATATTGTGGATTTGGGATGAAGTAATTTCTATGATTATGTTATGAAGTACTGGGATTTCTCATCCTAGAACCTATGAGCTATGAACATGTTATATGAGGGGTTAAACCCCTAAGACCTATACTATGAATTGATGTTTAAGAAAGACTTAAAGACATTTAAAAAGGGAATTTAGCTTAGCACCGAGTGAACTTGACAATGAGAGCTGTTCCTTCACAAAAGAAGAAATGTTAACCCGATGATCTCATGAGGTGGAAACTACAATGCTAATTGGAATAAATAGGGTTTCTAATAACAACCTCCTAGTTCGTTAACTATGTGCCCCCATAGGAACCTTAGCTAGTGGATCCATCTAAATGCTATACAAATATTTATGTGTTACTTTGTCAAGTAGGACACCCTACTTTCGGTTTGAGGGGATGACACTGGATTCCATGTAGCTCACATGGTCTATGTCGGTTATGACAAAGTTTCCCGAAGGTTAAAATGAATGAGTGAAAGTAATAAGAGGAACAATAACCAGGACTACTTAAGAGGTGTTATTTAGTGTAGGTAAGGGTATGGGACTTTACCAATACATTGCACAAGTGGATCTTGAGGGGAGTTCTAGGGTGGGTTCTTTATGTATATATATTATGATAATATGTATGATGAGGTCTCATATTATATACATGATGTTGGTTTCACTTGATATATATGATGTTCATGTCACTTGGTATGTATGTTGTTGACTATACATATTATGATGAGGTATTAGGTAAATTACAATGCTTGTGATCTTCTTGACACTTTTCTTGGTGTGTGTGGTGTTATGGGGCTTCACATACACATTGCACTAGTATACTATGATTGGGTTATGAGTTAGGTCCTGTAACAAATTGATATGAACTATAATATGAAATGTTGACTATGGCTCTATTATGGTGTTACTCAAGAGTATGGATATGTCTTGTTGTTTGTTTCGGAATGTGCATAAAGGCTTTTAGAAATGAATATGATATGCTTATAACCAGATGTCCCTTTTTTCATATTTTCAAATGTTTTACTTGCATATGTGTTTCCATACTTATTACATGTGGTTTGTACTAACCCATATTTCTTCGATTTTCTACACAAAGTGTAGGTTCGGGCCTTTGAGGTGATTCTAGTCCTTTCTTGAAGAAACATGGATTGCTATTCCCAAGTTGGTGAGTCCTCAAGTTCAGGGATGGAGATGCTTGATTCTTATTCTAGTTTCACTTTTCTTATTCAAAGACTATGTTGTAATTCATATTATAAAACTTGTTATTGATGTATGGGCTAAATCCCAATTTTCATACTCTGATGTCTAGATGGCAATGTAAGACAATTTAGTTTCTATTTTGATATATGAAGTGAAGTTGAACTTCAATTGAAAAGTTTTAAATTTTCCACTTTTATTATATCTATTATGCAATGATAAATGCTAAGGGCTTGTCTGAGACCTCTTCGACCACGAAGATGCCGGTTACAACTAAGGGGTGCTCTCGGGTCGTCACACTCACTTTAAATTCTTTTAGCTCCCGGGAAAAGAAGTGCCCTAAGAAATTATCCTCAAACATAGCCACGCGTAAGCACGAGTTTGAATAAGTTTTTATAGAGTGTAATTCTATTGCACGAACATGAGTAAGCAGAAAGTGAAATGTCTCTAAGTGTTGTAGCCTCCTAGTTTTAGATGTAGTGTGGTTCACACCGATAATAAGTATTTTATAGACATAACTTTATAGGAACCCTAGGGCTATTGTGATCTGTGCTCTGATAGCAAATTTTCAAGCTGTGAGCCTACATCTTAGACGTGGTCGACACTCGAGAACTATGTTGGATCCTCAAGCGAACCCTTGGTATGACTGACTATTTAGTGGAAGACTTACTCAAGCATAAAGAAGATTTATATACATAATTAAACTCAACTCAAATAAATGATTGGAAATACTTAATAAACTATAAGTAGTAGTTCTTAAGATCTCAAAACATAAAGAAACATACGGAGAGACTAATCAACTCTAACTATCTATGAAGTATCTATTACTAGGATAATTGTCGGGACTAGACCCAAGACAACTCAACAACAATAGAAAATAAATTTGAAATCCTTCGAAAAGCAAACAGGCTCACTAACAACTATATGAAGCACAAAGTGATTTCAAAGAAACGCTTGTTGATGATCGTGAACACCTGTATATCTACATCATAAATGATGCAGGTCAAATGGCATCCTACATTGAATGCACGAGTATGTAATATAGCTGACGTGAAATAAGTGAATTAAAGCACTGCAATAGGTATAACATGAACTCAAAAAGATGTAAAGAATTAAAGAAATAAAATCATTTCACTTTAAAAAAATACTTTCTCATTCTCTAAACTTTAACATAATAAGTGATATATAAAAATTCACTTAAACTCTATATGGGAATTCTCTAACCGACAACCATCACTATGAACTAAGTGATGATACATCATTTCCTCTACACTATGAGAAGTGTCCTATATAGTAGCGGGATATTAAACACCTCAACTAAGTTGATCCACTCAACTCTGCCCGAAGGAACTAATGATTCATCTAAAAGGTATGATCATGTATACATGTGGGTAATACATGGTTTATGGGGCTGTGCATTGTCTGAACTCTCCCCCTATATCGATTTTCAATACTACTTCCAATAATATTTACTTTTGTTCAATGTATAAAAACAGTACTCTTTCTATTGCTTGAGATAATTTCTCAAACTATCCTGTTAAAAGAGGTAACAGATCTGAACTGTCTTGGAAACTCATTTTTAGAGAACAAGGTTTCTCTTTGCTTAATGTAATAATACATTCTACGTTGAGATAATTACTCAAAAGGGGCCTCTTTAAGAGAAAATTACTCTATACTTAATCTTTCTAAAAGTATTTATTTTTTATAAGTCCTTAATTTGGTGTGAAATGACGACATAGTTTAGGCATAGAATAGGGGTTGAAACGACGTATTTTAAGTACCAAACACATATGGGAAAGATCGAAATGACCCCAACTTTTAAAACTAAAAAGGTGCCCAAAATGATCAGTTTCATGGGATGTTAAATGCATCATGGTCTGTCTAGTGGATCATCACATTGCACCTGCCCCACTAGGCTTTACTAAAATGGGCATAACTTTTTATGTTGAACTTGAAATAAGACAAACATGGTGGCGTTGGAAAGACAACCCAAAGACCATTAGTTGTATATGTCATGGTCCACCTAATGCTTTTTACGCATTGAGATATGGTCATTTGAAGTTGACCCAAAACTTTAAATCTTATGGGTGACTTGTACGACTACTAACGGACCGTAGAAATCACCATGGGTTGTCTAGTGGCTCTTCTAGGTGGCATTCATGTTGCTTGAAATGGGTCGTGGTCCCCTAAACAAGCCATCTAAGATCTCGTAAAGGTCTATGGTCCATTTGGGGTCCATGGACTTGCTTGTTTTCCCTTTTAAGCCATTTCTCAAAGTCGGAGGTGTTCCACTCTACTCTCCAAGAAGACAAATCCACTTCCTATTACAAAACCTCACAAATTTACTTCCATACTTAGAACTATTATCCCTAAACAATTCTTCTAAGTTGAAATGACACAAATAATCTTTAGAAAAAAACCTAATAATAGTTCTTCTTTCTTCTGTCGTCTTGCTTCGAGGTGCTGCAAACTAAGATTTAGAAAGAAAATCTAACTCTAGTTCTTCTTTCTTCTACAATCTTGGTCCTTTTAGCGCCGCACATTCTCTTGCCGCAAAAATATTCTTGATTTATAAATAGGCAAACGCTATGCTTCTTAAAGTCAATGATCCTTTCATAAGGGCTGATTAAATCGTAGAAAGAAAATTGTTTTTTTTCCAACTTAACTAGCTTTCATTTCCTTACAAAGAGTCTTCTGCACTTTTTTTCCCTTTTCAGGCATTATATATATATATATATATATATATATATGTATATATATATATATGTATATATATATATGTATATATATATATATATATATATATATATATATATATATATATATATATATATATATATATATATATATATATATATATATATATATATACAAACATATCAAAAGGAACCATTGCTTATGAATTTATTATATAATGAATTTGGTATTTTGATTACATTATAATGATCATTTAAGTCGGGTTTTTCTTACTAAGCTCATTGGAAGAAATAATTTATTTTGTATCCTCTCAAATTATATAAAGGTTTCCACATTATCATCAATCAATGAAAAATTATGTCAAGAAGTGTAGTTAATGATTCATAAAAAAGAATTCTAAATAAATTTCGATGATAGAAAAAAAAGAGAATTTTCCAAGTTCCAATAAAATGGACTACATGATATGAAGCAAGAGTGATGATGGTAGAGGGTTAGTTTGATTTTATTAAATTTTCTCTTGGTGAGGGAGAGTCATTACTTCGATTTTATTATCTTTTCTACAATTGAAGAAAATAATGCATCAAAGAACGGAGGCTGAAAGAGAGTGAAAATTCAAAATTACAATTAGATCTATTATGAGTTCAGTAAAGAAAGTATGATCAGAATCAAGTGGCAGGATACAAAAAAGATATTAGACAAAAGTGTTTGGCTAGACTAACAATTAACAAAAAAAGATAATATATATTGAGGAGTATAAAATCTTTGTTATAGAGTATTTGTATTTTAGTGAATGTCTATCATGTGGAGTCCTTTTAGCATATGATTAAGAGTCCTACCTGGTGACAAATTTAGATTTTCCCTATAAATAGAGGTAACCTCTTCATTGTAAAATCATCCCTCAAAAGAAATAATAAGTCTTCTCTTCTCTCTATTTTCTTCTTCTTATTCTATGGTTTCATAACACGTTATCACCACAAGATTTTATCGTCTCAAAAAGTGAAGGTTAGGTTTGAAGAATTAATAAGGTATTATTTATTCTTTTGTTTTTAATTTTAATGCCAATCTTATGAAACTAGAGTTCATTTTCTTTCATAGTTCGGGCAAGAACTACCGTTCATGGGTGTTCGATGCTGAAATCCACCTTGATGCAATGAGTTTTGAAGACACCATAAAAAAAGAAAATAATACATCAAAACAAAACTGTGCACGGGCAATGATATTCTTGCGTCATCATCTTGACGAGATTCTGAAAATCAAATATTTCACAGTTAAGGATCCACTTATTTTGCAAAAAATCCTAAAAGAAATATATGACCACTTGAAGATGGTCATACATCCAAAGGCACGATATTATTGGATGCATCTAAAGCTACAAGACGTTAAGTCTATACATGAGTATAGTTCTGCCATGTTCAAAATCACTTCTCAGTTGAAATTATGTGGAGAAATGGTTAGTGAGATTGATATCATGAAAAAGACGTTCTCCATTTTTCATGCCTCGAATGTGCTTCTGCAGCAACAATATCGAGAGAAAGGTTAAAACAAGTATTCTGAACTAATTTCTCATCTTCTTGTGGCTGAGCAAAATAATGATTTTTTAATGACAAGTCATGAAATTCGGCCTACTGGATTTGAACCACTTCCTGAAGTGAATGAGGCGTACACCCACCATGCTAGGCATGGAAAAGGCCGCAGCCCTAATCGTTGTCGTGGACGTGGTCGTGATTATGGTCAAGACGTAGTTCTTTTCCTAGTGTTTATCATTCATCAAATAAAAATCACAATCAAAAAGAAAAAAGGATGATAAACATGAAGCAACTAGGGGAGATTGTTTTTGATGTGGTGGAAGAGGTTATTATGCACGTGATTTTCGTACTCCAAACACTTGGTTGAGCTTTATCAAGAATCGCTAAAGAAGAAAGAGAAAAATCCTAAAAGAAATTTTGTCTCTGAAAATCAAATTGACATCACGCATTTGGATGTAGCAGATTTCTTCGCACATTCTGAAGGAAAGATAGATCACTTAATTGGTGATGGTTTTGTGAACATGGAAGAATCGTTTTTTTATAGTAGTAGTTATTAATAAATTTCATGTAATAATAGTTATTTACATGAGTATTAGTATTTTAAATTAGCTTAGTCATATTCTTGTAGTTCATTAGTTTGTTCCATCTTAATTAGATAATATATATTTTTCGTTGGTTTATTTATATGATTCTAATATGATAGTTTTAGTCAAATACAAAATGTTATCATGTGTTTGTATTATATTAGGTCTTTAGATTGATCTAATGCTAAAACAATGCATTTTGTTATTAACTAGGATTAAATAATGATTTTTATCTTATTTTTTCTTAATGACTCATTATTGACTTAGGAAAAACACTAAATTAAGGCTTAACTTCTAATATTTAATTATTAGTTTATTACATTAAATATATTGTAGCCTTTTGACAACACTAATATTAGTATATGTTTATTTTGTGTGTCATTTCATGTGAATATATGGATAATTCTAAAAACATATTATTTAAATATGAAGACATTTTCTTGATTGATTCTGGTACAACACATACGATATTAAAAAAAAATAATAATATTTTTCTCATTTAAGTATGGGCAAAATAAATGTTACTACAATTTTCGGTATTACTAATATGATTGAGGGATTTGGAAGAGTAATTGTAATTTTGCCTAAGGGAACTAAACTCATCATAAATAATGTTATGTTTTCTCACAAATCTAAGTGAAACTTGTTGAGTTTTAAAGATATCCGTGAAAATGGTTATCATATCCAATCAATGGATGAAATAAATCTTGAATATGTTGGCATCACCAAGAATGTCTCCGGGCAGTCATGTGTTATAGAAAAGTTCGTTGCTTTATCTTCTGGCTTGTATTGGACAAAAATTAGTGCGATTGAGGCACATTTTATAGTAAATAAGAAGTTTACTGATTCCAATACTTTTCTACTTTGGCATGATCGTATTTGACATCTTGGGTCTATAATGATGAAATGAATTATAGAAAATCCAAATGGACATCCATTAAAGGACCTAAAAATTCGTTTAAATGGTGAATTTTTTTGTACTGCTTGTTATCAAGGCAAGTTAATTGTGAGACCATCACCAACAGAAGTTGAGATTGAGTCCCCTGCGTTCTTGGAACGTATATATGTGGATATTTGTGGACCTATTTACCCAACTAGTGTTTCGTTTAGATACTTTTTGGTTCTAATAGATGATTCTCCGGATGGTCTCATGTGTGCCTATTGTCATCTCGTAACTTGGAATTTGCAAAATTATTGGCACAAATAATAAAGTTAAGGGCACACGTTACTGATAATCAGATTAAGTCTATTCGTCTTAATAATGTTGCAAAGTTTTCATCCTAATCATTTAATGATTATTTTCTATCAATTGGAATAAGAGTTGAACACCCTGTTGCTCATGTTCATACTCATAATGGTCTCGCTGAGTCATTAATCAAACTATTGTAGTTAATAGAAAGACCATTGCTTATGAAAACAAGGTTTCCCACTTGTGTGTGGGGACATGTAATTTTGCATGCTACAACACTTATTCTTCTCAGACCGACAAATTATCATAAGGGTTCTCCGTTGCAATTTGTTATGGGTCAACAACCTAATGTATCCCATATAAGAATTTTTGGATGTGTTTTACATGTTCCTGGGGCACCACCAAACCACACTAAGATGGACGGGCCCACATAGAAGGCTAGGAATGTATGTTGGGTTTGAATCACCCTACATTATTCGCTATCATGAACCATTGACTTGAGACATATTTACTTCTCGATTTGCAGATTGTCGGTTTGATGAGACCGTTTTTCCAAAATTAGGGGAAGAGAATAGTGAAATAAAATGAGAAATTTTGTGGAAAAATTTATCATTGTATCATTTTGATCCATATTTTTCTATTTGTGAGAAAGAAGTACAAAATATTATTCATCTGGAGAAAATTGCAAATCAAATGCCACACGTATTTACATATTTGAAAGGAATTACTAAATCACATATACTTGCAGAGAATGTCCCAATTTGAATTGATGCCCTATAGGACCATCCACTAGTGTCATAGCTAATGAGTCAAAAGCACGCCTAAAGTGTGGTAGACCAGTGGGTTGTAAGGATCAAACTCCTAGAAAAAGAAAGATTAAATGCCAAGATGACACTATGAAATAATCTCATATGGATGTTCAAAATTTGAATAATTCTAATGTTCATGTAGGAATCAATGAACTTGAAAGTCAAGGAAATAATGAATTGTCCACAAATTTAAGAGATGTGTAAACTAATCTGAATCGATTAGAAATAGTGGTTGATTATATCTTTGCATATAAAGTTGCAAAAAATATCATGCACGATAATGAGGATCTTGAACCTCAATCTGTTATAGAATGTCAACAAAGAAACGATTGGCCAAAATGGAAAGAAGCAATTCAATCAGAGTTGAATTAACAATTTCCAAGCGTGAAGTTTTTTGACCTATAGTTCAAACACCTAATAGTATTAAATCTGTTGGTTGTAAATGATTTTTTGTGCGAAAAAATAAATGAGAAAATGAAATACAAAGGTATAAAGCACGCCTTGTGGAACAAGGATTTTCACAAAGGCCTGGTGTTGATTATGAGGAGACATACTCACCCATTATGGATGCAATAACATTGCCTTATCTCATTAGTTCCACAGTCCATGAGCAACTTGAAATGCATTTGATGGATGTGGTTACAACCTACCTTTATGGATGACTTGAAAATGAGATATACATGAAAATTCCTGAAGGATATATGATGCCTAAATCATGTAATTCAAAATCTTGGGAAATATGTTCAATTAAATTGCCATTTGTCCATGTGTCATTTTAAAGAAAACAATATCAGAATTTTTTGTACTTGCTATTTATGTTGATGACATAAATCTTATTGGTACTGTAAAAGAGATTCAAGGAAATTTATTATTTAAAGAACGAATTTGAGATGAAAGATCTTGGAAGGACAGAATTATGTCTTGGTTTGAAAATCGAGCATTTAACAAATGGTATTTTTGTTCATCAATCTACCTACACAGGAAAAGTGTTGAAAAGATTTTGTATTGATGAACACATCCATTAATTACTCTGATGGTTGTTCGTTCACTTGATGTGAATAAGGATCCATTTCGACCTCAAGAAAAAGATGAGGAAATTATTGGTTCTAAAGTACCATATCTTAGTGCAATTGGTGCACTAATGTATCTTGCTAATACCACAAGGCCTGATATAACTTTTGCTGTTAATTTGTAAGCAAAGTATAGTTTTATTCCTACTAGGAGACATTGGAATGAGATCAAACACATTTTGCGATATCTTAAAGGGACAAATTATGTGGGCTTATTTTATTCTAATAATTGTAGCCCCAATCTTGTTGGTTATGCTGATGCAGGATAATTATCGGATCAACACAAAGCTCGATCCCAAACAGACCATATGTTTATATGTGGAGGGACTACCATATCTTAGAGATCTACAAAGCAGTCCATCGTAGCCACTTCATCTAATATGCTCAGATAATAGCTATTCATGAAGCAAGTAAAGAATGTGTGTGGTTAGAGTTTATGATACATCTCATTCAAGAAAAAATGTGTTTTGGAGTGTGATAAAGTACACGCCACTTTATATGAAGATAATGCAACTTAAGGGAGGATTCATGAAAGGAGATAGAAAAAAATATATTTCACCAAAGCTTTTCTATACACATAAAATCCAAAAGAATGGTGATATAAATGTGGAAAAGATTCGTTCAAGTGACAATCTGGCTGACCTAGTCACCAAGTCTCTACAAACTGCAACTTTCAAGAAGATCGTGCGCATTCTTGGAATGCGAAGATTCAAGTTTCTTGTTGATGTTCTCGTTAGGGGGTGTTAAACGCGTTGTACTCTTTTTTCCTTGTGAGGTGTTATCCCACTGGTTTTCCTTGTAAGATTCTTAATAAGGTAGCCTAGATGCGTATTAATAGATATGTGTACTCTTTTCCTTCACTAGACTTTTTCTTTTCATAAAGTTTATTTAGTAAGGATTTTGACGAGGCACATCATTTATGAATTAGACATTGAGGGGGAGTGTTATAAAGTATTTGTATTATAGTGAATGTCTATCATGTGTAGTCCTTTAAGGATATGGTTAAGAGTCCTACTTGGGGACCATGTTAGATTTTTCCTATAAATAGAGGGGTCCTCTTCATTGTTAAATCATCCCTCTAGAGAAATAATAAGTCTTCTCTTCTCTCTATTTTCTTCTTCTTTTTCTATAGTTTCATAAAAATATTTTTTTTATTATCAATTTTTCCTTTTTTCTTGCAAAGCATTGATTCTCTGTTAATAATTAATAATTTCAAAATTGTTAATGCACTAAAATATTATGTTGATCAATATTATTTTTTTATTTGTGCTTAATCTGGTTATATGAATATTACTTTTATATAAATATTTTAGTTTAGAAAAAAGTGTAAATTAAAAATTATCTTTCTAATAGATAAATTAAGGTAAACTATATTGCTACTAAATATTACTCCCTCCGTTTAAAGAATAACCTCCTTTCCCTTTTAGTATGTTTCAAAAAGAATGACCTCTTTCTTTTTTGATAACATTTTAAGTTCAACTTTCCACATGGCATGTTTAAGACCACAAGATTAAAGTGCAATTTCGTACATTTCACATAACTTTAATTTAGGACCACAAGATTCAAAACTCTTCTTTATTTTCTTAAACTTCGTGCCAAGTCAAACCAGGTCATTCTTTTTGAAACGGAGGGAGTAGTATATCTCTTTTCAAATGTAGAATTTTTTGCATTCTTTAGATAATTGCATCTTTCGATTTCACTATTGTTATTATATTGGAGCCTTGAGTCACATTTTGTTATTCACAAGTGAAATTTATCCTTGACAATAGAGGCGGACCCACCATAGACTAAAGGGGTTCACGTGCACCCATTAACTTAAGAAATATTTACGTAACATCCAAACCATTTCTAAGCTAATGCATGAACCATTATTTATTCACATGTAAGGTCATATTTCTGGTCATTAATAAATTTCTCATATGTGTAAAGGTATATTCTTTAGTGTGAGAATGGATTTGACTATGAATTAAGGTAACAAGAATCCCCTAGCACAAAGTTGACTTGAAAGTTTTCTTACCGATTAAGTTTTGACGTAAGATTTTCCTGTGAAAACTTCAGAAAATCATATCTCTCACCACATACTGAACTTGGTGGCCCATTATCTATTGAATTTAAGGTCTATAGTCTTCTTTACGGTGCCACCAAGTTTTCCTATTTCAAGTTTGGAGTAAAAAGTGATGGTCATTTTACTAAAACAGACATGGGCTGGAAAATTAGGCAAACTCACTTGCCTAATTAGAGATACGCCGAATAGGTTAGCGAATTACCAAATGAGCTTCCAGAAATGTCCTGAAAATGTTAAGCTTCTATTTATTTGGGTTATCTAAGGTCCTAATGTACGATCCACTCACTATTTTTTGCGATGAAGCCTCTAGATAGTTTATTTGGTCAATGGGACTCGTTAAAAGGACTTTTTGTGAATCGTGGTCCTCTTACATTTACAGAAAGGTATTATTGAACTTTTACCCTCCATTAACTTCCCTAAGTCTATATTTTTGCCTAATACCTCTCAATTCATGTTCAACCCTCAGAAAAATCGAATTCTCACATTCTAAGTTCTCTAAAAGAAGAAGTTAGGGTTCTTCAGCTTTAAGCATTAGGTCAAGGTTTCAGGTAAACCTCATCTTCTAGGATATGTCAAGCTATTCTTAATGTTGGAATAGTTCATCCTCATATTTTATATCTCAATGAGTCAGTAGTAAGTAGAAATCTAGGGTTCTGCCCTAAATTTATTTAATTCTTAAGGATGAGATATGATTTTTTTCTGAGCTTTGAATCCTTACATTGCAAGATTTGAACCACTCTATGCTTTGATATTGTTGAGTTGTTGTTCATGCTTGTAGTTCCACATGAGCCCTATATATATTGGATTTCTTAACAAAAGTACTTTACATTGGTTTTGATGATTCAAGTGTGTCTAACAAATTGGTTTAAAACATCTTTTTCCGTAAAGTTTAACGGAACTTAGATGGTTCCAAATGTATTATTTTTACACTTGAAAAGAAAGTACTATATTCTGAAAAGTATAATGAGTTTTCAGATTGAATGAGTACAACTTCAGTTGCCTCTTAAAGAGGCCTTCTGAGAAATTATCTCAACGCAGCAAGTATTTTTACATGAGCATTCAGTAATATATTTTGCAGTAGTATTAAGCACCGATTTGAGTAAGAGTTTAGACAACTCAAACTCCGTAAACTACGCCACCAGTGTAGATAAGATTGTATCACAAGACGGGAGACTCCTCACCTACCTCAAGAAGGATTTGTAGTTGATCCAGTAGTTAAGGTACATTCTATACTCTGGAAATATATAGATCGGCTTTGGCAACGTTGGACATCGTATCTAGTAAAGTAAAAATTAGTTATACATTTATATTTCAGTTCCGTAATTCCTATTATTTCATTTTATTTTTGAAGCTTAATCGATTTCGTCTCATGTTTATTCTTTACTTAAATTGATTTATATTTTAGCACTTCAGTTTAGTAATTGTTTCACTCAATTATGTTACATATTCGTATATTCAATGTACATATGTCATTCGAACTACATAATTTTATGATGCGAATATAGTCTTTAGTCTACTTTTAGTCTTTAGTCTACTTTTAGTAGGTTTTCAAGGTTTTCGTGGGTATTACACCTATCTTAACGTAGTAGAGGCTTTATCGATAGACAAGATTGGTTAGTCTTTTAGTACAAGTTTCAGATGTGACATTTAAAAGTTTATGTTGCATACAAAGTATTTTGTGATGAACTCGAGATTTAACAAAGTGTTTATAAGCAATTCTTCAGTTTTGATGCTTGTATATGGTTGAATTAGTAATCCGTTTAGTAGTCATTAAGGATAAGGGTTCACTTGGGGACCAACAATGGTTCTCGAGTGTCGGCCATGTCCAGATTGTAGGTTCGAGGCATGACAAACTAGGTACAAGGCACAAATTTAAAGAGTACTGAAGTGTCTATAAAGTCGTGCTTGCTAGATACCTTATTATCGGTGTGAAGTAGGTCTGTCATGCCCTAAGCTACACCCAAGACGCTGACACGGGACCTATGACCACAAGTGATGCCAAGCTAAACCTACCGGCATGATCATGAGCATACTAAATATAAACTGAATAATGGAAATTGTGTGGAAGCTATAATCATAAACAACATGAAAATATGGGGAATACCCATATACTTTAACTGAGATATATGAAAAATTGATGAGTTTAATACAAGGAAGATATTAATTAAGTACTAAGCTAAATCTATCTATGTCTGAAAATAGCTTCTACCTGACTAAAATGTTGGGACAGGACCCAGCTAACTCTAGAAAAACTGAAACTAAAAGACTAAAAATATGGAGAAGAAACTCATGACAATTGTCCTCGGAGAATGAGGACTAACCACTGATTCTGCTGAACTGAAGATCGGGAACCGATCTAAGCGTGATCTAGGCGCTGAGAACCTTAACCTACATCATGAAAAGAGGTAGTGCGGAGTATGCGTCAGGACTTGAAAGGTAATGAGCATGCAGGATAGAATACAACTGAAATAACACATAACTGAGCAAGCGTAAAAGTAAGGATAATATTCTGAACATGATACAAATACTGAATACTGAGTTAACTCAATGCAAGGACCACATTTATGACATTCTAACTGGACTGAACTGTAAATATGGTTAATGCAATAGAGTTTGACTAAATTGCGGGAGCTGCTAATAACCAACAATAAAAACACATGAGCAAAATATGGAGTCCGATGTATACGCCCCATCGAGAGGACCCAATACACATGGCCAAAGGTTTAGAGGTATGCTGGTGTGATCATTAAAATAATGCCCACAGAGAGGACTTACAATCTACATGGCTAGTAGTTCTAGGACCATTTGGGTACGCTAAACCCTAGTCCAATTCGGTATTATGCTCTTCCCAATTAATTAAGTATTTAACACATTATGAATGAGTTTCTATAATACATGATAGCTCGAAACTGAATATGCAAAACTAGGAATGCAACAAATAATGTGATAATGATGCATTGATAATTGAGGCATTTATAACTGAATGACTAATATATCTGACCTAGCATGTGTAATTTAAGAACTAATGAAATACATAGTAAGGGTTCTGGAATTCATGCAATAAACTGAGTAATAACATGATAATCTGATTTGGAACATATACCTAGGTAATTCAAAACGATATGCTATAATTCTTGAAACCCTAGGTCTATTCATAATAAGGAAATCAAGAAATTGACTGATTTCTAGGTACCTAATGGGCGAAAGGAACCCACTAGTGAAATTCCACATACCTGGTGACGAATTCCACGAAGAAATCTTTCAATTTTGAGGCTGGAACTGATGGAAAGTTGTTGCATTGTTTGAGCTAGGGTTGGTCGACTTTTTCTCCTCTTTTGCTTATAATTTTCTGTTTTTTGGTGAATGATCTGACTTGGGTAAGTTTTAATTATGTTTATAGACTAAAACTAACCAAAACTATGTAGTTTAAGGTTAAACCAACATATTTTAGGGGTCCAACACATCGGGAAAAGACCAAAAGAACCCTAACTTAAAAGCTATCAAAGTCACTGATGGAGTTGACTGATGAGCCATGAATTGACTAACCATCTGTACCGGTCCACCATCGCTCGCGATGAGGAATGAAAGTTAAATATCCAATCAACGGAATTGACTAACAGTCCCTACTGGTCAACCGTTGTTCATGACTGAGGGCTGAAAGTTGACTGGCCCATCGACGAAACTGACAGATGGGCCGTAAGTTGACTGACGGTTCGTACTGGTAAACCATCGTTTGTGACTGAATAATGAAAGTTGACTGGCCAATCAACATAGCTACTGATTAGACGTCAATTGACTGACGATACATAATTGGCTTCTGTTGATGGCACCTGCAGTAACAACCCTAAAAATGAATAAGATAAATACTTAAGGTGTCAAGAATGCTTGCGATTAGACCAAGGTTCACACGGATTGATACGCGTAGATTCAGACCTCAGAACCCTTACTGCGGCCAAGCCAACTAACTTGGGGAGTTATTTGAGCTTGGAAAGGTTGGAACCAACCATGAGAGGCTCTCGAAAATGAAGATTTAATCGAAAGAGTCTTTACCGGACTTAAAAGAGGAAATTTTAAGTTTTGAGGGTCCAGGGGTAAAATGGTCTTTTCCAGGCCAAGGGTAATATTGTAATTACCCTAAGGAATTAATTAATTAATTAATTAATTTAATTAAAAGATCAATTCGGGTTGGGGCGACCCGAAGTAACCCATTTTCGCAAATAGGGTGTCACTCGGGTTCGAGCCCCACTAGAAGCAATGAATTTATGATTTTATCATCAATTAAAATCTGATTTTTTGGAAGGGTAAAATGGTACTTTCACGTATAATTAAATAAATCAGATTTTTGTTTATTAAGGAGAGTCCTAAATTGACTAAGTCATCATCTAATCCTAAACTACTTCACACGCTTCACTCTCTCACGTTTATCACCTCTTCACGCTCAAAAACTCTGTTGTTCTCTCTGCCAATTAACGTGAAGAACAGAAACTTTAACTAAGGTTCTTCACACTTGAAGAACACACAAAATTTTTTAAGAAAAACAAATTAATCAAAAACGTTAAGGCAAAGAGAAGTTGTCCGTCGAGTGGTGTGGATGTTGAGGAAGCTTGGACTGATTTTGGAGAAGGTTTTAGGCAGCAAATTCACGTTTGAACAAGCAAATTAAGATATGGGTTTCTTCTCTCTTGGTCCCTTTCCCAAGATATCCCTTACGATTCAAGATATTCACTCCGAAACTAGGGTTTGTTCCCTCTTTGCATGTCCTTGTCACTAGCTCCCAATGATTTCGTAGGTTGGGTTTGTTTGCTGGTAGATTTAGGTATGTGTGATGTTTTTATGTTGAATGTGAATATGTTTATGTGCGTGAAATCACGAAAATGACAACCAATGTGTGATCGGAAAAATGATGTGTGTGTGCGCGTTTGGCAGTGAGTTTAGCCACTGTTTTGAAGACGTGTAAAGCATGCTATTTCTTGTATTTTATGTGTTAAAGTTGTGCATAATGCGATGTTCATATGGTGTGTGAAGTTACAAATTTTGAGTGAAAACGCTTGACTAAATGTAACCCCTAAACTACACCTAATTACATACTAAGTGCTTGGTGAAATGCCCTAAGAAACTAACATGAAAAGTTGATTAAAGGAAGCTAAAATCTATGAATGAATTTCCAGATTTGTGTACAATAGTTTCGGTCAACAATGAGGTTAAAATCTGGGTTTTTAAAGTGAAAATAAAATAAGTGAGGTCAATGGGAATTGAACCCAAGACCTCACATGTTAAGGAGGCTAAAAACGTGAAGGGGGTTAAGGGGAATCGAACCCTTGACGACTGTAATTCGCGACAAAGGAAAAAGAAAATGGGGCTGGGGGATTCAAACTCGCGACACTGGAGGAGAAAGAGGAGAAAAATAAATTAAATAAATAAATGGGAGGCGTGGGATTAGAACCCACGACATCCAGGTAGCGAGTGAAGGAAGAGAAAAATAAAGAAAAGAAAAAAAGTGAGGTGTGGGGATCAAACCCAGGACCTCAAGGCTGGAAATGGAGAGGAGCGAATTAATTAGTAAATCAAGTGAGGTTGTGGGGGTTCGATCCCACAACCTCACTGCCAAACGCTTAGCCTAAGGAGTTTTAAATAAAAAAAAAATTAGGAGGCTGTGGGGGTTCGAACCCACCACCTCACAGCCTCAGCTAAAATAAAAATTTAAATAAGGAGGCCGTGGGGATTCGAACCCACAACCTCCCCATTCCAGCGAATAAATAACAAAAATAGAAGCGGTTGTGGGGGTTTGATCCCACAACCTCTTGGTTTGGACGAAAAGGGCAATTAGATGTTAATTAAAAATAAAAAAGGGGTTGTGGGGGTTCGAACCCACAACCCTTCGGCCAACTTAAGAGGAAAACTAAGTAGAAAATTAATGATACGATGTTAATGTTGGGATTTAATCTAGAGTTCTAATGTTATGAATATTAAAAATAAAATCAATGAAAAATGTAAATGATATCCAAGTGATTCAAACTTGGGTTTCCTTGCCCAAACTTTCGTATTGATACATAAGTCATACGTGAACAAGATATCCAAAAATAATGCCACCTAATTAGATCGAAATCAAGATATTGGCATATATAAAAGATACATAAGTCTTGTACTACATAATCTTAGGAATGTATGAATCACTTAACGAATTATGAATGAAGCCTCATGGATTGTGTGTATAGACTCATAAGTCCAGCATACATTTAAAAGTAAGTGAACCTAAGATGTATGTACTGAATGATGAAACGAACAATGAAATGATGAAACCCTAGAAGGGTTAAGTAAGTGTATGAAACACACCAATGTCCAAGTATATTGGCATATGATGAAATGAACATTCACGTAAAATGGGTGAGTAATTATGAAGAGTAAATGTGCTAATGATAATGAATGTGGTGACAACATGATATGAGGCTAATGCAAATGATGAGAGCAATCTCAAATGAGCCTAAGTAAATGTTACCAAAACGTACTCACCTATGAGAGTGTAAGATAATGAAGAGACCAGTCTCTATGAACACTCTAATGAAAGTATTGAGATTAACACATTAAATACTAATGATGAGATGAGAAATCATCTAATGAGCTATGATGTCCTCATACTAGAAGCCAGCTTCCATGACATATGAGTTGAATGTAATGGAACTTTATACTGAGAACCGATAGGCTAGCTAAGAGCGGTGATGCCTTCTTTTAGGAAGGGCGGAGGTTCACGTAACTCTCATGAGATGAGACTGTCCGGCTTGCCGGGTATGGGTCTCCTTATATCTCCTAGTCTTCGAACCTATACTGCCAATATAGGGATCTGGCGGGGTTAAATTCCCATGTATGCTAGCATGTTTTTGGGTCACCTTGGCCGGTGATTCCACCTCTTTTCGGTGTGGGGGAGACACTGGATTTCATGATACTCACATGATCTATATCGGTTAAAGTTAAAGTTCCCAATGAATGAATGAGGCCAGCCTCAAATGAAGCACATAATGAAATAAATGATACCAAAGGTGTTAGCATAGGATAATCAAGAGGTGAGCTAGACTCATGTAATGACACTAGGTTATTCTTGATCATTGCACATCAAACCCGATGAGAGTCTTAAACTACACTCTAGGTATAGCTGGTGTTCACACTAGCCTATGAACGAAATGAAATGAAGTACGTATGAATGAATGAAGTAGACTCTGTGTTTGCTAATGAAGACTCCCTAGTTGAGGTCCCATATGTTGAACCCTAATTTTAGAAAGTCTTAATGTCAAGTCCATGATTCCAATGTCTCATGGCATATGAATGAACGATATGAAAGAAGCAATGTGTTATATGTTATGTGCTATAATATATGCTATGTGTAAGATGTTATGTACTGTGTGCAATATGATATTTATGATGATGCATGTTAATCTCATGGCATGACTTTTCTAATCCAAATTTGGAAAGCTCACTGACTTTCCTAATCCAAATTTGGAAGGTTCACTAACTTTCCTAATCTCAATTTGGCAAGTCCACTGACTTGACTTTCCATAATCATGTTGTTAGGAAAGAGCTATCTTTTCTCATACATGCCCTTGGTGTGTGCTTGCATATACCCATACTTAGTACAAGTGTGTACTAACCCTATACAACTCTACTATTTTAGGTGCAGGCACAGGTGGACGATAGAGCTACAGGATCATTGTTGTAGTTATCCGGACGTCCAGCATTCATCCGGAGTTGGTAGGTCCTCATGCTTTCGAGGATGCTACTGTTTTATATTCTAGCTTAGTTTTAGAGTTGAGCTAGTGAAGCATGTTCCACTAGCGTTTCTTTCTTGTTTTTATTCAGACTATGTATTGGTGCCATTTTGGCAATTATACACTTTATAAGAATTGAACGATTTCTTTCAGTTGCTTATCTCTTAATGTTAGATGGTTGATGGTAAACAATTATGAAATGATGAAAATGTTTAATAAGTTTGTTAAGAAACAAAAAGTTTCAAATTTTCCGCTAAAATTAACCTAGATGAAGTAAGAATGACATAAGTAGGCTTGTCTGCGACCTCTGAGAGGTCAACGGCGCCGGACTCATCTGGGGTCTAGATTCCGATCGTGACAAAGTTGGTATCAGAGCACTAGGTTAAATTTCGATAATAATGAGTTCACATCAACCACATTGAGTAGTTTCTAAGTCATGGTAGTGAAGTGCATCACTATCCTGGATTAGAGACTGCATGATGCGTACGAAAACTTCCCTTTTTCTGATCTTATCGTGCTTTTCCTAAAGTTTAAATTCTTGGTGTTATGAGCATGTCTAACATCAATTCTTATTGTTTTCAGAGAATGAATGCTAGGAGGAACGTTGGTCAGAGGAGAGGAGGAGCAGCTGCTGGGAACAATCAAGTTCCACCCCAGGCTCCAGCTGATGGAGTGGCTATGCCAGTTAACCCAGCTGGGTTAACTGATGCTAAGGTGAGGGAATCTCTGGTCCAGATGGCACAGGCCATTACTATGCAGGTCCATGCTATGACTGCCCAGGTCCGGCAGGATGTTCAGAGGGAGAACCCACCAGTTCGTAGCATAGCTGACAGGCTGAGAGACTTTACGAGGATGAATCCTCCTATTTTGACAGTGTCCAAGACTTCAGAGGATCCCCAGGAGTTTGTGGACGAGGTGCATAAGATTATGGTGGCTATGGGGGCCAAATATACTGAGAAGGCTTCCTATCAGCTCAAGGATGTGTCACAGACTTGGTGCAAGATGTGTCAGGATAGTCAAGCTTTGGGCGGTGTTCCAGTCACTTGGGAGCTGTTTAAGACAGCTTTTCTGGAGATATTATTTCCCAGAGAAATGAGGGAGGCCAAGGTTGAGGAGTTCATCAACCTTAAGCAGGGATCTATGACAGTCAGGAAGTATTCCCTGAAGTTTGTTAAACTATCCAGGAATGCTACTTTCCTTAGTATCTAACAACAAGGATAAGGTGAGTACTGAAGTTTGTTAAATTATCCAGGTATGCTATCTCCCTTGTGTCTAACAGCAGGGATGAGATGAGCAGGTTCCTCATAGGAATCAATGGAGATCTGGAGGAGGAGTGTCGGTCTGCGATGCTCCATGATAATATGGACCTCTCCAGGTTGATGGTGCATGTCCAGCAGGTAGAGGACAGCCGCAAAAAGAGGGGTATTCGTGATGCTAGGAGGCCTAAGCCTCAAGATCAGGCAGGTCCCAGCCATGGAGGCCACAGAAACAATTTTGGCGTCTGTGAGCAGCCCAGATTCAAGAAGGGGCAACAGAGTTCTGGGAACTCTAACTTTCAGAGGAGTACAACACCTAGAGGAGGCAGACCTGAGCCCAAGAGGGGCAATGGAGGTGAGATGCAGCGTCCTAAAAAGAATTGTTCTAAGTGTGGCCGAGCTCACAGTGGAGAGTGCAGACAGGGCACTAATGCCTGCTTCGGTTGCGGTAAGAGTGGGCACATGGTTAGAGACTGCCCACAGAGCAGAGGTCAGGCTGGAGGTAATGCTCAGTGTAGGCCTAATCCACAGGGTGCAGCAGCAGCCGAGCCTCCTAAGAGGAACAGGTTCTATGCCCTGAAGGGCAGGGAGGAGCAGGAGAAGTCCGCTGATGTGGTCACATGTATGATGCAAGTATTCTCAACTTCTATTTATGCTTTACTTGATCTAGGGTCTACGCTTTCCTTTGTAACTCCTTTGCTTGCTCTCACTTTTGAGATATTGCCTGAAGTTCTACATGATCCTATAGTGGTTAGTACACCTTTAGGAGAAAATGTAACAACTGATAGAGTATACAAGGGTTGCCCAATAGTGATAAGTGGTAAGACTATGTGCGCAGACTTGGTTGAGTTACCCATGCATGATTTTGATGTTATTCTTGGCATGGACTGGCTTCACAGTTTTTATGCTTGCTTTGACTGTCATAGTAGAGTGGTGAGATTTCGTTTCCCTAATGAAGAGGAGCTAGTCTAGGAGGGGTACAACTCGAGTCGTCCTAACCTCTTGATTTCGAACCTTAAGGCCAATAAAATGATGTCCAAGGGGTTGTTGTGTCATCTTGTGAGTGTTAATGATTTAGATCATGACATTCCTTCCATAGACTCAGTGCCTGTAGTGAATGAGTTCCTAGATGTATTTCCTGATGATTTGCCTGGAGTCCCTCCCCCTCGAGAGATTGATTTTGGTATCGACTTAGAACCCGATACTAAGCCAATTTCAATTCCTCCTTACAGAATGGCTCCAGCCGAACTCAAAGAGTTGAAGCTACAGTTAAAAGATCTCACTGATAAGGGTTTCATTCAGCCGAGCATATCCCCTTGGGGCGCTCCAGTGTTGTTTGTGAAAAAGAAAGATGGAACCCTTAGAATGTGTATCGATTATCGGCAGCTCAACAAAGTCACTATAAAGAATAAGTATCCACTTCCCAGAATAGATGATTTGTTTGATCAGCTCCAAGGGTCTAGTTTCTTCTCTAAGATTGATCTTCGTTCAGGTTATCATCAGCTTAGGGTTAGGGATGAAGATATCCCAAGTACAGCCTTTCGTACCCGCTATGGTCACTATGAGTTTCTAGTCATGTCATTTGGTCTCACGAATGCACCTGCTGCATTTATGGATCTCATGAACAGAGTCTTCCGTGAATACCTTGACTCTTTCGTCATAGTATTCATTGATGACATTCTCATCTACTCTAAGACCAAGGAAGATCATGACCAACATTTGAGACTAACCTTGCAGGTACTTAGACAACATCAGTTGTATGCCAAATTCAGCAAATATGAATTCTGGCTGAGATCAGTGACCTCCCTGGGTCATGCTGTGTCCGATCAGGGCGTGGATGTGGATCCCAGGAAGACTGAAGCTGTGAAGAACTGGCCAAAGCCTCTTACTCCCACTGACATTTGTAGCTTTTTGGGATTGGCTGGTTACTACCGCAGGTTTGTGGAGGGCTTTTCTTCCATTGCTGCCCCATTGACAGCTTTGACTAAGAAGAAAGCCAAGTTTGAATGGACGGAGACTTGTGAGAAGAGTTTCCAGGAGCTCAAGGACAGACTCACTTCAGCCCCGGTGCTTACTTTGCCTAAGTGTGGTGAGAATTACACTGTTTACTGTGATGCATCTAGTGTTGGTTTGGGTTGTGATCTTATGCAGGTTTGTAAGGTGATAGCCTATGCGTCCAGACAACTCAAGGTTCATGAGAACAATTATCCCACTCATGACCTGGAGTTGGCAGCTGTGGTGTTTGCACTGAAGCTGTGGAGGCACTACTTGTATGGAGTGCACGTGGATGTATTCACAGACCACAAGAGTCTCCAGTACGTGTTCACACAGAGAGAGTTGAATCTACGTCAGCGGAGATGGTTGGAGCTGTTGAAGGATTATGACATGAATGTTCACTACCATCCAGGTAAGGCTAATGTTGTAGCTGATGCTTTGAGCAGGATGAGCATGGGAAGTACAGACCTCGTTGAGGATGAGAAGAAGAAGCTGGTGAAAGATGTACACAGACTGGACGGACTTGCTGTGCGATTGGTTGACTCTAATAGTAGGGGTGTTTCAGTTTATCCTAGTTCTGAATCATCCTTGGTAGTTGAAGTCAAGCAGGGTCAGCATCTAGATCCTGTGTTGATGGAGCTGAAGGACTCAGTGTTTATGAAGATGAATGAGTCTTTCGCTTTGGGAGGTGATGGCATACTTAGGTACAAGGACAGGCTGTGTGTACCAGATGTGGATGATTTGCGGACCAGGATTGTTGCAGAGGCCCATGGTTCCAGATATTCCATACATCCAGGTTCCACCAAGATGTATCATGATCTTAAGCAGATCTATTGGTGGGATGGCATGAAGAAGGACATTGCAGAATATGTGGCCAAGTGTCCTAATTGTCAGCAGGTTAAGGCAGAGCATCTTAAGCTTGGCGGTCTGACTCAGATTATTGAGGTTCCGACTTGGAAGTGGGAGGCCATTAATATGGACTTCGTGGTTGGTGTTCCGAGGACTAGGAGATGCATGACTCTATATGGGTTATTGTGGACAGATTAACTATGTCTGCCCACTTTATCCCTGTGAAGTCTACTTACAGAGCCGAGGATTATGCGAGACTCTACATTGATGAGATTGTGAGATGGCATGGGATTCTTTTGTCTATCATTTCCGATAGAGGAGCTCAGTTTACTTCACATTTCTGGAGAACTTTCCAGAAGAGCTTGGGCACGCAGGTAAAGCTTAGCACTGCCTTTCATCCTCAGACAGATGGGCAGGCGGAGCGCACCATTCAGACATTAGAGGACATGTTGAGAGCATGTGTGATTGACTTCAGAGGTAGCTGGGATGACCATCTACCTTTGATAGAGTTCTCGTATAATAATAGCTATTACTCCAGCATTGGGATGGCACCGTTTGAGGCACTGTATGGTAGGAGGTGTAGATCTCCAGTTGGGTGGTTCGAGGTTGGAGAGTCATCCATTTTGGGTCCAGAGATAATTCATAAGGCCTTAGAGAAGGTCAGAGTGATTAGGGACAGGTCAGCTACTGCTTATAGTAGGCAGAAGTCATAGGCAGATAACAGAAAATGGTCCTTAGAGTTTGATGTTGGTGACCAGGTGTACTTGAAGATATCACCTATGAAAGGGGTGATGAGATTTTGTAGAAAAGGGAAGTTGAGTCAGAGGTATGTTGGGCCATATGAGATCCTACAGCGTGTGGTTGAGGTGGCCTATGAGTTAGCATTGCCTGCGGAGCTAGATTCTGTTCATCCAGTCTTTCATGTCTCTATGTTGAAGAAGTGCCTAGGTGATCCAGCATCAATTCTACCTATTGAAGGCTTGGGGGTTGGTGAAGACTTGTCTTATAAGGAGGTACCTGTTGAGATCTTAGACAGACAGGTCAAGCGGCTGAGGAACAAGGAAATTTCCACAGTGAAGGTATTGTGGAGAAATCATCTTGTTGAGGGTGCTACGTGGGAGGCTGAGGCCGACATGAGATTCCGCTACCCTCGTCTTTTCAGCTCTTGAGGTTAGACTTCCTACTCTTAAGTCTATGTTTCCTTATCTCTCCATATTTTGTTGCTATTTTTTGACTGTGCATAGTGATTTTGTTATGATCTGACTGGCATTACGATATCTAGTGGTAGTGTCATTCGGGGATGAATGTTCCTAAGGGGGGGATAATGTAACAACCCTAAAAATGAATAAGATAAATACTTAAGGTGTCAAGAATGCTTGCGATTAGACCAAGGTTCACACGGATTGATACGCGTAGAACCAGACCTCAGAACCCTTACTACGGCCAAGCCAACTAACTTGGGGAGTTATTTGATCTTGGAAAGGTTGCAACCAACCATGTTAGGCTCTAGAAAACGAAGATTTAATCGAAAGAGTCTTTATCGGACTTAAAAGAGGAAATTTTAAGTTTTGAGGGTCCAGGGGTAAAATAGTCTTTTCCAGGCCAAGGGTAATATTGTAATTACCCTAAGGAATTAATTAATTAATTAATTAATTTAATTAAAAGATCAATTCGGGTAGGGGCGACCCCAAGTGACCCATTTTCGCAAATAGGGTGTCACTCGGGTTCGAGCCCCACTAGAAGCAATGAATTTATGATTTTATCATCAATTAAACTCTGATTTTTTGTAAGGGCAAAATGGTCCTTTCACGTATAATTAAATAAATCAGATTTTTGTTTATTAAGGAGAGTCCTAAATTGACTAAGTCATCATCTAATCCTAAACTACTTCACACGTTTCACTCTCTCACGTTTATCACCTCTTCACGCTCAAAAACTCTCTTGTTCTATCTGCCAATTAACGTGAAGAACAGAAACTTTAACTAAGGTTCTTCACACTTGAAGAACACACGAAAATTTTTAAGAAAAACAAAGTAATCAAAAACGTTAAGGCAAAGAGAAGTTGTCCGTCGAGTGGTGTGGACGTTGAGGAAGCTTGGACTAATTTTGGAGAAGGTTTTGGGCAGCAAATTCATCTTTGAACAAGCAAATTAAGGTATGGGTTTCTTCTCTCTTGGTCCCTTTCCCAAGAGACCCCTTACGATTCAAGATATTCACTCCGAAACTAGGGTTGTTCCCTCTTTGCATGTCCTTGTCACTAGCTCCCAATGATTTCGTAGGTTGGGTTTGTTTGCTGGTAGATTTAGGTATGTGTGATGTTTTTATGTTGAATGTGAATATGTTTATGTGCGTGAAATCACGAAAATGACAACCAATGTGTGATCGGAAAAATGATGTGTGTGTGTGTGCGTTTGGCAGTGAGTTTAGCCACTGTTTTAAAAACGTGTAAAGCATGTTATTTCTTGTATTTTATGTGTTACAGTTGTGCATAATGTGATGTTCATATGGTGTGTGAAGTTACAAATTTTGAGTGAAAACTCTTGACTAAATGTAACCCCTAAACTGCACCTAATTACATACTAAGTGCTTGGTGAAATGCCCTAAGAAACTAACATGAAAAGTTGATTAAAGGAAGCTAAAAGCTATGAATGAATTTCGAGATTTGTGTACTATAGTTTCAGTCAACAATGAGGTTAAAATCTGGGTTTTTAAAGTGAAAATAAAATAAGTGAGGTCAATGGGAATTGAACCCAAGACCTCACATGTTAAGGAGGCTAAAAACGTGAAGGGGGTTAAGGGGAATCGAACCCTTGACTACTGTAATTCGCGACAAAGGAAAAAGAAAATGGGGCTGGGGGATTCGAACTCGCGACACTGGAGGAGAAAGATAAATTAAATAAATAAATGGGAGGCGTGGGATTTGAACCCACGACCTCCAGGTAGCTAGTGAAGGAAGAGAAAAATAAAGAAAAGAAAAAAAGTGAGGCGTGGGGATCGAACCCACGACCTCAAGGCTGGAAATGGAGAGGAGCGAATTAATTAGTAAATCAAGTGAGGTTGTGGGGGTTCGATCCCACAACCTCACTACCAAACGCTTAGCCTAAGGAGTTTTAAATAAATAAAAAATTAGTAGGCTATGGGGGTTCGAACCCACCACCTCACAGCCTCAGCGAAAATAAAAATTTAAATAAGGAGGCTGTGGGGATTCGAACCCACAACCTCCCTATTCCAGCGAATAGATAATAAAAATAGAAGAGGCTGTGGGGGTTTGATCCCACAACCTCTTGGTTTGGGCGAAAAGGGCAATGAGATGTTAATTAAAAATATAAAAGGGGTTGTGGGGGTTCGAACCGACAACCCTTCGGCCAACTTAAGAGGAAAACTAAGTAGAAAATTAATGATACGATGTTAATGTTGGGATTTAATCTAGAGTTCTAATGTTATGATATTAAAAATAAAATCAATGAAAAATGTAAATGATATCCAAGTGATTCAAACTTGGGTTTCCTTGCCCAAACTTTCGTATTGATACATAAGTCATACGTGAATAAAATATACAAGAATAATGCCACCTAATTAGATCGAAATCAAGATCTTGGCATATATACAAGATACATAAGTCTTGTACTACATAATCTTAGGAATGTATGAATCACTTAACGAATTATGAATGAATCCTCATGGCTTGTGTGTATAGACTCATAAGTCTAGCATACATTTAAAAGTAAGTAAACCTAAGATGTATGTACTGAATGATGAAATGAACAATTAAATGATGAACCCTAGAAGGGTTAAGTAAGTGTATGAAACACACCAATGGCCAAGTATATTAGCATATGATGAAATGAACATTCACGTAAAATGGGGTGAGTAATTATGAAGAGTAAATGTGCTAATGATAATGAATGTGGTGACAACATGATATGAGGCTAATGCAAATGATGAGAGCAATCTCAAATGAGCCTAAGTAAATGTTACCAAAACATACCCACCTATGAGAGTGTAAGATAATGAAGAGACCAGTCTCTATAAACACTCTAATGAAAGTATTGAGAGTAACACACTTTATACTAATGATGAGATGAGAAATCATCTAATGAGCTATGATGTCCTCATACTAGAAGCCAGCTTCCATGACGTATGAGTTGAATGTAATTGAACTTTATACTGAGCACCGATAGGCTACCTTTGAGCGGTGATGCCTTCTTTCGGGAAGGGCGGAGGTTCACGTAACTCTCATGAGATGAGACTGTCCGGCTTACCGAGTATGGGTCTCCTTATATCTCCTAGTCTTCGAACCTATACTGCCAATATAGGGATCTGGCGGGGTTTTCCCATGTACACTAGCATGTTTTTGGGTCACCTTGTCCGGTGATTCCACCTCTTTTCGGTGTGGGAGAGACACTGGATTTCATGATGCTCACATGATCTATGTCGGTTAAAGTTAAAGTTCCCAATGAATGAATGAGGCTAGCCTCAAATGAAGCACATAATGAAATGAATGATACCAAAGGTGTTAGGATAGGATAATCAAGAGGTGAGCTAGACTCAGGTAATGACACTAGGTTATTCTTGATCATTGCACAGCAAACCCGATGAGAGCCTTAAACTACACTCTAGGTATAGCTGATGTTCACACTGGCCTATGAACGAAATGAAATGAAGTATGTATGAATGAATGAAGTAGACTCTATGTTTGCTAATGAAGACTCCCTAGTTGAGGTCCCATATGTTGAGCCCTCATTTTGGAAAGTCTTAATGTCAAGTCCATGATTCCAAGGTCTCATGGCATATGAATGAACGATATGAAAGAAGCTATGTGTTATATGTTATGTGCTATAATATGTGCTATGTGTAAGATGTTATGTACTGTGTGCAATATGATATTTATGATGATGCATGTTACCTCATGGCATGACTTTCTTAATCCAAATTTTGAAAGCTCACTGACTTTCCTAATCCAAATTTGGAAGGTTCACTAACTTTCCTAATCTCAATTTGGCAAGTCCACTGACTTGACTTTCCATAATCATGTTGTTAGGAAAGAGCTATCTTTTCTCATGCATGTCCTTGGTGTGTGCTTGCATATACCCATACTTAGTACAAGTGTGTACTAACTCTATACAACTCTACTATTTTAGGTGCAGACACAGGTGGACGATAGAGCTACATGATCATTGTTGCAGTTATCCGGACGTCCAGTATTCATCCGGAGTTGGTAGGTCCTCATGCTTTCGAGGATGCTACTGTTTTATATTCTAGCTTAGTTTTAGAGTTGAGCTAGTGGAGCATGTTCCACTAGCGTTTCTTTCCTGTTTTTATTCAGACTATGTATTGGTGCCATTTTGGCAATTATACACTTATAAGAATTGAACTATTTCTTTCAGTTGCTTATCTCTTAATGTTAGATGGTTGATGGTGAACAATTATGAAATGATGAGAATGTTTAACAAGTTTGTTAAGAAACAAAAAGTTTCAAATTTTCCGCTAAAATTAACCTATATGAAGTAAGAATGATGTAAGTAGGCTTGTCTGCAACCTCTGAGAGGTCAACGACGCTTGTCTCATCTGGGGTCTAGATTCCGGTCGTGACACCTGCAACTTTTGAAAATCTTGAATATTTTTCCTTTCTCAAATCTAGGGTGTTACGATGCCACATCAATAATGAGGAAGCTACTACATTTAGGAACTTTTCACTTTCATTTTACTCCTGCTCGTACGATAGAGTTCAACTCTGTAAAAACAATTCTAACTCATGCTTTGTCACGACCCGAGTCTACACTCTAGATGTGGTTCAGACTCAAGAACCATTGTTGGTCCCCAAGCGAACCCTCATCCTGGCTGACTACAAGCGGAAGAATAACTTAAGCATGCAAAAGCTTAAAACTGAATAAAATTCAATAAACACAACTTTACAAAACTTTAACTCAAAGAAAATATGAATAATAATAAATTATTTAACTCGCCATAAAATAGGCAACTTAAGTCTTTTAAAAAATAAATGAATAATACAGACTTCTTAACTAAACTGACTATCTATGAAGCCTCTAACTTATAAGGATGGAAGTCGATACAAGACCCACAACATTCTAACTAAACTGAAAAGTAAATGAAATCCTTCAGAAGCAAGGAGGCTCACCATAGCTAACTTGAACTCTCGGATGTATCAACGGAACTCTTTTTAATGATCATGAATATTTGTGTCTGAATCATCAAAAGATGCAGGCCGAATGACTCAGTATGTGGAATGTACGATCATGTGAGAGGAATTATAAAGCATAAATCATGAGCTTGAACTTGATAAAAAGGAAACATACTTACCTCTTTTAAACTCAACTCAAATTAAGAATAAGATACTCAACTCAAAGATTAGATATTCAACTCAAAGAGTAGATACTCAACTTCAAAGATATGATAATTTACTCAATGAAGCACAAATCAACTCAAGATACTCAACTTAAGGTATTCTACTCGAAATATTCAACTCCTGATACTTAACTGAACGCATTTTAATATAAAACAGTTTAAAACAAGTGCAATATAAAGAAAAACTATTTAAAATATGATGTCAACTCTGTTTATATCATAAGGATACAACATAACCCTGAAATGTATATGAAAATACAATAACTTTTGTATATAAAATACAATAACTTTTGTGTTCTCTAACCGACAACTATCACATAAGAGCTATAGTGATGACACAACGATCTACCTCACGTGCTAGCACATCTTATACCTGGCCAAAGGTATAGGACCTGAACTGCCTAATGGATCCACTAGTCTACTGTGAAAAGGGTTCATCTAAAAAGTATGAACCTTTTCTACCCATGGTGGCTACATGGTTTATCGGGGTTGTGAGTTATCTCAATTCTCCCCAATATCGATGCTCAATACTACTCCAAAAAATATACTGGCTCTTATGTTTTAAAAACATACTGAATTATGAGTTTTGAGATTAATGCTTAAAAATACTTATCTCAAAGGCTATCTTGGAAATCTTAGTTTCCCTACTTGCTTCTTTTAGAAAGCTATAGTTCTTTTGTGAATAGTCACCCTAAGGCTCCTTGGAAATAAAGCTTCCTTGTTTAAATGTGAAAAACATTTAAAGTATCCTTGGGAGTACTTAGTCCTCATATACCTTTGAAGAAAAGAACTTCAACTTAACTCTTCACTTAGCTTGAAACTTGAGTCTTAAAACAAATTTAAAATGTTTAAATAAGACTCTTGAAAACCTGTATGAACTTTACTTTAACTTACTTCTCAACATTAGACTTGACTCTTAACTTCCTTGAATTGAAATATAGATTCAAGGTTCATGATCTCATATTTATTGATGATTTCTTGATTTTCAACTTAGAGAGTTCATGCGGAATTATTAGCATGAACTACTCAATTTGAGAACTCAAAGACACTTTTCCTCTCAAGATTATTCGACTTATGGGTTTCATGTGAAATTATGGTCATGAATAATTCAACTCAAGGACTTCACGGATAAAATGTAATACTCACATTATTAGGAATCAATCTCAAAGATGGACTAGGAACTCAACACTTAAAGGCTAAGAACTTGAAGATACCACTTCTATGAAACATGCTCAACTTACCAAGTTCAAGATGAATTATGGGCATGAAACAATTCTACTAAATGGTATACATATATACATGGAACTCATGTATATGACTCTTCACATTCGCTTGTTAACTTCCTCAAAACATAGTTCAATCAATGATGGATCTCAAAGAATTCACCATTGAACTTTTAGTCTTTTCTTGAACTTTACTCTTAACTCCCTCTTCACTGTGAATTATGAATTCAAGAGTTTTGGTTCATGAAATGGAGTATCTCATGATGCCAAGGTAGACTCATGAATAAATTCTATTCATCTTCATACTAACTTGCTTGAGTATTGAAACAAGTTACTAGAAGTTGTAGAAGACTTCTCACAAGGACTCGAAGGGATTCTCTCAAAAGGGTTGGAAGAACACTCAATACTTAATATTAACTTTACTTTGAATTTGAATTATTAATTCAAGGTTATGATTCATGTTATGAATGATTTCCAAGTGTTTAGACGTAGTTTAAGTGTTTAGAATCAAAAGGAGTGAAGATACACTTTATATGTGCTAAACGGGACAACAGACGGACTAGGAGTGGGGGCAGGCGACCCTGGCGCGAGGTGCTATCCCCTAACATCAGAGGCGCATTGCAGGCACGCCGCCCCAGCCCCCTGGGCGCATTTGGGGCGCGCCGCGCCAACATCCCCTTGGCATGCTTTTGGTGAATTTTGCCTCTTAATTTCTGACCCTAAATCGCTTTTAATCAATTTCTTTTCTCAAGTTTTCCTTAGATTCAATTACCTAACCTAAGTAAACACTAATAAACTTAAAAAACACTCCAAAAAATCACTTTCATCCTAATAAATCATCGCCAATAAGACAAGATCAACAATGAACCTCAAGAACACCTATAAAGAACTTAAACCTTTCAAATTTTTGAGAACGAAATTACACTGAAAATAACATGTTTGTCACAATGGAAGCTTACATACCCCTAAGGGATTAAACCCATGGTGAACATCCACAACTAAACTCGAGAACATCGACGAATGCCTTCATCCTTTCCTCTTTTCTCCTCTTTTCTCTTATTTTCTCTTCTTGAACTCTAAACTAAAACCCCAGGCGTATATTAGGATTATAAAACTGAACCTAAAAGGATTATTCTCCTAAAATATTAATAAAAATGAATTAAATCTGATTGGGTAAGAAAAGGAACAAAATACCCCTCACTATTTTTGGCTAACTTTCCTTAACTGGACAACCTAACTTCAAAAAGTCAAACCTCACTCATCCGACCTCGACAATTAGCAAACTCGGCGGTGTTGGAAAGTTAATTCAATATATTTCCTATGGTATCTGGTATCACACCTAACTCGTTCTTTACTAGGAGTTATGGTCGTTTCAAGGTGACCTAAAACTCATACTTAGCTTAACTTTCAAAATTTCAGATTTTGCTATTTCCAATTTAGTTCTTTTTGGAACTCTTGGTGCTAAATCTAGTGAACTGACCTTAACACTTAAGAGCTTATTAATTCCTTGGTAAAATCTCACTCGCTACGATAAATGGTTCGAGTCCTAGTTCAAATGTATTTCTGCGGTGTTACAATATCTCCCCCTTGGGATCATTCGTCCTCGAATGACGACTGGACTGGGTATGGAATGGGTTACTCTTACTATGGTCTTCGTTAATTGTATTCTCTTACTATATTTAAGCTTAACCCAAATCCTTAAGTTCTGATTCTGTACCTTTCTCTAGGGAATGTCATCCCAAGACTATTACTCCTTACACTAACATTTAATCAAACTCGGGCTCATATCAAGAATTATCTACTGTTTAACAACATCATATTCAAGCTTAGTATTCTAACAAATCCATTACTAAAAGGACCTCGAAAAAGATGTCCCCTAAAATCTTTGGAACTCAGTACTATCACATTCTAAACACTTGACTTGGTTTCTCATCTTAGCATCTCCCCCTTAGGTCTAAAGCTAACACTTGAAGGCTATAGACCTATTCCACATTGACAACTCAGTTATTATCTTGGCACACATGGAAAATCATTAGTTAATTGGAACCTAATCTGGTAGCAAACCATCTTGGCACACCTCTTAATGTTTTTGTTACTCTCGTGACTAAGCCTCATTTCACTGTCCTTATCTAAATGTTTGGGTCAGTCACTTCTACTACTCACATTCAATGCAGCAACATACCAATTCATCACCTACTTTATGTCATGCCAACTCGTATCTTGACTAACATCATCGCCCTTATGTTGTCATTCTTTTGGATTATGAAACTCATCTCAAATTCAAGCTTAATGTTGATAACTAAACCTAAATATCAATATGATTGTTCGCCTACTATCCAAACTCAAAAACACTCATCCACTAGGGCATTATCACAAATAGTCAATCGTCACCTCTTAGTATCCATACTTGAATTACCATCACATTCCACTTCACAACTTAAGTACTACTTACTCACTTAATGTGCATTATCTCTCAAATAACTCTATCATCCTCTGAATACCATGAGATTCCCCTTTCAAAATTCATAATCCTAGATTAGATCTATAACATTACGAATAATATGGCTCTTCTATATATATATTTACCACTTACACTTGGTCATTACAAACACGAGGACACATCATCATAACCCCTTTCTAGTTAAGGTATACTCTAGCTATTATTAACTTGCAACACTTACTCTACCTCCTATCCTGAACTCTTTACAATTATACACTTCTTAGTCTACCACAAGGGAAACTCTTCAGTAATAACTTATTAGGTTTGTGACAATGGAAACATTTCTCATCAAAACACCATAACCTAGATTAGTAAACCTCTGCATACTTTCCAGTAACTATGACTCTTTCACTTGTACTGCTCATAATCTCATAATCTCATGCTACTCTTTCGAGTGAAAATCTTACCCAAGCTCTAAACATACTTTGTTAAATGAATCTCAGCTGAAACTGGGCTTAAGGAAAAGAGTACAACTCGCGTTCTGCTCAAACGCACGATTCGTATGAATATGAGGGCATTCTCTAAAACTGAATACTTAACTTGCTCTTGGTCTTCTAAGCCCCTTCGGAGTTTCATGACTTCCTAAAACTCTTGCTAAGAACAATTCATCGATTAAGGACAAACTTTTGTATTCAACCACCTCTAGTGTGATGGGTAGTCGATTGAATATAGGAAAAGCACGAGTATGAATAAATCTGTATCACATAGCTCTATTGCACGATTAAGAGTATGAAAAAAGGGAAACTTTTTTAAAATTCCTATAGTACCTCATTTATAGAAGTGGGGTCCTTACAACCATAAATAAGATTCTATTGACACGACTTCATAAACACCCTAAGACACTTAAACTTTGTGCTCTAATACTAAGTTTTTCACGACCCGAGTCTACAGCCTGAACGTGGCTAGCACTCAAGAACCATTGTTTGTCCCCAAGCAAACCCTCATCCTGACTGACTACAAGCGGAAGACTAACTTAAGCATGCAAAAGCTTAAAGCTGAATAAGATTCAAAAAACTCAACTTTCCAAAACTTTAACTCAAAAAAAATATGAATAAAAATAAATTATACAACTTGCCATAAAATAGGCAACTTAAGTCTTTAAAAATATGCATGAATAATACAGACTTCTTAACTAAACTGACTATCTATGAAGCCTCTAACTGATAAAGATGGAAGTCGGGACAAGACCTACGACATCCTGACTAAACTGAAAAGTAAATGAAATCCTCCAGAAGTAAAGAGGCTCACCATAGCTAACTCGAACTCTCGGATGTATCAATGAAGCTCCTGTTGATGATCCTAAATACCTATGTCTACATCATCAAAAGATGCAGGACAAATTGCTCAGTACGTGGAATGTACAATCATGTAAGGGGAATTCTAAAGCATAAAACATAGGCTCGAACTTGATAAAAAGGAAACATACTTAGCTATTTTCAACTCAACTCAAATCAAGAATAAGATACTCAACTCTAAGATTAGATATTCAACTCAAAGATTAGATACTCAACTTGAAAGATATGATAATCGACTCTACGAAGCACAGATCAACTCAAGATACTAAACTTAAGATACTCAACTCTAAATACTTAACTCCTGATACTTAACTGAACTCATTTCAATATAAAGCAGTTTAAAAGAAGTGCAATATAAAGAGAAGTTGTTTAAAAACATGATTTCAACTCTATTTATATCACAAAGATACAACATTAATCTGAAATGTATATAAAATACAATAACTTTTGTGGGAGTTTCTCTAACCGACAACCATCACATAAGAGCTATAGTAATGATACGATAATCTACCTTACGATCCCAGCGCATCCTATACCCGGCCAAAGGTATAGGACCTAAACTACCTAATGATCCACTAGTCTACTTTGAAAAGGGTTCATCCAAAAAGTATGAACCTTTTCTACCCATGGTAGCTACATAGTTTATGGGGGCTGTGAGTTATCTGAACTATCCCCCATATCGGTTCTTAATACTACTCACAAAAAATATACTAGCTCTTATGTTTTAAAAACATACTGAATTTTGTGTTTTGATATTAGTGCTCAAAAATACTTAGCTCAAAGGCTATCTTGGAAATCTTAGTTTCTCTACTTGCTTCTTTTAGAAAGCTATAGTTCTTTTCTGAAAACTCGCCCTAAGGCTCCTTGGAAATCAAGTTTCCTTACTTGTTTAAATGTGAAAATAAGTTAAAGTATCCTTGGGAATAATTAGTCCCCATATACCTTTGAAGAAAAGAACTACAACTTAACTCTTTACTTAGCTTGAAACCTGAGTCTTAAAACAAAGTTAAAATGTTTAAATAAGACTCTTGAAAACCTTTAAGAACTTTATTTTAACTTACTTCTTAACATTAGAATGGACTCTTAACTTCCTTGAATTGAAGTATGGATTCAAGTTTCATGGTCTCATGTTTATGTATGATTTCATGATTTTCAACTTGGAGGGTTCATGGGAAATTATGAGCATGAACTACTCAACTCGAGAACTCAATGACACTTCTCCTCTCAAGATTGTTCGACTTATGGGGTTCATGTGGAAATATGGTCATGAACAATTCAACTCAAGGACTTCATGGGTAACATTTAATAGTCATATGATTAGGAATCAATTTCAAAGATCGAATAGGAACTCAACGCCTAAAGGCTTAGAACTTGAAGATACCACTTCTCTAAAAGATGCTCAACTTACCAAGTTCATGCTGAATTATGGACATAAACAATTCGACTCAAAGTTATACATAACTACATGGAACTCATGTATATGACTCTTCTCATTCTCTTGTTTACTTCTTCAAAATTTAGTTCAATCAATGATGGATCTCAAAGAATTCACCATTGAACATAATGTCTTTTATTGAACTCTACTTTTAACTCTATCTTGAATGTGAATTATGAATTAAAGAGTTTTCGGTATGACATGGAGGATCTCATGATTGCAAGGTAGACTCATGAATAAATTCTATTCATCCTCATACTAACTTTCTTGAGTCTTGAAACAAGTTACTAGAAGTTGTAGAAGACTTCTCAAACGACTCGAAGGGATTCTCTCAAAATGTTCGGAAAAACTCTCATAACTTAATCTTTACTTTAGGTTGAATTTGAATTATTAATTCAAGGTTATGATTCATGTTTTGAATGATTTCCAAGTGTTTAGAAGTATTTTAAAGTGTTTAGAATCAAAAGGAGTGAAGATACACTTTAAATGAGCTCAAACGGGACAACCGACGGACTAGGAGTAGGGGCAGGCAAACATGCACGTTCCGAGCGCGAGGCGTAAGCCCCTAACATCAAAGAATGACTTTGGGGGCCGCACCAGCATCCCCAGGCATGCTTTTGATGAATTTTGCCTCTTGTTTTTTGACCCTAAATTGCTTTTAATCAATTTCTTTTCTCAAGTTTTCCTTAGATTCAATTACCCAACCTAAGTAAACACTAATACACTCAAAAAACACTCCAAAAAATCACTTTCATCTTAAGAAATCATCAAAATGCCAACAAGACAAGATCAACAATGAACCTCAAGAACACCTATAAAGAACTTGAACCCTTCAACTTTTTGAGAATAAAATTACGCTAAAAATTACATGTTTGGCATGTAGATGAACTAACCCAACACTATGAAAGCTTACATACCTATTTGGGATGAAACCCATGGTGAAAATCCGCAACTAAACTCGAGAACATCGACGAACGCCTTCATCATTTCCTCTTTTCTCCTCTTTTCTTTTCTTTTCTCTTCTTGTCTCTTCTTGAACTCTCAACTAAATCCCTAGGCGCATATCAGGATTATAAAACTGAACCTAAAAGGATTATACCTCTAAAATATTAATAAATACGAATTAAATCTGATTGGGTAAGAAAAGGACCAAAATACCCCTCACTATTTTCAGCTAAATTTCCTTAACTGGACAGCCTAACTTCAAAAAAGGTCATATCTTACTCATCTAAACTCGAAAATTAGCAGACTCAGCGGCGTTGGAAAGATAAGTCAAAGTTATTTCCAATGGTACCTATTATACATAATCATTCTTTACTAGGAGTTATTGTCGGTTGAAGTTGACCCAAAACTCATACTTAGCTTAACTTGCAAAATTTCAGATTTTGCTATTTCCAATTTAGTTCTTTTTGGAACTCTTGGTGCTAAATCTAGTGAAATGACCTTAATACTTAAGAAATTCTTAATTCCTTGGTAAAATCTAACTCACTACGATGATTGGTTTGAGTCCTAATTCGAAAGTTTTTCTAGGGTGTTACATGCTTACGCGTGTCTTTTCAGATATGCCTCCACAAATAGTAGTTTGAGGACGTTCTGCTAGGAGGAATGCTAATCCTCAGGGTCAATAAGTTCTGAAATGCACAAAAAGTGGAACGCCCTAATGGAAATGTCATCTCACACCCCAATCCTAAGTGAGGCGAACAAGGACCATATGAACACATGCTTTACAAGTAACCTATGATGAGAAAGTGAACTACTATGCATATAGATTTATCAATGAGAAGCTACATGCAGAACACATATCGACTAGCTTAACAAATACACGTGACAAGTAAAACAATTATATAATTAATAGAAAGAAATTAACAAATGTGTACCTTATAGTTTTGCAGCAGAAGTCGATTGCTCCAAATACTGCTTTAAATCTGTCAGATCTGGGGAGCACCCCCTAGACGTAACCAACGTCGTCGTTCTCTTAGAGGACTAAGACTAACCTCTTAGCTTACATCATTACATTCATAGGTTTAAAATGCGGAAATTTTAAAACTTTTCTACATCTATCTTGCGGTTTACATAGACCTCTATCATACACATAATATAATCATATCGAGTATACATAGACCCTTCGTATATGAAGATTACATAGTGTTCTACTTTTATTGCACACACACACAAACACACACACACACACACACACACACACACATATATATATATATATATATATATATATATATATATATATATATATATATATATATATATATATATATATATATATAAGATATAACATAGTCATAAAACCGGATGTATCATCTTGTAACCATCTAAAAACGAGTATAACAATTAGGCATAGCCTATACAACAATACAATAAGAGCCACACATAGGCTATACAATCTTTAGTACTTAAATGAAAAGGAAAGAACTAGAAGTCTTATAACTAGAACAGCATCATAATCTTAATAGCATTGCCCATGGAAAGTGAGGACCTACCCAACTTGGATGAGTGAGAATTGCAAATCTTCTTTCAAAGTCGTCTCAAAATCCATTCAACGACCAGAACCTAAAATGTTGGGGTAAAAGGGAGAAAATGGGGTTAGTACGCACTTGTACTAAGTATGAGACCATATGCACACACATCATAATATTATGCTAAAAAAGGACTTTTCATTAAAGTATGCATTTTACTATGAAAAGCCTTATGCAGATTCAAGAAGACCATACCAATCAATAAGACATATTTATTAAGTCAAGAGTATGTATATCACAAGACAAACAATACTAAGTCTAGTCAAGCCAACATACATATCCACATAATTTGAACACACAGTCAAGACAACCCTATTATCAAGCTATAACATCAACAAGGATGAATAAGAGTTCATTAAAACATAACCAAAGCAAGACCATTACCCATGAACCCTCATTAAGTCAATTAGTGCAATGACTAAGCAAATCCCCACAACCTTACTCAATCAAGTAAACTCAACAAGAACCATGAGTAATGTCCAATTTCACATAGCATATCATTAATAGTACATATCATCATACCTTAGCAATAAAGACCAAACACATATTCATAAGTGAAAACAATCATCATATAGTATCATCAATTTACAAGATCATCATATACATATCATGTACAATTATAAGCATATACATATATAAGAACATCCTCCTTAGACTTCCCTCAAGGATAACTAGTGCAATGCTTAGGTAGAGTCCCATACCCGTATCTAGACTAAGTTAAACCCCTTAGGTCATACTAGTTAGACTTCATTCCTTTAGTTCATTTTACCTTTTTGGGAACGTCTTGCCTTAACCGACATAGACCACCTGAGCTAATGTGGAATCCGGTGTCATGGAACCCTACACCGAAGGAAGGCGGACTACTTTCCAAGGTAGTACCAAAATATGAACATAGCAACTACGTGGATCCACTAGCTAGTTTTCCTATGGGGGCAAGATAGTTCAAGAACTAGGAGATATAGTTGGGATACTCTTTATGCTACATGCATTATAGTCTCCAATATCATGACTAAATTAGTGATCCTACCTTCCCTATGTGAGAAGAGACACTCCTCACACTAGTTCACTCAGTGCTAAGCTAGAGTCCCTTTTGAAATGTCTTTAATAATTTTATTAATCATTATAGCTTAATATAGGTAATATGGTCTATCCCTTATATAATCATCATTATCATAGATCAATAAGAATTGCATGAGAACACCTTTCATTACAACTCTCACATGTGATATTACCACATTAATATCATTATATCATCGTAAGGCACATAGGTACTTCATCACCAACCTTACATCAATACATCTTAAGCATAATCTCACAATCACATAATCAAGATATTTCAATTCAACATCATACCAACCCTATCGACCTTAATATAAGGTCTACTTCAATGCAACATCATTACTTAAGCACAAGTAACCATAATCGAAGTAAAGAATAGAGATCACAAGACTTACTCAATCTCTTTCACAATGTCATCATCAAGGTCTTACCATCAACCCTCAACTCAATCCATCAATGGGTGTAATATCATCACACCACAATAATCAACATAATAACAAGGCCAATTTAATCATTATACAACAACTCCTCACTAGTTCATAGCCTAGAATTAGAGACTTATGTCAATTTCATAACCTACTTCACAATCTATGTCAATTACTCAAGAACTAGCATGGTAGGACTACAATTTATCTGAATCAATTCATATATTGGCACAATAACATCATAGGATAGTAATTCACACATCAACCAAGACAATGATATCAATACTAGATAGTTCAATTCAAGATCACAACTTAGGGTTAAGGGGAATAGGTTATCTTCTACAAACTAGACCAATCCATCAAGAAATAACATAATTGAGTTATAATACATGTTAATCTATTTATAATATCCAAAGGAAATCATAAAAAAATCAAATTGAAAGATCAATTTCGAGATTGGAAAAGACCCACATGAAAACTCATCCTTTGAAATCAATTTGAAGGAACCCTTTGGGGAAAGAAGTCCCAAAGGTGAAAGGAATCCCATACCTTAATATTTGATGAATATTGGTGGAGAAACTTTGATTTTTTCAGCCCTAGAACCTCCTTGAATTTGACCTTCTATGGTGTTCTTCAACTTGGTAGAGAGAAAGAAGAGAGAAGGAGGAGAATTTGGGTCTGGGAATTATGAGGGCTTAGGTTAGCTTAATTAGGTTAGGGTCTTTATATAGGTCATTAACCAACTTAATTAGACCTCCATTAACCCCTAACTAATTAACTAACCAACTAATTAATTAAATTAATCAAACTTAAAACGTGCAGCAAAATCAGTCCCTCACAGATGACTCACCGTCGACGCCTCGTGTGTCAATCGACGGACCAAGGGACCAACCGTCCTGTTGGTCCGTCGTTTAGTTCAGAGAATTGTTAAGTCTCAGCCTTGGCCAAAAATCTAAGTGTCCATCGACGGAGGACATCGACGCCCCGTCGATTGGACCACGAGTCGTCGACTGGTTCCATTTGCAAACACTGCCTCTTGGCAACTTTTGCCACAAATGTAAAAGTCCTCCTCAAGGGCCCTTGGTTGGTCCTTGGGGAGTCGTACCCAGACGTTTCGACTATGAATTAACTCTAATACATATTAGACACCCTTCCACCATAATTCATCATTGTCTGACTCTTAAAACTTAGTCAAATAGGCAAAGGTACACTAGCACCTCATTGAACTAGTTTCCGGACGTCATGGACGTTCCTTGACGTTTTGATTCCTAAACTTCCTAAATGACATATATTCATTATTTATGACTTTAAAACAGTGTCTAAACCTTCTAACACCTAGATTAGTCTCTAGAATATGCCTTAGACATTCGGAGAATTATATTATCCCCCCCCCCCCCGCCCTTAGGAACATTCGTCCCCAAATGACACTAAAATTATGTAAAAGAAAGGAATAGACTCAAGACTAGAAGCCCAACCAACAAAAATACATTATAACAAGAGTTACAACATCAACCATAGTATTTTTACACCTAGCAACTCAAAAACTTCAATTACCACACATAAGGCTCAAAATCACATTATGAGGAATTTCCTTCTCACAACAACATGAGCTCAACATACCATATATGAGTCAATTATGCCAAAACTCAACTTACCAACATGTCGATATCATTTCATAAAGACTCACTATATCAACATGCACAACATACTCAAAACAAGTAAAATTACAATTTTTCAAGTCTATAGGCATAACTTCACTGTAAGTCACTGTAACATGATCATTTTTGTAAAACTTCGCCAAAAATCAAAGCAACTTCAAATTTAGTCATTATTTTCATTATTAGTAGGAATAACTAATCTTAGTTATCAAATAGATGAGGGTAACGGGACTTTATGTCGGCCTCGGCCTCCCATGTTGCACCCTCAACTAGGTGATTCTTCCATAACACCTTTACGGAAGCCACCTCTTTGTTCCTTAACTACTTTACTTGCCTATCAAGGATTTGAACAGGAACCTCTTCATAAGAGAGGTTCTCTTGAACACCAAGACCCTCAATAGGAAGAATAGACTCGGGATCTCCGATACACTTCTCAAGCATGGAAACATGGAAAACCGGATGAACCGAAGATAGTTCACTAGGGAGTTTCAATTCATATGCAACCTTACCAACCCTTTGAGGGATTTCATAGGAACCCACATAACGAGGACTCAACTTACCTTTCTTGACAAACTCACCACCCCTTTCATAGGCAAAACCTTTAGATACACCTTATCACCCTCTTCAAACTCTAACTCCCTTCTCCTATGATCGGCATAAGACTTTTGCCGACTATAGGCTATTTGCAAGAGATTCTTTATAATATGAACCTTCTCCAAAGTCTTATAAATCAAATCGGGACCCAAAAGTGAAGACTTTCCTACTTCAAACCATCCAATTGGAGATTTACATCTCCTACCATACAAGGCTTCATAAGGAGCCATAGCTATAGATGAATGGTAATTTTCCTTGAAATGAATTATACAAGATCTTAGCATATCATCAAGGTTTTGAATAGTACGTTCCGCTTGACCATCCGTTTGAGGATGAAAAGCGGTGCTTAACTTCACCTTGGTACCCTACCCTTTTTGGAATGACTTCCAAACATAGATGTGAATTGTGCCTATCAGATATGATGGATAACGGAATATCATGGCGACACACAATCTCATCTATGAATATCCTTGCATAATACTCCGCCGAGTAGGTAGACATAACGGGAATAAAGTGAGCGGATTTGGTCAACCTATCCACAACCTCCCATATGGATTCGTAGTGCTTTTGTGTCTGAGGAAAACCTATATATTGATGTCTTCCCATTTCCAAGTAGGGACTTGGATTTATTGAAGTAAACCACTCGGCTTTTGGTGTTCGAATTTTGGTGTTCGGCTTTCACTTGTTGGCGATTTGGACACTTTGCAACAAATTCCGCTATGTCCTTCTTCAATCCTTCCCACAAAAACACTTCCCTAAGGTCATGATACATCTTTGTAGAATCCGGATGAATGGAGTAATGGGACCCATGAGCTTCCTCAAGAATCCGGTTCCTCAAACCATCTACATTGGGAACACACAACCTTTCTTGATACCTCAAGACACCATAACCCCCCCCCCCCCCCCCAAGGAGGATGACTCGTTAAGATTACCAAGAACCGATTTCTTCAACTCCATCAATGTTTTATCAAGGTGTTGTTTGGACTTCACCTCAACCCCCAAAGATGACTCGGAGTTATGATGGACCATAAAACGACAATTCGGAGAATCTTCAGATATAACACCCAATCTAGCTAACCTATGAACATCTTTCACTAGGTCTTTCTTGGATTCCTCTACAAGAGACACACTACCCACGGTCATACGACTTAGAGCATTCGCCTCCACATTGGCCTTGCCGAGATGGTAGAGAACACTCATGTCTTAATCCTTCAACAATTCCAAACACCTTCTTTGTTGGAGATTCAACTCCTTTTGAGTAAACACATATTGAAGACTCTTGTGTTCGGTATACACATCGACATGAACACCATAAAAGTAATGCCTCTATATTTTCAGGGAAAATACCATCGATGCTAACTCAAGATTATGAGTTGGATTATTTCTCTCATGCACCTTAAGTTATCTAGAGGCAATGGCTACTACTTTCCCATGATGCATAAGCATACACCCTGAACCCACTCGGTATGCATCACAATACACAATGAATCCCTTGGTACCCTCCGGTAAAGTCAACACCGGAGTGGTGGTAAGCCTATCTTTCAAGATTCGTATGCTTTTCTCACATGCTTCTGACCACTCATATTTCACATTATTTTTGGTCAAAGTAGTCAAGGGTGATGCAATGGACACAAAAACATCCACAAATTGTAACACTTCGAAAATCCAAGACATGTTCTAGAGCCTAACATAAGTGTCATAAGGTCTAGACACTGATTTAAGGTCCATTTAAATGAACATAAGTCATTTAGGAAGTCTAGAAACCAAAACGTCCATGATATCCGGAAACTAGTTCAAGGAGGTACTAGCGTGCCTTAGCCTATTTGAATAGCTTTTAGGAGTCGGAAATTCATGAAAATTGGTGGAAGGGTGTCTAACATGTGTTTAAGTTTATTCAGGGTAGAAAAGTCTGGGTAAGACTCCCCAAGGACCAACCAAGGGCCCTTGAGGAGGACCCTTGCATTTTGGGGTCAAGACTGCCTGGGCAGTTGTTCACCTACGGAGGCAAACGACGGGGCGTTGGTTGATCGATGGGGCGTCGATGCAATCCGTCAACCAACACTTAGACAAATCTTTGAAGGACCCCAATTTCATAGTCTCTAAATCAAACGAAGGATGTGCAGCACGGAAGGGCACAGTGACCGTCAACTCACAGACAGACCGCCGATCAGGGTCTCGTCTGTGAGGGCTATGAACTGCTGCACGTTTTTAGTTGGTTCTAATTAATTGATTAAGGGGTTAGGTCGTTATTTAGGTATTAGTGAAGCCTAATTAAGTTAATCAAACCCCCATATAAAGACCCCAACCCCATTAGACAAAACTCTCTTCTTTCTCTCTCTATTGGAAGACACCATTGAAGACCAAGCTAGGGGAAGGTTTTGGGGGATGTAAAGGGACGAATTCACCATCAATGCTTCATCAAAAATCATTGTATGGGATCTAATTCACCTTTTAGACCTGTTTCCTCAAAGGGTTCCTTCAACATTGATTTCCTAAGTTAAGTTTTCGAGTGGGTTTTCATCCAATACGAAATTGATGTTATGAATTGTTTTGATTATGATTTCTTTTGGATATTATGAATATATTAACATGTATTATAACCTAATTATGATATATCTTGATGGTTTGGTCTAGTTTGTAGAAGATGATCCTTATCCCTTAACCCTAGGTTATGATCTTGATGTGATTTAGGTTATATTGGTTCAATTGACTTGGTTATTGGTTGAATTACTACTAGATGATGTTTTTATACTAATCATGAATGAATTAGGGTTAATTGTAGTCTTTTCATGCTAGTTCTTGAGAAGATGATCTAGGTTATGAAGTATGTTGTGAATTGACCTAAGTATCTTGTCTTAAGCTATGATCTAGTATTGAATTGTGATGTAGTGATTCTTCCAGCCTTGTTATCATGTTGGTTATTGACTTATGATGATGTATACCCTAATTGGGTTGAACTAAGGGTTGATCGTAAGACCTTGATGATGAATTATGAAGGATACTTGGTAAGTCTTGTGATCCCTATCCTTTACTCCAAATTGTGGTTAATTGTGATTAAGTCATGATGTTGTCTTGGAGTATGCCTAGTATTAGGATATATATAGGGTGGTATGATGTTGAATTGAAATGTCTTGACTATGGTTGTGAAGTGTTGGCTTAAGATGTAAATATTATAAAGATGGTGAATGATTTACTAATGTGCCTTACCATGATATGAAATGTTAATGTGCTAACCTCACCTATGTGAATTGTAATGAAAGGACAATACTCATGCAATTCCTATTGAGCTATGATGATGATGATATACAAGCGTTAGACCCTATGACCTATATTAAGCTATGATGATTAATAAAGATATTAAAGACATTTCAAAATGGACTCTAGCTTAGCACCGAGTGAACTAGAGTGAGGAGTGTCCCTTCCCACATAGGGAGGTAGGATCACTAATGTACTCTTGAGATTGGAGACTACAATGCATGTAGCATAAAAAAGGTCCCAACTATATCTCCTAGTTCTTGTACTATGTTGCCCCCATAGAATTACTAGCTAGTGGATCCACGTAGTTGCTATGTTTTATGTTTTGCTACTACGTTGGCAAGTAGTCCGCCTTCTTTCAGTGTAGGGTTCTATGACACCGGATTCCACATTAGCTCATGTGGTCTATGTCGGTTAGGGCAAGATGTTCCCAAGAGGTAAAATGAACTAAAGGAATGAACTCTAACTAAGGTGACCTAAGGGGTTTAGCTTAGTATATGTAGGGATATGGGACTCTACCTAAACATTGCACTAGTTAGCCTTGAAGGGAGTCTTAGGAGGATGTTCTTATGTATGAATATGCTTATAATACTATATGACCTGTATATGACGAACTTGCACATTGTTGATACTCTATGTTGATTGGTGTCACTTATGAATATGTGATGGTTTATATTGTTAAGGTATTATGATATGTATTCTTAAATGCTATGCTATGTGAAGTAGGATGTTAGTCATGATTCTTATTGGGTTACTTGAATGAGTAAGGTTATGGGGCTTTTCTTGGTCATTGCACGTGTTGACTTGACAGGGGTTCATGGTTACTTATCTTGATTTAGTCATGTTGAAATGTACTCTTATTCATGCATGTTGCAATTATGACTTGATGATATAGTTACTTGACTATGTATGCAATTAAATGATATGCATGTTGACTTGACTAGTTTGATGTTGTTAGTCTTGTGATGCACATGCCTATGGCTTAAGGACTATATCTTATTGATTTTGTTTGGTCTTCTTGAATATGTATAATGTTTTCAAAAGGGTAAAATAGCATGTTTTTAAGAAAGGTCCCTTTTTAGCATGATTTGGTAATATGTGTGCATATGGTCTCATACTTAGTACAAGTGGCGTACTAACCCCATTTCTTCCTTTTCCCCAACATTTTAGGTTCCGGTCGTTGAAGTGCTTTGAAGATGACTTGAAGAAGGCTAGGATCTCTTATTCATCCAAGCAGGGTAGGTCTTCACTTTTTGAGGGCGATGCCACTATCTAGCTAATGGAGTTGTTATGAGTTTAAGACTCTTATGTTTCTTTCTTTTCAATTGAGTAATAGACATTTGTATGACCTATATGTGGTCATATTGAATTGATGTATGGGCTAGGCCCAATTTGATATACTCTTAGTAGATGGTTATGAGATGATACAACTATTATGACTATGTTATTTTCTATATATTTACGTGAAATAAAAGTAGAAGACTAAGTAATATTCCTATACGAAGGGTCTATGTATACTCGATATATATATACTATGTGTATGTAGAGGTCTATGTAAACCTCTGAGTAGATGTAATGAAAAGTTTTAAATTTTCTGCTAAATTTGACCTATGAATGTAATGATGTAAGCTAAGAGACTAGTCTTAGTCCTCAAAGAGGACGACGACACCGGTTACGTCTAGGGGCTATTCCCGGATGTGACAAACTTGGTATCAGAGCATGAGGTTGAATTATCTTTGAGTCAATGTCTCTCTCAACCACATCTATTTGAGTTCGTATTCATAATTGTGAAGCGCGCCACACTTATGGGTAGGAACCTACGTGATGCTTAGAAAACTCTCACTTTCTTGGAAATCCAATATCGTGCCTCTAGAGTATAATTATTGTGTGCTTTTGCCTCTAATCCTCTTATTGTGATTATAGGCAATGAATACTTGAAGGAATGCGGCACGAAGACTTGAAGAAGAGATTGCCAATGCGGGAGTTCCTCCCCATGGTGATCAAGTTCCTTCTCTTGAGAAAGATGTGAATGATGAACAAGCTCCAGTGAATCCTCCTTCTTTGACGAATGAGAAAATAAGGGCCGATCTTTTCCAAATTGCCCAAGACATTACTACCCAAGCACAAGCCACCACTACTCAAGACCAATCCATAACGACCCAAGCTAATCGGGAGGTTGTACCCCAAGGTCATCAATAAGTTGCTACTATGGCCTCCTCTCTAAGGGACTTCACTAGGATGAACACTCCTACTTTCTATGGGTCCAAGGTCGAAGAAGACCCCCAAGAGTTCATCGATGAAATCTACAAGATCCTATATGCGATGGGGTTGTCTACTAGTTAGAAGGTCGAGGTAGACACTTATCAACTCAAAGATGTGGCTCAAGCATGGTATGTCCAATGGAGAGATAATAGGCCGTTAAGGGGTGGACCGGTGACTTGGGAGGTGTTTAAGAAGGCTTTTCTTGATTGGTTCTTTCCTAGGGAGAAGAGGGAAGCTAAGGTGGTGAAGTTCATCAACCTTCGCCAAGGAGGTATGAGTATGCATGAATACTCATTGAAATTCACTAAATTGTCAAAATATGCTCCTTCCTTGGTTTCTGATCCTAGAGATAAAATGAGTCTCTTTGTGCATCTTATGGTACATGCCCAACATGTGGAGGAGGCAAGGGCTAAGAGGAAGAGTAAAGATGCCAAGAGGGCAAGATCTTTTGATGGTGGTTCTTCAAAGAATTGGCTTGAAATACAAGACAAGCCTAGGTTTAAGAAGCGAGTTTCTAATCAAGTTCCTTCTAATTTTCCAAAGGCTAGGGATGAGGGGGTGTCTAACCCTAAGACTAAAAAGGGAAAGGGTACTAGTTCACCAACCGAGAAGCCAACTTATGGAAAGTGTGGCAAGAAACACTATGGTGATTGTCTTAAGGGAACGGATAATTGTTTTGGTTGTGGTAAAAGTGGGCACAAGGTTAAGGATTTCCCTAATGTGAGGGGTCAAGACAAGGGTAGTGGTCAAGCTCAAGCAATTGCTTCAAATGAGGCTCCTAAGAAGAAACACTTCTATGCTCTCCGCTCTAAATGTGAGCAATAGACTTCTCCCGACGTGGTGACCGATATGTTAAAGTCTTCTCTATTGATGTATATCCCTTACTTAATACCAATGCTACTTTATTATTTGTTACCCCTCTAATAGCTAAAAGTTTGACATTTTGCCTGATATATTGCATGAACCTTTTATAGTGTCTATCTCGGTGGGTGAGTCGGTTGTTGCAAAAAAGGTATATAGAAATTGTCCTATAATGTTGCCCAATAAAGTTTCTTATGTTGAGCTAGTAGAACTAGATATGCTAGATTTTGATGTCATTTTGGGTATGGATTGGTTGCATGCTTGTTTTGCCTCTATAGATTGTAGAACGAGGGTGGTGAAGTTTAAATTTCCAAATGAGCCTGTTTTAGAGTGGAAGGGGTGAAATTCTATTCCTAGAGGTCGTATCATCTCTTGTTTGAAAGCATGCAAAATGATCTCAAAAGGGTGTTTATATCATATAGTAAGAGTCCAAGATTTAGACTCCGAAATTCCTCACATTGAGTTGGTCCCCGTAGTGAGGGAATTTCCAGAGGTCTTTCCTAATGATCTTCCCGGTATTCCTCCTAAACGGGAAATTGATTTTGGTATCGACTTATTACCGGATATAAATTCCATCTCAATTCCTCCTTACCGGATGGCTCCGGGTGAATAGAAAGAGTTGAAGGCTCAACTCAAAGATTTACTAGACAAGGGCTTCATTATACCTAGTATTTCTCCATGGGGTGCTCCGGTTTTGTTTGTGAAGAAGAAGGATGGGTCCCTTAGGATGTGCATTGATTACCGCCAACTCAATAAAGTCACAATTAAGAACAAGTATCCTCCCTATCGGATTGGCAACTTGTTTGATCAACTCCAAGGGGCAAGTTACTTTTCTAAGATAGATTTGAGATCGAGGTATCACCAACTTAGGGTGAGAGGTGAGCATATACCAAAGACGACATTTCGGACTAGATATGGTCACTATGAGTTCTTAGTAATGTCGTTTGGTCTCACAAATTCCCCGTCATTTATGGATCTCATGAATAGGGTGTTTGGAAGTTACCTAGATTCATTTGTCATTGTCTTCATTGACGACATCTTGGTATATTCAAAAAGTGAGAGTGATCACATGGACCACTTGAGGGTGGTGTTGCAAGTGCTTAAGGAGAACCAATTATTTGCCAAGTATAACAAATGTGAGTTTTGGTTGAAGTGGGTGGCATTTCTTGGTCATATCATCTCTAGTGAAGGGGTTGAGGTTGATCTAAAGAAAACTGAGGCGGTGAAAAATTGGCCTAGACCATTGACTCCAACCAACATTAGAAGTTTCTTCGATCTAGTGGGTTATTACAGGAGGTTTGTGGATGGTTTTGCGTCCATTGCATCTCCCTTGACTACTTTGACCCAAAAGAGTAAGAAATTTGAGTGGTCGGAGGCATGTGAAAGAACCTTCCAAATCTTGAAAGATAGGCTTACCACCGCTCCGGTGTTGACTTTACGGGAGGGTATCAAGGGCTTCGTTGTGTATTGTGATGTATCCCCAGTGGGTTTAGGGTGTGTGCTTATGCAACAAGGGAAAGTAGTAGCCTATGCCTCTAGACAACTTAAGGTGCATGAGAGAAATTATCCAACTCATTATCTTGAGTTAGCGGCCGTGGTATTTGCCTTGAAGATATGGAGGCATTACTTGTATGGTGTTCATGTTGATGTTTACACCGACCACAAGAGTCGAATATGTGTTTACTTAAAAGTAGTTGAATGTCTGACAAAAAAAGTGGTTGGAATTATTGAAGGATTACGACATGAGTGTTCTCTACCATCCCGACAAGGCCAATGTGGTTGCAGATGCTCTAAGTCGTATGACAATGGGTAGTGTGTCTCATGTAGATGAAGTCAAGAAAGACCTAGTGAAAGATGTTCATAGGTTGTCTAGATTGGGTGTTAGATTGGAAGATTCTCCGAATGGTGGTTTTATGGTCTGTCATAACTCTGAGTCGCCTTTGGTGATTGAGGTGAAGTCCAAACAATACCTTGATCAAACATTGATGGAGTTGAAGAAATCGGTTCTTGGTAAGCTTAATGAGTCATTCTCCTTAGGGGGGATGGTATCTTGAGGTATCAAGGAAGGTTGTGTGTTCCCAACGTAGATTGTTTGAGGAACCATATTCTTGAGGAAGCTCATGGGTCCCGTTAATCCATTCATCCGGGTTCTACAAAGATGTATCATGACCTTAGAGAAGTGTTTTGGTGGGAAGGCTTGAAGAAGGACATAGCGGAATATGTTGCAAAGTGTCCAAATTGACAACAAGTTAAAGCCGATCACCAAATGTCGGGTGGTTTCCTTCAAGAAATCCAAGTCCCTACTTGGAAGTGGGGAGACATCAATATGGATTTTGTGGTAGGTTTGCCTCGGACGCAAAAGCAATATGACTCTATATGGGTGGTTGTGGATAGGTTAACCCAATCTGCTCACTTTATTCCCATTAACCCTACTTACTCAGCAGAGGATTATGCAAGGATCTTCATAGATGAGATTGTGTGTCGCCATGGTATTCCATTATCCATCATATCAGATCGGGGTGCACAATTCACATCTAGGTTTTGGAGGTCATTCCAAGAAGGGTTGGGTACCAAGGTGAAGTTAAGCACCGCTTTTCATCCTCAAACGGATGGTCAAGCGGAGCGTACTATTCAAACCCTTGAGGATATGATTAGAGCTTGTATAATTGATTTCAAAGGAAATTGGGACAAGCATTTTCCTTGGGTGGAGTTTGCTTACAATAATAGTTTTCATTAATCCATATCAATGGCTCATTATGAAGCCTTATGTGGTAGGAGGTTCAGGTATCCAATTGGATGGTTTGAAGTAGGCGGTCTCCACTTTTGGGTCCCGATTTGATTTATAAGACTTTGGAGAAGGTACATATTATAAAGAATTGTTTGCAAACAGCCTATAGTCGGCAAAAGTCTTATGCCGATCATAGGAGAAGGGAGTTAGAGTTTTAACAGGGTGATAAACTGTACCTAAAAATTTCGCCTATGAAAGGGGTGGTAAGATTTGTCAAGAAAGGGAAGTTGATTCCTCGTTATGTTGGTCCGTATGAAATCTTGAAAAGAGTTGGTAAGGTTGCCTATGATTTCAAACTCCCTAGTGAACTGTCTTCGGTTCATCCGGTTTTCTATGTTTCCATGCTTATGAAGTGTATTGGAGATCCCGAGTCTATTATTCCTATTGAGAGTCTTGGTGTACAAGAGAACCTCTCTTATGAGGAGGTTCCGGTTCAAATCCTTGATAGACAAGTAAATAAGTTAAGGAACAAAGAGGTGGCTTCCGTAAAGGTGTTATGGAAGAATCACCTAGTTGAGGGTGCAACATGGGAGGCCGAGGCCGACATGAAGTCCCGTTACCCTCATCTATTTGATAACTAAGGTTAGTTGTTATTGCTAATAATGAAAATAATGACTAAATTTAAAGTTGCTTTGATTTTTGGTGAAGTTTTGCAAAAATGTGCATTTTATGGTGTCATTACATTGAAGTTACAGTGAAGTGTGCTTTTGACTTAAAATTTTTGCAATTCTTCTTGTTTTGAGTCAAGTTGTGCATTTTGATATGGTGAGTCTTTAAGAAATGATGTTGAGAATGTTGGTAAGTTGAATTTTGGCATAATTGACTCATTTATCGCATGTTGAGCTCATGTTGTTATGAGAACAAAAATTCATCATGTTCTGATGATGAGCTTTATGTGTAGTAATTGAAGTCTTGATATGATTAAATGTTATGATTGATGTTGTAATTCATGTTATAATGTATTTTGTTTGGTTGGGTTGCTAGGCTTGAGTCTATTCCTTCCTTTTAAAGAATTTTAGTGTCATTCGGGGAAGAAAGTTCTTAAGGGGGGGATAATGTAATACTCCAAAAGTTTAAGACATGTTATAGAGCCTAACATAGGTGACAAAAGGTTTAGACACTGTTTTAAGGTCAACTTTAAATTATATAAGTCATTTAGGAAGTTAGGGAACCAAAACGTCAAGGAACGTCCATGGCATCCGGAAACTAGTTCAATGAGGTGCTAGTGTGCCTTAGCCTATTTGACTAAGTTTTAGGAGTCAGAAAATGATGAATTTTGGTGTAAGGGTGTCTAACACGTATTATAGTTAGTCCATAGTCTAAACGTCCGGGTACGACTCCTCAAGGACCAACCAAGGGCCCTTGAGGAGGACCCTTGCAATTTTGCAAAAAGCTGCCAAAAGGCAGTGTGCACAGACGAGTGCAATCGGCGGATTGTGTGTCAATCGACGGAACGTCGATGGCCACCGTCAATGGACACTTATCCAAATCCATGGGAGGCCTGTTTTGCAGTCTCTGACCAAAACGATGAACCAACAGGACGTTGGTCCCTTGGTCCATCGATGGACAAACGGGGCGTAGGCGGGGTCTCGTTGGTGAGTGAACTGTTTTGCTGCTCGTTTTAAGTTAGGTTGTGTTAATTAAATAGGTGGTTAGTTAATTAGTTAGGGGTTTAGGGAAGCCTAATTAAGTGGATTAATGACCTATGTAAAGACTCTAAGCTAATTAAACTAACCTAAGCCCTCATAATTCTCAAACCCAAATTCTCTTCCTTCTCTCTTCTTTTTCTCACCCAAGTTGAAGAACACCATAGGAGACAAGGTCAAGGTGGGTTCTAGGGCTGCAATCATCAAAAATTCTCTATCAATCTTCATCAAACATTAATGTATGGGATTCTGATACGCTCAAATTATACTTCCCTAAAGAAGTATAAGCGGTCGTATCAAGTAAAGAACCCAATTGTTAGGTTGGGGTCGATCCCATGAGGAAAATGGTTTAGACTTAACCTTAATCTACGATTACGTCTATTTAGTCAAGTCCTTTTCGAAAAATAGTTAAATAAAAGGGGGGTTTTGTGTAACAAAAATGTTCAATTATTTCTAAGTAAATAAGTAGCAAGATTAAAACTTTGGTCTTTATCAAGTGATGAGAGAAACTAGGCCGTAAGTGTTCCCCATAAGTTTATAACACGATAATCCTAGCTATAACAACTCTTTCCTAGTGTCTTTCATGCAAAGTGGTAAGTTATGTATCTCTAATTCCTTGGTCCGGCAACTAGAAAATTTCACCCCGTACCTTGGTCCGGCTACGTGTGTTGAATTACTAACCCTTACCTTTACCTCATATTAAGCATCATATTCAATGTATGGCTAAGTTACTACTTCGCACCAATTGAGACTAGCTTATTAGATAGTGTATACTAAATCTGTGTTGATAATTCTTTTCCTATTAACTACCTCCTTGGTCTGGCAAGTAGAAATAGGGCAATTTCTAATGCGTGCACTCGTTAAAAAGAATTCTAAACGAAAGAATTATCAATACATGCAAGAACCTATTCTAGAATTGTTATTTATCTAGTTTTATCTTGTACCCATGGGTCCCACAACCCTAGTTGTGGATTTAGTTACCCATACTTAGAAATACACAATTCATTATTGTTTGATAAGAATTCATGTACTTAATTTGATAAGTTTGAAGAAAATTCCATAAATATCACTTGAATTAACGAAAATATTGTAAGAATCGATTTCAGAAACTTGAAGTAATTTCCAAAATCCAAAGTTCAACTTCCAATAACATGAGTATGAAATATAATAAAAAGTCTAACCCCAAAAATGAGGTTTTTAACCCTATTTATAATAATAAGGTCCTAAATTAAAAGGAGTTCTAAATAAGGAAAATCTGTCCCAAAACGCGTCTTCAGTCAACGACCTAACTGACGGTCCGTCGATGGAACAACGGACCGTCGACTGCCTCCGTCGGTCCACACTTAACTTTTTCTTCAGCCTTCACTTTTGTCTCCTCTCTGTTACAATCGACGGACCAACAGCAAGGTCGGTCGTCTCACTTACGTTCCGTCGATGCCTCCGTCCTTCCATACTTAGTGATTTCTTCAAGTGGGGTACTAGGACTACTTTCTGTTAGAAACGACGGTTTGCCAGGATGGTCCGTCGACTGATCGACGGACCATCGATCCTTCTGTAGCCCCACACTTGGTCAGATTTCCCCGAGTTGCTTCCAAATGCTTGAACCTCCAGTTGACGATCACCACCTACGAACAGTTCATGGGTCGACGGACCATCAATGGCTTCGTAGGTCATCACTTTTGCACTGATTTTAGCACAGTCTGCTGCATTTCCGTTTTGGATAGCTTTCCTACAAACACAGATAAAAATATATTAAAATTACTACAAAAAGGCCTTAGACACACACTAAACTTAAGGAAAAAGCATTGAAAGTACCGTGAAACCACGGTACATCAGATTCCTTTCACCTTTGGGACTTCTTTCCCCAAAGGGTTCCTTCAAATTGATTTCAAAAGATAAGTTTTCATGTGGAACTTTTCCTATCTCGAGATTGATCTTTCAATTTGATTTGTTTATGATTTTCTTTGGGTAATACGAATATATTAACATGTATTATAACTCAATTATGTTATTTCTTGATGTATTGGTCTAGTTTGTAGAAGATGGCCTATTCCCATTAACCCTAGGTTGTGATATTGAATTGAACTATCTAGTATTGATGTAATTGTCTTGTTTGATGTGTGAATTACTATACTATGATGTTATTATGCCAACTAAGAATTGATTGAGATAAATTTTAGTCCTACCACGCTAGTTCTTGAGTAATCGACCTAGATTGTGAAGTAGGTTATGGACTTGACCTAAGTCTCTAATTCTAGGCTATGAACTAGTGATGATTTGTTGTATAATGATTCAGTTGGCCTTGTTATTATGTTGATTATTGTGGTATGATGATATTACACTTATTGTTGGTTTGAGTTGAGGTTTGATGGTAAGACCTTGATGATGGCATGGTGAAGGAAATTGAGTAAGTCTTGTGATCTCTATTCTTTACTATGGTTACTTGTGCTTAAGTAATGATGTTGTATTGAAGTAGACCTTATATTAAGATTGATAGGGTTGGTATGATATTGAATTAAAATGTCTTGATTATGTGATTGTGAGATTATGCTTAAGATGTCTTGATATAAGGTTGGTGATTAAGTACCTATGTGCCTTACTATGATATAATGATGTTAATGCGCTAATCTCACATGTGAGAGTTGTAATGAAAGGTGTTCTCATGCAATTCTTATTGATCTATGATGACGATGATTATATAAGGGATACACCCTATGACCTACATTAAGTTATGATGATTAATAAAGGTATTAAAGACATTTCAAAAGGGAGTCTAGCTTAGCACCGAGTGAACTAGAGTGAGGACTGTCCCTTCCCACATAGGGATGGTAAGATCACTAAAGTACTCTTGAGATTGGATACTACAATGCATGTATCATAAAGAGGGTTCCCAACTATATCTCCTAGTTCTTGGACAATGTTGCCCCCATAGGAAACCTAGCTAGTGGATCCACGTAGTTGTTATGTTCATATTTTGGTACTACCTTGGCAAGTAGTCCGCCTTCCTTTGGTGTAGGGTTTCATGACACCGGATTCCACATTAGCTCATGTGGTCTATATCGGTTAAGGCAAGATGTTCCCAAAAGGTAAAATGAACTAAAGGAATAAACTTTAACTAGGATGACCTTAGGGGTTTAGCTTAGTCTAGGTAGGGGTATGGGACTCTACCTAAACATTGCACTAGTTAGCCTTGAGAAAAGTCTTAGGAGGAAGTTCTTATATATGTATATGCTTATAATTGTACATGATATGTATATAATGATCTTGCACATTGATGGTACTATATGATGATTGGTTTCACTTATGAATCTATATTTGGTCTCTATTGCTTCATTATGATGATAGGTACTATTAATGATATGCTATGTAAAGTTGGACATTGGTCATAGTTATTGTTGAGTTTACTTGATTGAGTAAGGTTATGGGGATTTGCTTAGTCATTGCACTAGTTGACTTAATGAGGGTCCATGGGTAATGATCTTGCTTTGGTTATTTTGTAATGAACTCTGAATCATGCTTGTTGATATTATATCTTGATAATAGGGTTGTTTAGACTATGTGTTCAAATTATGTGGATATGCATGTTGACTTGACAAGACTTATTATTGTTGGTCTTGTGATATATATGCTCTTGACTTAATGAATATGTCCTATTGATTGGTATGGTCTTCTTAGATGTGCATGAGGATTTTCAAAGTAAATTGCATACTTTAATGAATTGTCCCTTTTCTAGCATGATTTTATGATGTGTGTGCATATGGTCTCATACTTAGTACAAGTGGTGTACTAACCCCATTTTCTTCCTTTCCACAACATTTTAGGTTTCGATCGTTGAAGGGCTTTTGAGACGACTTTAAAGGAAGACTTTGAATTCTCACTCATCCAAGTGGGGTAGGTCCTCACTTTCCGAGGGCAATGCCACTATCAAGCTAATGAAGTTGTTCTAGTTTTATGACTTCTATGTTCATTCCTTTTCATTTGAGTACTAAATATTGTCTAGCCTATATGTGGCTTTTATTGTATTGATGTATGGGCTATGACCAATTGTGATATTCTCATTTAGATGGTTATGACTATGTTATATCTTATATATATATATATATATATATATATATGTGCAATAAAAGTACAATACTAAGTAATCTTCATATATGAAGGGTCTATGTATACTCGATATGACTATATTATGTGTATGGTAGAGGTCTATGTAAACATCAAGATAGATGTAGAGAAGTTTTAAAAATTTCCGCATTTTTAACCTATGAATGTAATAATGTAAGATAAGAGTCTAGTCTTAGTCTTCAAAGAGGACGACGACGCCGGTTACGTCTAGGGGGTGCTCCCCGGATGTGACACCTATGGATCGTAAAATCGATCATGATCTTACACTTAGACTGAAATGTTGGGGGTTTAACCTCACGCAAACTACCACGGCCCATGTCAAGTACTACGGAACGTGAAGTCATTCGTGGTCTTCACTTGGGCATGGGGTCTAAGGGATTTATGATGGGGCTATTGGTCAAACAATCACGGGCACTACTACTGCCCGTGTGGAGGACCACAGACCGTGAAGGTCCTCATGGTCCTCACTTAGGCTTGGGGTCTAAAGGCTAGTCTAGGGGAGGCCACTGGTTAATCCCAGTTAGGCGTCACCATGGCCCGTCATCAAGACCACGGCCCTTGAAGGTGCCCGTGGTCTGATGTGTGTCCTGGTGACTTCTAAGTCATGACCACGGGCAGGTCTAAAGACCGTGGATCCTTTCACAACACGCGAACCATGTTGTGGTCCACTACACTAGGAAATTTCCTGCAATTTTTTCTGGGTCTGATTTTCAAGGTGTTACATCAACTGTCGATAATCGATTCACAACATCATGGATCCATCCTTCTCCTCACAAAAAAACACATGAGCAACCCATGGAGATTGGGAAAGAGATAATCACTAAAGTATGGGTAAGCATTCAAAAAGAATTGTATGAAAATATTACTATTTTATATTTTTCCATTGTTTCAATCAGAATTTCTATGGAAATATCCATGAAATAATTTTCAGTAATAATATTGAGAAAAAGGTTTGAAATATATCCGAACTTTGGCCGAAATTGTTGTAACGATACCAAACTTTGGAAAGGACCGTTTATCCCCCTTACTATTTAATAGTGTATTTTAAAGTATATATGTGCACACGTGGACATAAAAAATATAGCATAATAATAATAGTAATGTGTCCACATGGATAAATATATATCTTTAAAATACGCCATTGAATAGTGCAGGGGGTAAAATGTCCTCCATAAAGTTTGGTATCGTAAAAGCAATTTGACCAAAGTTGGAGTATTTTGCATACCCTTTTCCACAAAATATTTTATGAAAAATAGTGATTTTTGTAATAGTGGACATACTCATTTTTTATTAAAAGTCTACAATTGTTTGTTTGTTGAAAGTGTATGTTCCTATAAATTGGCACCTTAATGACTTATCCTCATTTTAATCTATTAGCTTTTGACTTGTATTTTTTAAAAGAATCATCTAACAGTGAATATAAGTTTTTTCTTGGGTTAGAAAAATGCATATATTTCATTACTGATTTTGGATCAACTAAGGATAAGATAAATTAGCTCTTTTCATGTCATCATTGCCCTCATATTGTGAGGTAGATTCATGATTGACACAGTTAATATGTTGTCGTAAGGTACTCCATAAAACTAATGTCAGAAAACCTGACTATGAACTCCATACAACTAATGTTGTCATAGCTTAAGCACAAACTCTACGACTGCCAACTCCAAATAATTGGTAAGGTAGTTCCTCTAGTGGGTCTCAACTTCTGAGAAGCATAGGAAATCACCTTATCCTTCTACATCGAAACTCCACTTACGCAACTCTAGAAAAATCACAATACATAGTGAAGTGAACAACATCCTCGGGTAAAGTTAAAATAAGAGTCAACATCAATAAGGTTTTAAGGTTTTGAAAGCTCTTGTCAAACACATCATACTATTGCGAACTCACACTCTGCCGAGTCAATCTTTACAAAGGAGATGCAATAGTGGAGAAGCTATAAAAAAATCACCGGTAATAACCTTCAAGGCCCACAAAACTATGGATCTTCGTAATCAATGTAGGTCTGGTACAACCCCTAACTGCCTCAATCTTGGCTTGATCTACGCTAATACCCTTCTTTACACCACATGTCTATAATCACTCATCGAAAATAACAATTTGCGTAATCAATTTTCTTGAAAGGTGGGTCAATCAACACAAAACACAATTGCAAAGTTACTCAAAATTTAATACTTCAAAACATTACTTCGAGGCTTTAAGAAGTAATTTGGGAAAATTATTTCTAAAAAGACTTAAAAACAATTTACAATGTCCATTTTAGTTTAGAGCTCGAGTTCTTGAATAAACGTCATCATTCACCAATCAAAATCTCATATTTTGATGTTGAAACCCATAAATAATCAAAGCAAAATGAAGTTATATGATTATATAAGCTTACCCAAGCGAATTAACAAAACCTTTCCATAATGGTCACTAAGGATTTCTCAAGCTCAAAATTGGAATGTAGGGCTTAAACCTCGAAATTTGAAGGTCAAAAATCCTTTCAAGTGTGTCGTAAAAGTGACCCTCAAAAACCTCGAACATCAAAAAAGTGAAGTCTCCTTCGCTAAAGTGAAGGTCGATTAACCGATAGATCCTTTGCTTAAGCGGAGGTCACTTAAGCGACATAAAACTCGGATATGCAAATCGTACAGACACCAACAACACATAAAACTCTCAAAACATCAAAAGTACCCTCGGGATTCAGTACACACAAACTATATATGAACATGAATTCTAATCGACATTTCAAACTCAATGGAACCGTCAAAAAACAAATCTAAGGTCTCGTTAACCTGATATTCATGAAAACTACAAGAAACTAACTCGCGCCTAAAAAGGCTAAAACAAGATTGGGACCTCTCAAAAAATAACCAAGACATCCCCTAGGCCTAAAATCCTCCTCCTAATCTATGGAACTCTTATAATTTTGATCCGAGAATCCAAACCTTGAATGTTACCAGAGTAAACCTAAATGTTATATTATCCACAAACTCACAACTTAGGACCTCAAATATTCAAAAAGACTGAGAAAATGAAACCGAAAACTATCAAAAGACTAGATTCCACATTAGAGAACAAATGGAATCAACAGAATTTCATTGCGACACTCGAAACTCCCAAAGACTCCAAAAAAACCGCTTTCCTAATAATAAAAGCCTCCCGAATTCAAAACTTACAAAATTTGAAAACCAACTTGTTAAACTAAATCATAAAAGACTCGTGGTCGATATCGGGAGGAACAAAATGATAAATTCACATAACTTTACAACAATGACCAACCAGGTCATTGCATAAATATTAAGTATTACTCCCTGCATTGTCCATTATTCACCTCTTTCGACCATTCATTTTCACAACATAAAAAAAATCTTCAATTTTGCATTCTTGCGAAATCGGTGAATTTTATTCTTTTAAAAAAAATTAGTTTTGAAATTAGGATAAGCTTTTTAGACTAGAAAAATGTAAAGATATATCTTGGTTCGTAAATTCAATTACTTGTGCAACCATGTTTTTTGAGAAATAGTATCGATCAATTCATGCCGTTTGATATATATATATATATATATATATATATATATATATATATATATATATATATATATATATATATATATATATATATATATGTGTGTGTGTGTGTGTGTGTGTGTGTGTGTGTGTGTGTGTGTGTTTTGATGTTTGATTGAATCACTGGTCAATTTGTTCATTTTCTTATAATTTTGTACTTACTGATTCGAATCTATATTATTATGTTGGGACAACATATTAGTTTTAATTTCACTAGATCCATAAGATTTAATGTATGCTTCTAAATTCACAAAATCTTATCTTTTCTCAAGAGGCAAATTCATGATTGAGATGCCATCAAATTTTATGCTTTTCATTTTTAACATGTTCTTTTTTAAGTCGTCCATTTTTTTTTATTTATTTAATAATTGAGATTGTGTCTTGCCTTCATTTAACTAATTGATTATTTTGAGCATACCATTGAAAGCTGAAACTATATATCATGTTGATGGTCATGCATGGGGTTCATTTTCTAGGTAAATTCAAGAAATGATTGGGTAAAATGTGTCACAATCCAAAAAATAAAGTGATGATACTTTTCTATTTCCACTAAGACAACTCAGCCTCAGCCTAACAAAATGAAAGGAATGCATAAAGATAGAGTCAGAATAATATAAAAGTGGTAAACTTATTATTTCTATTAACACCCTAAAACTTTGTTGTCATGTGTATAAGCCAGTAATGTAAAAACAAAATCCGAAATACAAGTCTCAACGGTTTGGTTTTTTAAGTAGAACAAAACATAAGGTAAGGGAACAATAGGGCCCGCCAGAATGACGAGCAACTATCTCACGAAATCCTTGACAAGCCTCAAAATAATAATAATAATAATAATAATAATAATAATAATAATAATAATAATAATAATAATAATAATAATAAGAAGAAGAAGAAGAAGAAGAAGAAGAAGAAGTAGAATGACAACAATAATAGCAATAACAATAATAACAATAATAATTTATATTATGATGATGATGGTGATGATGATGATGATGAGGAGGAGGAGGAGGAGAAGGAGGAGGAGGAGGAGAAGAAGAGAAGGAGACGGAGAGGGAGAGGAAGAGGGAGGAGAAGACATGGGTCCGGTCTAGGAACCAACACAGGTGTAGAAGCAAGGAGTGAGTACCAACAACATGGTACTCAACAAGAAACTTAATAGACAAGGTACCCTAGCTAAAATTTGAATACCCCTTTTCATCCCAACCGAACCTCTTCAAACTATATCCTGCACAGAAATCAGCCAAATGTATTTATTCTACAACATGCAGTTCACAAGGCCTCAAAATTAATGGTCCAAAGTCACAAGGCAACAACCAACACATATCACGTAGTCGAATCACAAGTATCAAATAAATCAATCTAATTAACAAATAAGTCGATCATAATCATCAAAATGCAACAAAACACAAGAATCAACTCTCCCCGGAACCATTTCCCATTGTCTTTATGTCATATCGCTAGCTGGAACAATTTTCTATTGACTTTGTGTCAAATAACTAGCCGTAACCATTTCTAATCGGTTTTATATCAAATAACTTGTCAGAACATTAGTCATCAAATTTATATAAAATCTCTAGGCGGAACTCTTTCCCGTCGACTTTATATTAATTACACTCACAGGAAATGGCCTCGACATCACAAGCATTTGTCATAAAAGACCTCGACATCAATGATCATCACATGTCGCATCATATGGACAACAATCAATGCACACAAGTTGTATCACACTACATAAAGAGACAATAAGCCATGTAATTCAACCCCACATTCAAGCCGTTAAGGCATTTCCTCTAATCAATCAAATATGGACTAAATAAGGAAGTAAAAATTTTCCATTATCATCACGAAACCTTTTCATTTACCCATTCTTTATTTATTAACATTAATCAAGTGGAGCAATAAAACCGCTCGCCTCATTCCCAATTACTACCAACAGACATAAAATTAAGAGATGTAGACAATTCTACTAGATTACAAAGCTTAAGAGATCACTTTCCTTAAACCAATCAATCAATTATTCCAAGAGTTGAGTTTTCACCATCTGAATCACTTCTGAAGCCACACAATCTATATACAAGCAAGTATTCATAATATTTTTTTGGAAACAATAATACCCACATCAATTTCCTTGAAATGGATCAATCAACTCAAAAGATTATTTTAAAAGAAGGTTTGAATTAGAAATTTAATACTTATCGGCAAGGACCTCGGCATCATAATCCTTAAATATCTCACCACGGTGTTCAAAGATTAATGCACACAAGAACTTCACTCCACATAGAAGAAAAAAACAATTTACACAATTCAATTCCACATTCATGTTTTCAAGCATTTCACCAATAAATCAGTAAGAGCATAATAGGTAAATTTACATCATCATGTTCATCACGTAGAATTTTTCATTTCAACAATTTTTTATTCATTTAGATACATCAAGTGGAAAATTAAACCCTTCACCACATTCTCATTACTCCAAACACGCAAACAACGAAGGAAGCACACAAATTCTACTAGAATACAACGTTTAGGAGATCACTTGACTTAAATCAATCAAAATCACTCCATAGTTAAGTCTTCTCCTTCAAAATTGTTAAAATCGTTCAACATCAGCCTATTTTTTTCTAGTTTGACTAAGTCTTGGCAGTAGCTATATTCTAGTTAGTTGCTACTTTGTTATTTTGGTAGCACGTAATGTTTTTTCTACTTTGTAGTATTGCAGATTTCTTTTCCTATAGTTTAGGGAAACTGGTTTACAGAAATTAAGTAGTTATTTAGTGCAGTTAGGATTCCTAAAATTCTATAAGCCTATATTATATTCTCACCTTATTGAATAAAGACGTAACTTTTCCCTGCAAACTGTTTTTAGTTTCTGTTTTCCTGCTTTCTTCTCTTGTTATTTATGTGTTGACTACTGAGCTTTCCGTCGTGTTAAGTTCGACATTTGGTATCAGAGCCAGCACGATGAATGACCTTCAAGTAGTTGGCGAAATCAAAAAGCTCAATAACCAAAATTATAATACATGGGCAACATGTATAATGTCTAATATGCAAGGTCAAGATCTCTGGAAAGTTGTCAACGGAAGCAAAGTTGAACAACCAGAGGCAAAGGATGCAAATTGAACATTGCGGAAGTGGAAGATCAAAGCAGAGAAAGCAATGTTTGCGCTGAAAACAACAATTGATAAAGATGTGTTGGAGCATATTAGTGATACTAAAATGCCAAAAGAAGCATGGGACACACTTGCTGCACTTTTCACGAAGAAGAACGATGCAAGGCAGCAACTTTTGGAAACTGAATTATTATCAATAGAGCAGCGTGATATGACAATTGCTCATTACCTCCACAAAGTCAAGAGGGCTTGCCGTGAAATTTCAGATTTGGATTCAATGGCACCAATTGAGGAAACCGGGGTAAAAAGAATTTTTATCCATGGTTTGAGACCTGAATACAGAGGTTTTGTTGTTGCTGTACGGGGATGGACAAATCAGCCATCACTTGTTGAATTTGAAAATCTTTTAACTGGTCAAGAAGCCATGGAATGACTCTTTGTGAAGAATGAGGAAGAAGCCCTCTACACCAACAAAAGTAGGAACATCAAGCATCAAGCTGCTGGTGGGTCTAAGAAGAAAAGTTTTGAGAGAGATGAAATTTTTCACTCAAGGGCAGTTCCGAAGAATCAAAAGAACGATAAAAGATTCGAAGGGAAGTGTTACAATTGTGGGAAGAAGGGTCATATGGAAAAAGATTGTTGGTTCAAGAACCAGATCGTGGAAAGTAATGTTGCTACCTCAAATTTAAACGAGAACACTAAAGATGTTTGGGATGCTGAAGCCTTTTTTGCTATTGAAGATGAGGATTTAGCACTTACAACGACAATATCTAAATCAATTGATCATGAGAATGACTGGATCGTTGATTCGGGTTGTGCAAATCATATGACAGGTGATAAACAAAAGTGCAGGATCCATCAGTTTACAAGGGTAGTCGTGTTGTGGTGACAACCAATGATTCAAGATTACCTATAGATCATATTGGTAAGACGGCAGTTTCTCTTCAACATGAGGCCAACCAGATGTCACTTCAAAATGTCTATCATGTTCCCGGTATAAAGAAAAACTTGGTTTCAGTGTCATAATTAACAACATGTGGAAACTACTGTTATCAATCTGTGTTATAAAACCAGAAATTACTGATTCTAATAAATTGTTCAGAAACATGAAGTAACTGAAATTTATAGAACCAGTAAGAGAGATGAACAGAAATTTAATTCATAAAAAAACTAAAATCTGTACAAACATACCAGAATCTGAAAAATACTTTTAAATCGGAAAAAGATCAAGTCCACTGAACTCACAGTGTCCCCTTAAGGAAATTATTCCCCTCTAGTATCCGAGGTTTGAATTGGAATATAACCTCCCAGGGTAAAATGATCTTAATCAGCAGAGTGTAGATACCAAAAACTCTTACTGTCAGCAAACCAATCCACAGCAGGAAAGTACACGAAGAAAAAATTTGTGCAGAAGAAGAAGAAGAAGATCAGAAAATTCGTTAGTGAATAATCTGAAGAATGAATGGTATTTATAGGCATGAAGAAAAGGTTCTGAAAGGTTGCAACCCTTTCAGAATCCACACGACCATTGATGAAAGTTTGCAACCTTTCAAATGGTAATGACTGTTCCTGAAAGTTGCAACCTTTCAGAACAGTCATGGAGGGAAATTTAAATAAAACCGGGAAAGTTAAAACGGGTCGCGCGCGGATCTGAGTCGGGTCGGGTTAATCAACTAAATAATTGAAAACGTTTCTGCTATCAACTAATTAATTGAATTGGCTATTTAATTAATTAAATAAATAAATAAATAATTAAATAATTAAAACAAACTTTGTCCAAAAAATAATCTCTCGATCGATCATTTGCCAAAGCCAAAGCCAAAGCCGTAGTCGTGACATGACGTGATGTGACGTAACGTGACGAGACGAGCGAGCGACGACGAAGACGGTGCAAGGGGTGTCCCTCTTTCCAACCCTTTTAACAATTAATAGGAGTGTTTCTGTATTTAAACTCTCCTATTTTTCTTTCCACCACCAATGAGGGACAAATGCCTTTTCATTAAAGCATAAGAGGACTTTTCAAGTTCCCAACTCTTCAAGTTCTCAACTTTTCAAATTCCTCTCTTTCCCTCTATTTCCCATCAATTCTTGCTACATACCCAACAACTACGTGTTATTTGGTCCTAATGATGTGAGGATATGTCATGATCTAAAGAACCTAGAAAATCCAATTATGAAAGGGTGGAGATTAGAATCACTGTACGTGATGTCTGCAGAGTCTGCATATGTAAAGAAGACAAAAAATAATGAGACTGCAGATTTGTGGCACATGAGATTGGCTCACGTGAGTTATTCCAAGCTAAATGTGATTATGAAGAAGTCAATAATCAAGGGTCTTCCCCAACTTGAAGTAAAAACAAACATTGTTTGTGAAGGATGCCAGTATGGTAAAGCTCACCAGTTGTCATTTGAAGGATCCAAATTTAAAGCCGATGCACCACTACAATTAGTTAATTCGGATGTGTTTGGACCAGTAAGGCAATCATCAATTAGTGGAATGAAGTACATGGTGACCTTTATTGATGATTTCTCCAGGTATGTTTGGGTTTTCTTTATGAAAGAAAAATCAGATTCTTTTTCCATGTTTGAAGAGTTTAGGGAAAGTGTTGAGGGAGAAGTCAGCAAGAAAATCCGTTTTTTAAGAATAGATAACGGTGGGGAATACAACTCAATTGAGTTCTCTCAATACCTAAGGGAATGCGAAATTCGCCATCAATATACTTGTGCCTACACGCCGCAGCAAAATGGCATTGCAGAGAGGAAGAATAGGCATTTAGCAGAAATATGTCGCGCTATGTTACATGCCAAGAATGTCTCAGGAAGATTTTGGGCAGAAGCAATGAGGACTGCATCATATGTAATCAACACACTTCCTCAACAAAGGTTAGATTTTCTTTCACCTTTTGAGAAGTTGTGGAATATGAAATCTAATGTCAGTTATCTGCGAGTATTTGGATGTGTATGCTATGTTTTTATACGTGATCAGTTACATAGCAAATTAGACAAGAAGATCTTAAATGCATTTTATAGGCTATGATAATCAAAGAAAAAGGTGGAAATGTAGTGACCCTACAACTGGAAGGTGTTATACATCACGTCATGTTTTATTTGATGAGACATCTTAATGGTGGTCTACACAAAAGGAGATATCACCAGACCTAACTGATTTGAAAAATAAGTTGCAAATACTTATATTTGATCAAGTGAAAACGCCAATGTTAAACAAGGCGCAATTCATAATTTTGGGCACTCAACTGTTCACCAGCCAACATGTGAAGGAAGTGAAACAAAAGAAGGAGAAGTACCAACTGGTGAAACAAATGAAGGAGAAGTACCAGTTGTTCCACAATCCGAGACGAGAAGGTCAGAATGGATTCGGAGGCAAAACCACAAATATGTCAATGTAGCAATAGAGGATGAATCTGGAAAAAAAACTGAAAGCTTTGAAGAAGCATCTCAAAACTTAGCGTGGACTAGAGCAATGGAGGAGGAGATCGCCGTACTAGAACAAAATCAAACTTGGGAACTTATGCCGAAGCCAAAAGATGTGAAACCTATATCATGTAGATGGGTTTATAAGATAAAACGTCTCACAGATTGGTTGGTGGAGAGGCATAAAGCTCGTTTGGTAGCTCAGGGATTTACTCAAGAATATGGTTCGGATTAGGATGAAACTTCCGGTCCAATGGCGAAGCTTACAACTGTTCGAGTCTTACTTGCACTTGCTGCTAGCAAAGATTGGAATTCGTGGCAGATGGATGTTAAAAATGCATTTTTACATGGGAAGAATGGATCGGGAGATTTACATGGCTCAACCAATGGGTTTCTAGGATCAAAAGCACCCTAGGTATATTTGTAAGTTGCGGAAGGCGCTCTATGGATTGAAGCAATCACCAAGGGCCTGGTACGGTAAAATTGCTAAATTTTTAACTCAAAGTGGCTACTCTATTACATCTGCAGATTCAAGTTTGTTTGTCAAAGTCGATGGAGGGAACTATCCATAGTACTACTATATGTCGACGACTTGATTATAACTGGTGATAATGAAGAAGAAATTGTCCAGAAGGAAAATTTATTTGCGCGATTTCATATGAAAGAACTTGGACATCTTAATTATTTTCTTGGTTTGGAGGTTGATCATACTCAAGAAGGAATCTTTCTTCATCAGCAAAAGTATTCCAGAGACTTGCTAAAGAAATTTGGAATGCTGGAGTGCAAGCCAATTGCAACTTCAATTGAACCAAATGTCATGATGTGTGCACATGAAGGAAAAGATTTAGAAGATGTGACGATGTATCGGCAATTGGTAGGTAGTATGATTTATCTAACTCAGACTAGGGCTGATATTTCTTTTGCAGTTGGTGTAATGAGTCGCTACATGCACAAGCCAAAGAAGCGACATATGGAGGCTGTTCGGCGAATTCTAAGATATGTGAAAAGTACAATTGGTTATGGTCTCGTGTATAAGAAAGGTGAAGAATGCAAGTTGGTTGGTTACTGTGACTCGGACTATGCAGGAGACCATGACACTCATCGTTCAACTACTGGCTTCGTGTTTAAGCTTGGAGCTGGAGCAATTTCTTGGTGCAGCAAAAGCCAGCCAATAGTATCGTTATAAAAAACAGAAGGAGAGTATCGGGCAGCAGCAGTCGCGGCTCAAGAAAGTATATGGCTTATGCGGTTGATGAAGGATTCACATCAATTAGTTGGCTATGCAGTTCCTCTGTACTGTGATAATCAGTCAGTGATTACTTTGGCTGAAAATTCTGTTTTTCATGCAATGACAAAGCATATCGAAATACATTACCATTTCATCATAGAAAAGGTGTTACAAGGAGAGATTGACCTGGAGCATATTACCACAGAGAAACAAGTTGCAGACTTGTTTACAAAAGGCTTAAGTGTCAATAAGTTCGAAAGTTTCTGTCAGCAACTAGGCATGGCTAAGACGACAGCTGATGTCGAGAAGAGGTGTTAAAATCGTTCAACATCAGCCTATTTTTTTCTAGTCTGACTATGTCTTGGCAGTAGCTATATTCTAGTTGGTTGCTACTTTGTTATTTTGTTAGCACGTAATGTTTTTCCTATTTTGTAGTATTGCTGATTTCTTTTCCTAGAGTTCAGGGAAACTGGTTTACTGAAATTAAGTAGTCATTTAGTGGCGTTAGGATTCCTAAAATTCTGTAAGCCTATATTATCTTCTCACTGTATTGAATAAAGACGTAACTTTTCCCTGCAAACTGTTTTTATTATGTTTTCCTCCGTTCTTCTCCTGTTATTTCTGTGTTGATTACTGAGCTTTCTGTCGTGTTAAGTTCGACAAAAATCACTTCCAAAACTACACAATTTTTAACAATCAAGTATCCATAATCACTCATCGAAAACAACAATTCCCATATCAATTCTCTTGAAAAGTGGATCAATAAACGTAAAACTCAATTCCAAAACTAAGGTTTGAAACCGAAATCTGATTCTTAAAAATAATACTCAAGGCTTTAGGAAGTTATTAGGGAAAATCATTTCGAAAAGGGACTTAAAAACAATTCAAAATATCAAATTTAGTTAAAGTTCTAGAAAAAACATCGTCAAACCCATATATAATCAAAAGGAAATGAAGGTTTAAGATTATATAAGCTTACCCAAGTAATTTTACAAATTCTTTCCAAAATAGTCACAATGGTTTCTCAAGCTCAAAATTAAAACAAAAGGGGGCGTAAACCCCAAAATTTGGAGGCCAAAAATCCCTTCCAGGAGTTACAAAAGTGACCCTCAAAAAGCTCGGGCATCAAAAAAGTGAAGCCTCCTTCACTAAAGTGAAGGTCTCTTAAGAAACATATCATTTGCTTAAGTGGAGGTCTCATCCTTGACAGGACAATTGCATAAGCAAAGCCTCTAGACACAACAACTCAGCAAACTCTAAAAACATCAAAGGGATCCTCAGGAATAAGTTCTCATACATACAAACCATACAAGAAAATGAATTCTACTCGACGTTCCAGACTAAATGGAACCATCTAAACACTAATCCGAGGTCTCCTTGTCCCGATATCCGTGAAAACTACAAGAAACTAACTAGCCCCTAAAAAGACTAAAACAAGCTTGGGACCTGTCAAAAATTAATTAGGACCTCACCTAGGCCTAAAATCATCCTCCTAATATAATGGAACTCTCAGAATGTTGATCTGAGCATCCCAACTTCGAATGTTGACCAAATTCAACCCAAAGGTTATATTTTCTACTAATTCACAACTAAGGACCTCCAATCTTCAAAAAGACTCAGAAACTAAAACGAAAACTCTCAAAGACAAGATTCCACATTAGGAATCGAAGGAATTTTATTCTCACACTTGAAACTTCAAAAGGCTCCAAAAAACTTTATTAATAATATAAGCCTTCCAAATTCTAAACTTAGAAATTTCTCAACCTTTAACTCAAACTTGAAAATCAAGTTTTCAAAGTCGATCATAAAAGACTCAGATTCGATATCATGAGGGACAAAATGCTAAATTCATGAAACTTTACAACAATGACCAACCGGGTCGTTACATATATATTAAGCATCACTCCTTCGATTGTTCATTTTCATTACTAGTCAAGAGTTCTCTGTATTAAAATTATTTAAAAACTTAATAAACTGCAATCACTAATATTTGTATATAGTCAACATTCACCCGATTTAGTTCTTCATTTTCATAGAGTAGCATATATCTCTTCTCTTGGTATTTGTTTGAGAATTTAAATAATATAATTAATGTTGCAATTATTATTACAATCACCTAATTAATCAAACACAACCCCCCCCCCCAACTGTTCATTTCATTGAATAATTAATATCTTTGTTTTATTCTGATATGTTCATCATTCAAAACTTTTGACCATTCATTTTCACTTCATAAAAAAATTCTTTAATTATGCATTCTTGCGAAATTGGTGAGTGTTATTCTTTTCATTTTTTGTTTCACTGTTGATATGAGGATACGCATTTTAGACTAGCGATTTGTTTAGATAAAGATCTCACTTCTTCATATTCAATTATTTGTGCCACCAAGTTCTTTTGAGAAATCATGTCGATTTTTTCATATTGTTTGATTCATAAAAGTTTTTGCATTTATATGTTTTGATGTTTGAGTGAGTCATTGGTCAAAATTTTTCATTTTCTTATAATTTCTTACTTGCTTATTCGAACCTAGCTTATTATGTTGGGACAACATGTTAGTTTTAATATCACTCAATCAGTAAGTTTTAATGTATACTTCAAAATTGACATAATTTTATCTTCTCTCAAGGGGAAAATTCATAATTGAGATAACAAATATTATGCTTCTGATTTTCTCCTTGTTCTTTCTTAACTCGTCCATTTTATTATTTACTTCAAAATTGAGATTGTGTCTTTCCTTCGTTTTGTTATCTCATATATAATGGAGATCGAGTTATATAACTAATTAAATAGATACTAATCTTTCTTATGTTTATTCTTGATGCAAATCAGTCATATTGACGTTACTCCTTCATTCTCAGGTTCTTCAATATCAAAGGTGTTGACTAGTTTGTGGTCTATTAAGTCTTATCTTATTAAAATTGTTCACTACCGTTCCCATTATATGAAATATTTATTTTTATCTGTTAGGGTCGACTTAGTGTACCTATTTGGTGTTTTTCAAAAAAAAAAAACACTAAAAAATTCTTTTACATAGTATTTGCAAAATGATTTTCCGGTGAACTTTTTCATTGATTGTGTTTTATTATTATCATTAAAAGAAATAGTATAAAGTGGATAATAATGTTGTAAATAATTCATTCTCTTGTTCGCAGTCAATGAAATAATAGAATTGTCATTTTAACTCTTTTCAATTTAATATTTTTTGTTTTAGTGTATGATTTTATGGTGAAGCGGAATGGGGTGAGGAGATTCTAACCTAGATGAGAAAATGAATGTATATATGTTTTCGGTTGCACAGAAAATATGTGTTGTTAATGATTTAAAGGATCTATTAAAATTTTTTTATCCTTTTGAACATAGGCAATCCTACTCGCAAAACTTAAATCTTTTCCAAGATTTACGAGAGCTATGTTCAAGAGATAATTTTTTTTATTTTCCTTTACACATAGATTTTATGATTTAGCTTTTATTGGTTATTTTCTTTTCTATTAATTTAACTGGTTGTAAATAATGTCAATAGAGTTTTGTTTTCCTTATTTTAATCAAGATAAAGTTTTTAAATTTGCATAAAATTTAGTTGGTTAAAAAGACTTGAATTCTACAAAAAAAAATAGCTATGAATACGGTAGGTGTTGAGGTTAAATTATTAGTTTAAATTAAAGCAAGATTATGTTATGCTGAGTTTGCATGATTGTTTTACTTTTGAAGTCAATTTCATGTTAAAAATATTTAAAAAGTTTGAAGATTATGTCTTATTGACAGCTATTGTACTCATTTTAGCGCCTACCTTTGATGAAGTAGTATCACTACTACAAAACACACATCTAATGACAATAGAATTTTATTTTGAAGAAAAATATTTAGTAGAAATTAAATTAGTCATTTTATCCACTAAAGATTTTAACTGCATTTACATAAAGGGTTAGTTATAGATATTATCATATTTATTATAGTTGCTAAATATGATACAATCAACTATATTATTGTAGTTATAATTGTTGCTAAGTGCTTTTGATTTAGTTAACTTGAGTTCTTCAAAAAAAGTCATCATTCACCTATCATAATCTTATATTTTAATCAAAGTAAAATGAAAGTTTAGGATTTTATAAGCTTACCAAAGTGATTTCACGAAACCTTTCCAAAATCTTCACAGTGGTTTCTCAAGCTCATTATTAAAAAATGGGGCTTAAACCCCACCATTTGCAGGCCAAAAAACCCATCCAAGTGTCGCAAAAGTGATCCTCAAAAAACTCGGGCATTAAAAAAGTGAAGGTCGTTTAAGCGAAAGATCTTTTGCTTAAACAAAGGTCGCTTAAGCGACATGACATTCGCATAACCAAAGCCTCAAGACACCAATAACTCATCAAACTCTCAAAACATAAAAATGATATGTGGGATTCAGTTCTTGTACACACAAAGCATACACGAAACTGAATTCTACTCGATTCCAAACTAAATGGAACCATCTAAATAATAATCCGAGGTCTCCTTGTCCCGATATCCGTGAAAACTACAAGAAACTAACTAGCGCCTTAAAAGACTAAAACAAGCTTGGGACCTCTCAAAAATTAATTAAGACCTCACCTAGCTTAAAATCCTCCTCCTAATATAATGGAATTCTCATCAAGTAGATCTGAGCATCTGAACCTCGATTGTTGACCAAAGTCAACCCAAAGGCTATATTTTCTACTAATTTACAACTTACGACCTCAAATATTCAAAAAGACACAGAAACGGAAACAAAAACTCTGAAAGACTAAATTCCACATTGTAGAACTAATGGAATAGACGGAATTTTATTTCCACACTCAAAACTCCAAAATGCTTCAAAAATTACTTTCTTAATAATATAAGCATTCCAAATTCTCAACTTTTAAGTCAAAGTTGAAAACTAACTTTTCAAACTCAAACATAAAAGACTCGGGGTCGAATCAGGAGGGACCAAATGATAAATTCATGGAACTTTACAACAATGACCGATCGGGTCATTACATATATATATAGCATCACTCCTTCGACGGTTCATTTTCATTACATAGCCAAGAGTTCTCTTTTTTAAAAGTTATTTTTAAACTTAATTAAATGCGACCATTAATATTTGTATATAGTCAACATTCACCCAATTGAGTTCTTCATTTTAATAGAGTAACATATCTCTCTCTGCTTGGAATCTATTTGAGAAATTAAATCATGTCATTAATGTTGCAATTAATGTTACAATCACCTGATTAATTAAACACTACCCCCCACCCCTCAACTGTTCCTTTCATTGAATAATAGATATTTCCCTTTTCTCTTTTATTAGGATGCTCATCATTCAGCTTTGTACACCATTCATTTTCACTGCATAATTTTTTTTTAATTTTGCATTCTTGCGAAATTGGTGAGTTTTATTCTTTTCATTTTTTGTTTCACTGTTGAAATGAGGATAAGCATTTTAGGCTAGAAATCTGTTAAGATGTAAATTTTACTTCTTAAAATTCATTTATTAGTACCACCAAGTTATTTTGAGAAATCATGTCGATCTGAACATATCGTTTGATTCATAAAAGTTTTTGAATTAATATGTTTTGATGTTTGAGTCAATCACTGGACAATTTATTCAATTTTTTATAATTTTTTACTTGCTCATTCGAACCTAAATTATTATGTTGCGCCAACATGTTAGTTATAATATCATTCAGTTAGTAAGTTTTAATGCATTCTTCTAAATTCACATAATTTTATCTTCTCTCAAGAGGGAAATTACAAATTGAGATGACAACAAATTTTTTGCTTCTGATTTTTGCCTTGTTCTTTCTTAATTCGTCCTTTTTATTATTTCGTTCAGAATTGAGATTGTGTCTTTCCTTCGTTTTGTTATATCATATAGAATGGAGATCCAGTTATAAAACTGACTAAGTAGAGACTAATTTTTCTTATTTTTTCTTGCTGCAGACCATTAATATTGACAATACTCCTTCATTCTCCGGTTCTTCAATTTCAAAGGTGTTGACTGGTTTGTGGTCTATTAAGTCTTGTCTTATTGAAATTGTTCAATTAACGTTTCCATTTTACGAAATAATTTTGTTTTATTTGTTAGGGTCAACATTTTTTACTGTCCCTATATGGCGTTTTTGAAAAAAAAAACTATAAAATTCTTTTACACTTTATTTGAAAAATGATTTTCTAGTGAACTTTTTCAAAGATTGTGTTTCATAATTTTCATCAAAAAAAATATTACAAAGTGGATACTAATATTGTATTCAATTCGTAAACTTGTTCACAATCAATGAAATAATAGACATGTCTTTTTAACTCTTTTCAATTTGATATTTTTTTTGTTTTAGTGTACGGTTTTATGGTGAAGCGTGGTGGGGTGAGGAGATTCCAACCTAGATGAGAAAATAAATGTATATATGTTTTCAGTTGCACAGAAAATATGTGTTGTTAATGCTTTAAAGGATCTATTACGATTTTTTTATCCTTTTGAACATAGGTAATCCATTCGCAAAATTTAAATCTTTTCCAAGTTTTTGAAGAGCTATTTACAAGAGGTATTTGTTTATTTTCCTTTTCACATAGATTTTAGGATTTAGCTTTTATTGGTTATTTTCTTTTCTATTTAATTTAACTGGTTGTAAATAATGTCAATAGAGTTTTGTTTTCCTTATATTAATCAAGCTAAAGTTTTTAAATTTGCATAACATTGAGTTAGTTAAAAAGACTTGTCTTATATAAAAAAAAACTAGCTATGAATACGGTAGGTGTTGAGGTTAAATTATTAGTTTAATTTAAAGCAAGATTATGTTATGCTGAGTTTTCATGATTGTTTTATTTTGAAGTCAATTTCATGTTAAAAGTATTTAAAAAATTTAAAGATTATGTCCTACTGCTAGCTATTGTACTCATTTTAGTGCCTACCTTTGATGAAGTAGTATCACTACAACAAGAGAGACATCTAATGACAATAGAATTTTATTTTGGAGAAAAATATTTAGTGGGAATTGAATGTCAATTTATCCAGAGTCGCTAAAGATTTTAACTGCATTTACATAAAGGGTTAGTTATAGATATTATAATATTTATTATAGTTGCTAAATATGATACATTCAACTATATTATTGTAGTTATAATTGTTGCTAAGTGTTTTTTGATCTAGTTAACAGCTTGAGTTCTTGAAAAAAAGTCATCATTCACCAATCAAAATCTTATATTTTGATGTTAAAACACAAAAATAATCAAAGGGAAATGAAGGTTTAGGATTGTATAAGCTTACCCAAGTGATTTCACAAAACCTTCCCAAAATCATCACAATGGTTTCTCAAGCTCATTATTTAAAAGTGGGGCTTAAACCCCATTATTTGCAGGCCAAAAAACTGTTCCAAGTGTCGCAAAAGTGACCCTCAAAAAGCTCGGGCATTAATAAAGTGAAGTCTCCTTCACTTAAGTGAAAGTCGTTTAAGCGACAGATCCTTTACTTAAACGAAGGTCACTTAAGCGACAGGACATTCGCATAACCAAAGCCTCAAGACACCAACAACTCATCAAACTCTCAAAACATAAAAATGATATGTGGGATTCATTTCTTGTCCACACAAAGTATACATAAAAATGAATTCTACTCGATTCCAGACTAAATGTAACCATCTAAATACTATTCCGAGGTCTCGTTGTCCCGATATCCGTGAAAACTACAAGAAACTAACTAGCGCCTAAAAAGACTAAAACAAGCTTGGGACCTCTAAAAAATTAATTAAGACCTCACCTAGGCTTAAAATCCTCCTCCTAATATAATGGAACTATAAGAATGTTGATTGCAGCATCCGAACCTCTATTGTTGACGAAAGTCAACCCAAAGGCTATATTTTCTAATAATTCACAACTTAGGACCTCAAATATTCAAAAAGACACAGAGAAACTGAAACAAAAATTAGGAAAGACTAGATTCTACATTACGGAACTAATGGATTCGACGAAATTTTATTCCCACACTCGAAACTCCAAAAGGTTTCTAAAATCACTTTCTTAATAATATAGGCCTTGAAGATTCTCAACTTTAAGTCAAAGTTGAAAACAAACTTTTCAAACTCAAACATAAAAGACTCGGGGTCAATATCGGGAGGGACAAAATGGTAAAATCATAGATCTTTACAACAATGATTTATCGGGTCGTTACATATATATTAAGCGTCACTCCTTCGATTATTCATTTTCATTACATATCCAAGAGTTCTCTATTTTAAAAGTTATTTTTGAACTTAATTAACTGCAACCAATAATATTTGTATATAGTTAACATTCACCCAATTTAGTTCTTCATTTTCATAGAGTAACCTATATATCTCTGCTTGGAATCTATTTGAGAAATTAAATCATGTCATTAATGTTGCAATTAATGTTAAAATCACCTAATTAATTAAACACTATCCCCCATCCCTCAACTGTTCCTTTCATTGAATAATAGATATTTCTCTTTTCTCTTTTATTAGGATGTTCATCATTCAGCTTTGTACACCATTCATTTTCACTGCATAAAATTTTCTTTAATTTTGCAATCTTGCGAAATTGGTGAGTTTTATCTTTTCATTTTATGTTTCACTGTTGAAATGAGGATAAGCGTTTTAGTCTAGAGATCTGTTAAGATATAAATCTTAATTCTTAAAATACAATTATTTGTACACCAAGTTTTTTTTTGAGAAATCATGTCGATTTGTTCATATCGTTTGATTCATAAAAGTTTTGCATTAATATATTTTGATGTTTGAGTCAGTCACTAGTCAATTTTTTCATTTTCTTATGACTTTTTATTTTCTCATTCGAACCTAGATAATTATGTTGGGACAACATGTTAGTTATAATATCATTCAATTAGTAATTTTAATGTATTCTTCTAAATTGACATAATTTTATCTTCTCTGAAGAGGCAAATTCATAATTGAGAAGACACCAAATTTTATTCCTCTGATTCTTTCCTTGTTCTTTCTTAACTCGTTCTTTTTATTATTTCCTTCAGAATTGAGATTGTGTCTTTTCTTCGTTTTGTTATATCATATAAAATTGAGATCAAGTTATAAAATTGACTAAGTAGAGACTAATTTTTCTTATTTCTTTTCTTGCTGGAGACCGTTAATACTGACAATACTCCTTCATTCTCCGGTTCTTCAGTTTCAAAGGTGTTGACTGGTTAGTGGTCTATTAAGTCTTCTCTTATTGAAATTGTTCAACTACCGTTCCCATTTAATGAAATAATTATTTGTTAGGGTCAACATTATTTAGTGTCCCTATATGGTGTTTTTGAAGTAAAATAATCAATATAAATTCTTTTACACTTCATTTGGAAAATGATTTTCTAGTGAACTTTTTCATGGATTGTGTTTCATAATTTTCATTAGAAAAATATTATAAAGTGGATATTAATATTGTATTCAATTCGTAATCTTGTTCACAATCAATGAAATAATAAACATGTCATTTTAACTCTTCTCAATTAATTTTTTTTGTTTTAGTGTACGATTTTATGCTGAAGCGTTGTAGGGCAAGGAGATTCCAACGTAGATGAGAAAATAAATGTATATATATTTTCGGTTGCACAGAAAATATTTGTTGTTAATGCTTTAAAGGATCTATTACGATTTCTTTATCCTTTTGAACATAGGCAATCCCTCTCACAAAACTTAAATTTTTTCCATGATTTAGAGATCTATGTTCAAGAGGTATTGTTTATTTTCCTTTTCACATAGATTTTAGGATTTAGCTTTTACTGGTTATTTTCTTTTCTATTTACTTGAATTGGTTGTAAATAATGTCAATAGAGTCTTGTTTTCCTTATTTTAATCAAGCTAAAGTATTAAAATTTGTTTAAAATTGAGATAGTTAAAAAGACTGGACTTCTACAAAAACAAAATTACCTATGAATGCGGTAGCTGTTTAGGTTAATTTATTAGTTTAATTCAAAGCAAGATTATGTTATGCTGAGTTTTCATGATTGTTTTACTTTTGAAGTCAAATTTATGTTAAAAGTATTTAGAAAGTTTGAAGATTATGTTCTACTGACAGCTATTGTACTCATTGTAGCGCCTACCTTTGATGAAGTAGTATCACTACAACAAAAGAGACATCTAATGAAAAAAGAATTTTATTTAAAGAAAAATATTTAGTGGAAATTAAATTAATATCATTTTATCTCGAGTCACTAAAGATTTTAACTGCATTTACATAACGGGTTAGTTATAGATATTATAATATTTATTATAGTTGCTAAATATGATACATTCAACTATATTATTGTATTTATAATTATTGCTAAGTGTTTTTTGATTTAGTTAACAACTTGAGTTCTTGAAAAAAAGTTATCATTCACCAATCAAAATCTTATATTTTAAAGTTAAAACCCAAAAATAATCAAAGGGAAATGAAGGTTTAAGATTGCATAAGCTTACCCAAGTGATTTCACAAAACCTTTCCAAAATCATCAAAATGGTTTCCCAAGCTCATTATCAAAAAAGGGGCTTAAACCCCAATATTTGCAGGCCAAAAAATCGTTCCAAGTGTCGCAAAAATGACCCTCAAAAAGCGCAGGCATTAAAAAAGTGAAGCCTCCTTCACTAAAGTGAATGTCGCTTAAGCGACATCCTTTTCTTAAAGGAAGGTCTCTTAAGCGAAAGGACATTGTCTTAACCAAAGCCTCAAGACACCAACAACTCAACAAACTCTCAAAACGTAAAAAGGATATGCGGGATTCAGTTCTTGTACACACAAGCCATACATGAAAATGAATTCTACTCGATTCTAGACTAAATGGAACCATCTAAATACTAATCCAAGGTCTCCTTGTCCCGATATCCGTGAAAACTACAAGAAACTAAATAGCGCCTTAAAAGACTAAAACAAGCTTAGGATCTCTCAAAAATTAATTCAGACCTCACCTAGGCTTAAAATCATCCTTCTAATATAATGGAATTCTCAGATTGTTTAATCTGAGCATCCGAACCTCCACTGTTGACTAAAGTCAACCCAAAGGCTATATTTTCTACTAATTCACCACTTAGGACCTCAAATATTCAAAAAGACACAGAAACTGAAACAAAAACTCTGAAAGACTAGATTCCATATTACGGAACTAATGGAATAGACGAAATTTTATTTCGACACTCGAAACTCCAAAAGGCTTCAAAAATCACTTTCTTAATAATATAAGCCTTCCAAATTCTCAACTTTTAAGTCAAAGTTGAAAACTAACTTTTCAAATTCAAACATAATAGACTCAGAGTCGATATCGGGAGGGATAAAATGGTAAATTGATGGAACTTTGCAACAATGACCGATTGGGTCGTTACATATATATTAAGCATCACTCCTTCGATTGTTCATTTTCATTACATAGCCAAGAGTTCTCTTTTTTAAAAGTTATTTTTAAACTTAATTAACTGCAACCACTAATATTTGTATATAGTCAACTTTCACCCAATTTAGTTCTTCATTTTCATAGAGTAAAATATATCTCTCTGTTTGGAACTTATTTGAGAAATTAAATCATGTCATTAATGTTGCAATTAATGTTACACTTACCTGATTAATTAAACACTACCCCCACCCCTCAACTATTCCTTTCATTGAGTTAATAGATATTTCCCTTTTCTCTTTTATTAGGATGTTCATCATTCAGATTTGTACACCATTCATTTTCACTGCAGAAAAAATTCTTTAATTTTGCATTCTTGTGAAATTGGTGAGTTTATTCTTTTCATTTTTTGTTTCACTGTTGAAATGAGGATAAGTGTTTTAGACCAGAAATCTATTAAGATAAAGATCTTCCTTCTTATAATTAAATTATTTGTGCCACCAAGTTTTTTAGAGAAATCATGTCGATCTGTTCATGTCATTTGATTCATAAAAGTTTTTGCATTAATATCTTTTGATGTTTGAGTAAGTCACTGGTCATTTTTTTCATTTTATTATAATATTTTACACTCATTCGAACCTAGATTGTTATGTTGGGACAACATGATTGATATAATATCATTCAATCAGTAAGTTTTGATGTATTCTTCTAAATTCACATAATTTTATCTTCTCTCAAGATGCAAATTCATAATTGAGATGACATCAAATTTTATGTTTCTGCTTTTTGCCTTGTTCTTTCTTAACTCGTCCTTTTTATTATTTCCTTCAGAATTGAGATTGTATCTTTTCTTCATTTTGTTATATCATATAATATGGAGATCCAGTTATAAAACTGACTATGTAGAGACTATTATTTCTTTTTTATTTTTCTTTCCGCAGACCATTAATATTGACAATACTCCTTCATTCTCCAGTTCTTCAGTTTCAAAGGTGTTGATTGGTTCGTGGTTTATTAAGTCTTGTCTTATTGAAATTGTTCAACTACCGTTCCCATTTTATCAAATAATTTTGTTTTATTTGTTAGAATCAACATTTTTAGTGTCCCTATATGGTGTTTTTGAAAAAAAATCAATATAAAATTCTTTTACATTTTATTTGGAAAATGATTTTCTAGTGAACTTTTTCATGGATTGTGTCTCATAATTTTCATTAAAAAAATATTATAAAGTAGATATTAATATTGTATTCAATTCGTAATCTTGTTCACAATCAGTGAAATAATAGAAATGTCATTTTAACTCTTTTAATTATTTTTTTTATTTTCGTGTACGATTTTATGATGAAGCCGGGTGGGGTGAGGGGAGATCCTATCTAGATTAGAAAGTAAATGTATATTTATTTTGGGGTGCAAAGAAAATATGTTTTGCTAATGATTAAAGGATATATTATGAAATTTTAGTCCTTTTGAACATAGGCAATTCCACTAGAAAAACTTATATCTTTTCAAAGATTTAGAAGAGCTATGTTAAAGAGATATTTGTTTATTTTCCTATACACATAGATTTTAGGATTTAGCTATTATTGGTTCAATTTTCTTTTCTATTTAATTTAACTTGTTGTAAATAATGTCAATAGAGTTAAAATAAAAACTTGACTTTTACAAAAAACAATTAGCTATGAATACTGTAGGTGGTGAGGTTAGATTATTAGTTTCATTCAATGCAAGATTATGTTATACTGAGTTTTCTTGATTGTTTTATTTTTAAAGTCAATTTCATGTTAAAAGTATTTTGAAGTTTGAAGATTATGTCCTACCGACAGCTTAACTAGTGAGGGTCTTCATTGAGAAAATTGTACTCATTTTAGCGCCTACCTTTGATAAAGTAGTATCACCACAAAAAAGGAGACATCTAATGACAGTAAATTTTTATTTTGGAGAAAAATATATAGTGAAAATTAAATTAATGTCATTTTATCCAAAGTCACCTAAAGATGTTAACTGCATTTACATAAAGGGTTATAGATATTATCATATTTACCATAGTTACTAAATACGATATAGTCAACTATATCATTATAGTTAAATAATTGTTGCTAAGTGCTTTTTGATTGTAGTGTATTAAAATTTAAAAGGATACTACCTGAATCTTTATTGTATCACGTTAAAATTTAGAACATCTTACGTTTACTCTAGAATGTTTGTTAACTTCAACTTCCGTCGAACTTTTTCTTACATCCTGCTGTATGACATATGTAAAAGAGAAAATTTTCTAATAGATGTAACATGTTTTAGACTATTCAATTTTTCCACTTTGAGCATGCAACTTTTATTTATTTCAAAACAATGATACGGAGAAGATGTGATTAATTTTATTTGCAGAGTCATGTTTGAGTGAGTTTTATAAACACTAACATAAAGTTTTAAGGTTCTATTTGAGGTTTTTTGAGCAATTGTTTGAATTTACTAGTGATTGAATTGTTTAGCTTTTATATTTATAGGTAAGCATAATTTTCTATGGATTCTAAGATGGTAAATTACAATTTTAATGAGAGAAATAGATTCTCCAATCAAACTTTGGATGGTAGCAATTTTAATTTTTCAAATCTCTCTAATGTAATTGAGGAAAATGAAATAGACCTAAATGAAAGGAGCAATTCTGCTAGAGGAAGCATCTTCATAACTGGAACTTCTCATATGGTGAGTGACCTTGTAAGTGGTGTTAAATATATATTTGTCTCAGGCCATCACAAAGTTTTGCAAATGATCCTAAAAGCTCTTTTAAAATGCAAAACAGATGACATCCTCCAACAACTTTATTTTTTCAGAGTACACACTTTCATGGACCTTCTCGCACTATCAGTGACTTTCCAAGTGGTGTCATAATTAGTGACCTCATACCATCTGAAAGCCTTTCAAATAATGCTAGAAGATCTCTTGAAACGCAAAATTTATGGAATACTCCAACAATTTCATTTTTCTCAGAATATAAATTTTCGTGGACCTTCTCGTAATGTAAGCGATTTTGTAGGTGGTGTCAAAAATACTAGTTCCATACCATCAGAAAACCTTTCAGATAATGCTAGCAACTCTCGTCAAATGCAAAATTTATGGCATGCTCCAACTCCTTTATTTTCTCATAATACACACTTTCATGGAACTTCAAGTATGAATTTTGTGGAAAATAGTACACATCCAACATTCTTTGAGCAACATACAAACTATCATAGTGGTAGTTCATCTGCTTCAACATATCAATTTCATGCTTTTATCCAGCATTCAGGCGGTCCAGTGAGATATTTAAGAGAACATGGATTATGGGACACAGGAAGAGATGTTTATTTCTTGAGAAATAATATTGATTCTCAATTACTTTTCCTTGTAAGTAGTGAAAGTGTCGCGGTTATTTTCTATCCTAAAATGATTGCGGTTTGTGTTGATAATATCTTCACTTATCTTTTCTTTGAATATTTGAATCATTATCTCTGTATTCTTATAATTCTCAACAATCTATTTGGACATGTAGGGTGGCATTATCATGGAGCCAGGTCACAGGGATAATCCTATTGTTATAGAGGTCATCATTCTTCAATATCTAGTGTGATTTTATTTTTTATTTGCCTCTTTTTATTTTACCATTGAGTTCTTTAATAGTCATACTGAAGAACACATAATACATGGTCTCCACTTGTTACTAAATGATTTTTCCAATTCATATTATACTTGCATGAGTAGCTAAAATTATTTTGTCAAACTATATCAGGATATGTCTATTCTCTTAGTTGTCCTTTATCTTTAGTTGTCAAAAGTAATCTTGATATGTTGAATATGTTATTTCTTATCATACATACCTTTCATGAAATGTGTGGTAATGATAGTAAGCAAAAGCGGTCCATTGCTACTGAGAATTTAAAGTTACAGGATGATGAAGAAGATGAACATGGTGATGCTCAACATGATGACATTTTTTATGACGGGGAAATGTCATATGAGGTAATAAACTAAGATAAAGTACATGAAAATGTGATATGATTAGAGTAATCGATGTTTTTTAAAATAAGAAGTGATTTGTATTTTAGGCGTTGTTGGCACTGCAAGAACATATAGGTGGCGTAGAAACTGGATTGAAGAAAAGCGTTATTTCTAAGCTTCTGAAGCAGAGCAAGTACCAATCAATCAAGAAAAAAATTATAGTGAATATTGTTGCATATGTTTGGTAAGGAGCAAAAAACATTGGTTGTTTCCACTTTTACTTTAAAGATTGTTGACAACCTTATTCAATTATATATATATTTTTCTTTTAATTTGGTATGTATAGGACACTTATGATGACGGGATAGAACTAGGAAAAATTAATTGCGGACATGAATTTCATCATCAATGCATCAGAAGGTGGCTGAAGAGAAACAATTCTTGTCCCATTTGCAGAAGGATTGCTTTGACTCCATACGATAAAAATCTTCGGTGCTCATCTTAACCAATCAATTTCTCATACCTAATTTTTAGTTGATTGGTTTGGTTGACACATTACGTTGTTTTGTGTCTTGTTGATTGATGGAGTATAAAATGATGGAGTAGAATTATTCAAATGATAAACTATGGATGTACATTTTCAATTTGACGTCTTTCTTAGCTTTCAGTATGAGTCATCAAATCAATCATTGTATCAACTTTAGATTGGAAAATGACATTTTTTACTTTTTTGGTATGGTGTCTTTTCAATATGAACTAAGGTATTAATTAATAATTTTGAGATTTTAGTTTCCACCAAAGTACTAATAATATTATTACCTTAAAAGTTTTTCTATTGCCCAAATTTCTCAGTCAATCTTTTCGGCATATAAAAGAAATAGTGACATTATTTATTTTGATAGTTGATTGAATTGTAGAATTTTGATTAATCATATTCTGCTGATGTATCATGAATCAATATTTTGTGTTATTTTTCCATGTTTGGTTAAAATTCTGATAATTAACTCTAGAGATTTGTAATTATTAAAAAATGAGGCTTAAACCCCACCATTTGCAGGCCAAAAAGCCCATCCAAGTGTTGAAAAAGTGACCCTGAAAAAGCTCAGGCATTAAAAAACTGAAGGTCGTTTAAGCAAAAGATCCTTTGCTTACACAAAGGTCGCTTAAGCGACATGACATTCGCATAACCAAAGCCTCAAGACACCAACAACTCAGCAAACTCTCAAAACATAAAAATGATATGCGAGATTCAGTTCTTGTACACACAAAGCATACATGAAAATGAATTCTACTCGATTCCAGACTAAATGGAACCATCTAAACACTAATCCGAGGTCTCCTTGTCCTGATATCAGTGAATACTACAAGAAACTAACTAGCGCCTTAAAAGAGAAAAACAAGCTTGGGACCTCTCAAAAATAATTAAGACCTCACCGAGGCTTAAAATCATCCTCCTAATATAATGGAATTCTCATAAAGTTGATCTGAGCATCCGAACCTCGATTGTTGACCAAAGTCAACCCAGAGGCTATATTTTCTACTAATTCACAACTTAGGACCTCAACTATTCAAAAAGACACAGAAACTGAAACAAGAACTCTGAAAGACTAAATTCCACATTATAGAACTAATGGAATAGACAGAATTTTATTCCACACTCGAAACTCCAAAAGGCTTCAAAAATGACTTTCTTAATAATATAAGTCTTCTAAATTCTCAACTTTTAAGTCAAAGATGAAAAATAACTTTTCAAACTCAAACATGCAGGACTCGGGGTCGATATCAGGAGGGACCAAATAGTAATTCATGGAACTTTACAACAATGACCGATCGGGTCGTTACATATATATATATATATATATATATATATATATATATATATATATATATATATATATATATATATATATATATATATATATATATATATATATATATATATATAGATAGATAGATAGATATATATATATATAACATCACTCCTTCGATTGTTCAATTTCATTACATAGCCAAGAGTTCTCTGTTTTAAAAGTTATTTTTAAACTTAATTAAATGCAACCACTAATATTTGTATATAGTCAACATTCACCTAGTTTAGTTCTTCATTTTAATAGAGTAACATATATCTCTCTGCTTGGAATCTATTTGAGAAATTAAATCATGTCATTAATGTTGCAATTAATGTTACAATACATGATTAATTAAACACTACCCCCACCCACCCCACCCCACCCCTCAACATTTCCTTTCATTGAATAGTAGATATTTCGCTTTTCTTTTTTATTAAGATGCTCATCATTCAGCTTTGTACACCATTCATTTTCACTACATAAAATTTTCTTTACTGTTGCATTCTTGCGAAATTGATGAGTTATATTCTTTTCATTTTTTGTTTCACTGTTGAAATGAGGATAAGCATTTTGGGCTAGAGATCTGTTAAGATATAAATCTTACTTCTTAATATTCAATTATTTGTACCCCTAAGTTATTTTGAGAAATCATGTCGATCTATTCATATAGTTTGATTCATAAAATTTTTTAAATTAATATGTTTTGATGTTTGAGTCATTCACTGGACAATTTATTCATTTTCTATAATTTTTTACTTGCGCATTCGAACCTAGATTATTATGTTGGGACAACATGTTAGTCATAATATCATTCAGTTAGTAAGTTTTAATGCATTCTTCTAAATTCACATAATTTTATCTTCTCTCAAGAGGGAAATTCATAATTGAGATGACAACAAATTTTATGCTTCTGATTTTTGCCTTGTTCTTTCTTAATTTGTCCTGTTTATTATTTACTTCAGAATTGAGATTGTGTCTTTCTTTCGTTTTGTTATATCATATAGAATGGAGATCCAGTTATAAAACTGACTAAGTAGAGACTAATATTTCTTATTATTTTCTTGCTGCAGCCCATTAATATTGACAATACTCCTTCATTCTCCAGTTCTTTAATTTCAAAGGTGTTGACTGGTTTGTGGTCTATTAAGTCTTGTCTTATTGAAATTGTTTAATTAACGTTTCCATTTTATGAAATAATTTTATTTTATTTGTTAGGGTCAACATTTTTTAGTGTCCCTATATGGCGTTTTTGAAAAAAAATCAATATAAAATTCTTTTACACTCTATTTGAAAAATGATTTTTCTTGTGAAGTTTTTCCTGGATTGTGTTTCATAATTTTCATCAAAAAAACATTACAAAGTGGATACTAATATTGTATTCAATTCGTAAACTTGTTCACAATCAATAAAATAATAGAGATGTCTTTTTAACACTTTCCAATTTAATTGTTTTTTTGTTTTAGTGTACGATTTTATGGTGAAGCGTGGTGGGGTGAGGAGATTCCAACCTAGATGAGAAAATCAATGTATATATGTTTTCGGTTGAACAGAAAATATGTGTTGTTAATGCTTTAAAGGATCTATTACGATTCTTTTATCCTTTTGAATATAGGTAATCCCATTCGCAAAATTTAAATAATTTCCAAGATTTAGAAGAGCTATGTTCAACAGGTATTTGTTTATTTTCCTTTTCACATAGATTTTAAGATTTAGCTTTTATTGGTTATTTGCTTTTCTATTTAATTTAACTGGTTGTAAATAATGTCAATAGAGTTTTGTTTTCCTTATTTTAATCAGGCTAAAGTTTTTAAATTTGCATAACATTGAGTTAGTTAAAAACACTTGACTTTCACAAAAAAAAAAAACTAGCTATGAATACGGTAGGTGTTGAGGTTAAATTATTAGTTTAATTTAAAGCAAGATTTTGTTATGCTGAGTTTTCATGATTATTTTACTTTTAAAGTCAATTTCATGTTAAAAGTATTTAAAAAGTTTGAAGATTATGTCCTACTGACAGCTATTTTACTCATTTTAGTGCCTACCTTTGATGAAGTAGTATCACTAAAACAAGAGAGATATCTAATGGCAATAGAATTTTATATTGAATAAAAATATTTAGTGGGAATTGAATGTCATTTTATCTGGAGTCTCTAAAGATTTTAACTGCATTTACATAAAGGGTTAGTTATAGATATTATAATATTTATTATAGTTGCTAAATATGATACATTCAACTATATTATTATAGTTATAATTGTTGCTAAGTGTTTTTTGATTTAGTTAACAGCTTGAGTTCTTGAAAAAAAAGTCATCATTCACCAATCAAAATCTTATATTTTGATGTTAAAACCCAAAAATAACCAAAGGGAAATGAAGGTTTAGGATTGTATAATCTTACCCAAGTGATTTCACAAAATCTTTCCAAAATCATCACAGTGGTTTCTCAAGATCGTTATTTAAAAGGAGGGCTTAAACCCCAACATTTGCAGGCCAAAATACTATTCCAAGTGTCGCAAAAGTGACCTTCAAAAATCTCGGGCATTAATAGAGTGAAGCCTCCTTCACTTAAGTGAAGGTAGTTTAAGCGACAAATCCTTTGCTTAAACGAAGGTCAATTAAGCGAAAGGACATTCGCATAACCAAAGCGTCAAGACACCAACAACTCATCAAACTCTCAAAACATGAAAAGGATATGTGGGATTCATTTCTTGTACACACAAAGCATACATAAGAATGAATTCTACTCGATTCCAGACTAAATGTAACCATCTAAATACAAATCCGAGGTCTCCTTGTCCCGATATCTGTGAAAACTACAAGAAACTAACTAGAGCCTAAAGACTAAAACAAGCTTGGGACCTCTAAAAAATTAATTAAGACCTCACCTAGGCTTAAAATCATCCTCCTAATATAATGGAATTATCATAATGTTGATCGGAGCATCCGAACCTCGAATTTTGACCAAAGTCAATCCAAAGGCCAATTTTTCTCATAATTCACAACTTAGGACCTCAAATAAATAAAAAGACACAGAAACTGAAACAAAAATTCGGAAAGACTAGGTTCTACATTACGGAACTAATGGATTAGACGAAATTTTATTTCACACTCGAAACTCCAAAAGGCTTCAAAAATCACTTTCTTAATAATATAGGTCCTGAAGATTCTCAACTTTAAGTCAAAGTTTAAAACAAACTTTTCAAACTCAAACATAAAAGACTTAGGGTCGATATCTGGAGGGAAAAAATGGTAATTCATAGATCTTTACAACAATGACTGATCGTATCGTTACATATATATTAAGCATCACTCCTTCGATTGTTCATTTTCATTACATAGCCAAGAGTTCTCTGTTTTAAAAGTTATTTTTAAACTTAATTAACTGCAACCACTAATATTTGTATATAGTCAACATTCACCCAATTTAGTTCTTCATTTTCATAGATTAACATATATCTCTGCTTGGAATCTATTTGAGAAATTAAATCATGACATTAATGTTGCAATTAATGTTACAATTACCTAATTAATTAAACACTATCCCCCACTCCTCAACTGTTCCTTTCATTGATAATAGATATTTCCCTTTTCTCTTTTATTAGGATGTTCATCATTCAGCTTTGTACACCTTTCATTTTCACTGCATAAAAATTTCTTTAATTTTCTATTCTTTTGAAATTGGTGAGTTTTATTCTTTTCATTTTTGTTTCACTGTTGAAATGAGGATAAGCATTTTAGACCAGAGATTTGTTAAGATATAGATCTTACTTCTTAACATTCAATTATTTGTGCTACCAAGTTATTTTGAGAAATCATGTCAATTTGTTCATATCGTTTGATTTATTAAAGTTTTTGAATTAATATCTTTTGATTTTTGAGTCAGTTACTGATCAATTTTTTCACTTTCTTATAATTTTTAACATGCATATTCAAACCTAGATTTTTATGTTGGGACAACATGTTAGTTATAATATCATTGAATCAGTAAGTTTTAATGTATTCTTCTAAATTCACATAATTTTATCTTCTCTCAAGAGGGAAATCCATAATTGAGATGACAACAAATTTTATGATTCTGATTTTTGCATTGTTCTTTCTTATCTCATCCTTTTTGTTATTTCCTTCAGAATTGAGATTGTGTATTTCCGTCGTTTTGTTATATCATATAGAATGGAGATCCAGTATAAAACTGACTAAGTAGAGACTAATATTTCTTATTTTTTTCTTTCTGCAGACCATTTATATTATAATACTCCTTCATTCTCCGGTTCTTCAGTTTAAATGGTGTTAATTAGTATGGGGTCTATTAAGTCTTGTCTTATTGATATTGTTCAACTACCGTTCCCATTTTATAAAATAATTTTGTTTTATTTGTTAGGGTCAACATTTTTTAGTGTCTCTATATGGTGTTTTTGAAGAAGAAAATCAATATAAAATTCTTTAACATTTTATTTGGGAAATGATTTTCTAGTGAACTTTTTCATGGATTGTGTTTCATAATTTTCATCAAAAAAATATTATAAAGTTGATATTAATATTGTATTCAATTCGTAATTTTGTTCACAATCAATGAAATAATAGACATGTCATTTTAACTCTTTTCAATTTAATTTTTTTTTTGTTTTAGTGTACGATTTTAATCCGAAGCGTAGTGAGGTTAGGAGATTCCAACCTAGATGAGAAGATAAATGTATATATGTTTTCGGTTGCACAGAAAATATGTGTTGTTAATGCTTTAAAGGATCTATTATGATTTTTTTTATACTTTTGAACGTAGGCAATCCTAATCGCAAAATTTAGATCTTTTCCAAGATATAGAAGAGCTATGTTCAAGAGGTATTTGTTTATTTTCCTTTTCACATAGATTTAGGATTTAGCTTTTATTGGTTATTTTCTTTTCTATATAATTTAACTGGTTGTAAATAATGTCAATAGAGTTTTGTTTTCCTTATATTAATCAAGCTAAAGTTTGTAAATTTGTATAACATTGAGTTAGTTAAATAAACATGGAATCTGCAAAAAAAAAAAATTAGCTATGAATACGGTAGGTGTTGAAGTTAAATTATTAGTTTAATTTAAAGCAAGATTATGTTATGATGAATTTTCATGATTGTTTTACTTTTGAAATCAATTTCATGTTAAAAGTATTTAAAAAATTTGAAAATTATGTCCTACTGACAGCTATTGTACTGATTTTAGCGCCTACCTTTGATGAAGTAGTATCACTACAACAAGAGAGACATCTAGTGACAATAGAATTTTATTTTGAAGAAAAATATTTAGTGGGAATTAAATTGATATCATTTTATCTCGAGTCGCTTAAGATTTTAACTGCATTTACACAAAAAGGGTTGGTTATAGATATTATAATATTTATTATAGTTGCTAAATATGATACATTCAACTATATTATTGTAGTTATAATTGTTGCTAAGTGTTTTTTGATTTAGTTAACAGCTTGAGTTCTTTAAAAAAGTCATCATTCACCAATCAAAATCTTATATTTTTATGTTAAAACCCAAAAATAATCAAAGGGAAATGAAGGTTTAGGATTGTATAAGCTTACCCAAGTGATTTCACAAAACCTTTCCAAAATCATCACAATGGTTTCTCAAGCTCATTATCAAAAAAAGGGGCTTAAACCCCAATATTTGCAGGCCAAAAAAACATTCCAAGTGTCGCAAAAATGACCCTCAAAAAGCTCGGGCATTAAAAAAGTGAAGCCTCCTTCACTAAAGTGAATGTCGCTTAAGCGACATATCCTTTGCTTAAACGAAGGTCGCTTAAGCGAAACGACATTCGCATAACCAAAGCCTCAAGACACCAACAACTAAGCAAACTCTCAAAACATAAAAAGGATATGCGGGATTCAGTTCTTGTAAACACAAGCCATACAAGAAAATGAATTCTACTCGATTCTAGACTAAATGGAACCATCTAAACACTTATCCGAGGTCTCCTTGTCCCGATATCCGTGAAAACTACAAGAAATTAACTAGCGCCTTAAAAGACTAAAACAAGCTTACGATCTCTCAAAAATTAATTAAGACCTCACCTAGTCTTAAAATCATCCTTCTAATATAATGGAATTCTCAAAATGTTTAATCTGAGCATCCGAACCTCGATTGTTGACTAAAGTCAACCCAAAGGCTACATTTTCTACTAATACACCACTTAGGACCTCAAATATTCAAAAAGATACAGAAACTGAAACAAAAACTCTAAAAGACTAGATTCCATATTACGGAACTAATGGAATAGACGAAATTTTATTTCGACACTCGAAACTCCAAAAGGCTTCAAAAATCACTTTCTTAATAATATAAGACTTCCAAATTCTCAACTTTTAAGTCAAAGACTAAAACTAACTTTTCAAATTCTAACATAATAGACTCAGGATCGATATCGGGAGGGATAAAATGGTAAATTAATGGAACTTTGCAACAATGACCGATCGGATCGTTACATATATATTAAGCATCACTCCTTCGATTGTTCATTTTCATTACATAGCCAAGAGTTCTCTTTTTTACAAGTTATTTTTAAACTTAATTAACTGCAACCACTAATATTTGTATATAGTCAACTTTCACCCAATTTAGTTCTTTATTTTCATAGAGTAAAATATATCTCTCTGCTTGGAACTTATTTGAGAAATTAAATCATGTCATTAATGTTGCAATTAATGTTACAATCACCTGATTAATTAAACGCTACCCCCACCCCTCAACTGTTCCTTTTATTGAATAATAGATATTTCCCTTTTCTCTTTTATTAGGATGTTCATCATTCAGCTTTGTACACCATTAATTTTCACTGCAAAAAAAATTCTTTAATTTTGCATTCTTTCAAAATTGGTGAGTTTATTCATTTCATTTTTTGTTTCACTGTTGAAATGAGAATAACCGTTTTAGACCAGAAATCTATTAAGATAAAGATCTTACTTTTTATAATTCAATTATTTGTGCCACCAATTTTTTTTAGAGAAATCATGTCGATCTGTTCATATCATTTGATTCATAAATGTTTTGCATTAATATCTTTTGATGTTTAAGTTAGTCACTGGTCATTTTTTTCATTTTCTTATAATTTTTTACATGCTCATTCAAACCTAGATTGTTATGTTGGGACAACATGATAGATATAATAATTCAAATAGTTAGTTTTGATGTATTCTTCTAAATTCACATAATTTTATCTTCTCTCAAGATGCAAATTCATAATTGAGATGACATCAAATTTTATGCTTCTGCTTTTTTCCTTGTTCTTTCTTAACTCGTCCTTTTTATTATTTTCTTCAGAAGTGAGATTGTATCTTTCCTTCATTTTGTTATATCATATATTATGGAGATACAGTTATAAAACTGACTAAGTAGAGACTAATATTTCTTTTTTTTCTTTCTGCAGACCATTAATATTGAAAATACTCCTTCATTCTCCAGTTCTTCAGTTTCAAAGGTGTTGATTGGTTTGTGGTTTATTAAGTCTTGTCTTATTAAAATTGTTCAACTACCGTTCCCATTTTATGAAATAATTTTGTTTTAATTGTAGAATCAACATTTTTTAGTGTCCCTATGGTGTTTTTGAAAAAAAAAATCAATATAAAATTCTTTTACACTTTATTTGGAAAATGATTTTCTAGTGAACTTTTTCATGGATTGTGTCTCATAATTTTCTTTAAAAATATATTATAAAGAGGATATTAATATTGTATTCAATTCATAATCTTGTTCACAATCAATGAAATAATAGATATGTCATTTTAACTCTTTTTAATTTAATTTTTTTTTTATTTTCGTGTAAGATTTTATGATGAAGCGGGGTGGGGTGAGGGGGCATCCTATCTAGATTAGAAAGTAAATGTATATTTATTTTGGGGTGCACAGAAAATATGTGTTGTTAATGCTTTAAAGGATCTATTAAGAAATTTTAATCCTTTTGAACATAGGCAATTCCACTAACAAAACTTATATCTTTTCAAACATTTAGAAGAGCTATGTTAAAGAGATATTTGTTTATTTTCCTATACACATAGATTTTAGGATTTAATTTCTTTTCTATTTAATTTAACTTGTTGTTAATAATGTCAATAGAGTTAAAATAAAAACTTGATTTTACAAAAAAAAAAAAATTAGCTATGAATACTGTAGGTGTTGAGGTTAGATTATTAGTTTCATTCAATGTAAGATTATGTTATACTGAGTTTTCTTGATTGTTTTATTTTTAAAGTCAATTTCATGTTAAAAGTATTTTAAAGTTTGAAGATTATGTTCTACCGACATCTTGAACTACATGAAAAGTGAAATCTAATGACAATAAATTTTTATTTTGGAGAAAAATATTTAGTGAAAATTAAATTAATGTCATTTTATCCAAAGTCACCTAAAGATGTTAACTTCATTCACATAAAGGGTTATAGATATTATCATATTTACCATAGTTATTAAATACGATATAGTCAACTATATTATTTAAATAATTGTTGCTAAGTGCTTTTTGATTGTAGTGTATTAAAATTTAAAAGGATACTATCTGAATCTTTATTGTATCACGTTAAAATTTAGAACATCTTACGTTTACTCTAGAATGTTTGTTAACTTCAACTTCCGTCAAACTTATTCTTACATCCTCCTGTATGACATATGTAAAAGAGAAAAATTTCTCATAGATGTAACTTGTTTTAGACTATTCAATTTTTCCACTTTGAGCATGCAACTTTTATTTATCTCAAAACAATGATATGAAGAAGATGTGATTATTTTTATTTGCAAAGTCATGTTTGAGTGCGTTTTATAAACACTAACATAAAGTTTTAAGGTTCTATTTGAGGTTTTTTGAGCAATTTTTTGAATTTACTATTGATTGAATTGTTTAGCTTTTATAGGTTAGTATAAATTTCTATGGATTCTCAGATGGAAAATTACAATTCTAATGAGTGAAATAGATTCTCCAATCAAACTTTGGATGGTAGCAATTTGAATTTTTCAAATCTCTCTAATGGAATTGAGGAAAATGAAATAGACTTAAATGAAAGGAGAAATTATGCCAGAGGAAGCATCTTCATGTCTAGAACTTCTCATATGGTGAGTGACCTTGTAAGTGGTGTTAAATATATATTTGTCTCAGGCCTTCACAAAGTTTTCCGAATGATCCTAAAAGCTCTTTTAAAATGAAAAACATATGACATGCTCCAACAACTTTATTTTTTCAGAGTACACACTTTCATGGACCTTCTCGCACTATCAGCGACTTTCCAAGTGGTGTCACAATTAGTGACCTCATACTATTTGAAAGCCCTTCAAATAATGCTAGAAGATCTCTTGAAACGCAAAATTTATGGAATGCTCCAACAGTTTCATTTTCTCAGAATATAAATTTTCGTGGACCTTCTCGTAATGTAAGCGATTTTGTAGATGGTGTCAAAAATACTAGTTCCATACCATCAGAAAACCTTTCAGATAATGCTAGCAACTCTCGTCAAATGCAAAATTTATGGCATGCTCCAACTGCTTTATTTTCTCATAATACACACTTTCATGGAACTTCAAGTATGGATTTTGTGGAAAATAGTACACATCCAACATTCTTTGAGCAACATACAGACTATCATAGTGGTAGTTCATCTGCTTCAACATATCAATTTCATGCTTTTATCCAGCATTCAGGTGGTCCAGTGAGATATTTAAGAGAACATGGATTATGTGACACAAGAAGAGATGTTTATTTCTTGAGAAATAATATTGATTCTCAATCACTTTTCCTTGTAAGTGGTGGTGTAACGGTTAGTTTTCTATCCTAAAATAATTGCGGTTTGTGTTGATAATATCTTCACTTATCTTTTCTTTGCATATTTGAATCATTATCTCGGTATTCTTATAATTTTTTAACAATTTATTTGGACATGTAGGGTGGCATTATCATGGAGCCAGGTCACAAGGATAATCCTATTGTTATAGAGGTCATCATTCTTCAATATCTAGTGTGATTTTAGTTTTCATTTTCCTCTTTTTATTTTACCCATTGAGTTCTTTAATAGTCATATTGAAGAACACATAATACATGGTCTCCACTTGTTACTAAATGATTTTTCCAATTCATATTATACTTGCATGAGTAGCTAAAATTATTGTCAAACTATATCAGGATATGTCTATTCTCTTAGTTGTCCTTTATCTTTAGTTGTCAAAAGTAATCTTGATATGTTGAATATGTTATTTCTTATCATACATTACCTTTCATGAAATGTGTGGTAATGATAGTAAGCAAAAGCGGTCCATTACTGCTGAGAATTTAAAGTTACAGGATGATGAAGAAGATGAACATGGTGATGCTCAAGATGATGACATTTTTTATGACGGGGAAATGTCATATGAGGTAATAAACTAAGATAAAGTACATGAAAATGTGATATGATTAGAGTAATCGATGTTTTTCAAAAATAACAAGTGATTTATATTTTAGGCGTTCTTGGCACTGCAAGAACATATATGTGGCGTAGAAACTGGATTGAAGAAAAGCGTTATTTCTAAGCTTCTGAAGTAGAGCAAGTACCAATCAGACAAGAAAAGAATTATAGTGAATCTTGTTGCATATGTTTGGTAAGGAGCAAAAACCTTTGGTTTCTTCTACTTGTACTTTAAAGCTTGTCGACAACCTTATTCAATTATATGTTTTTTAATTTGGTATGTATAGGACACTTATGATGACGAGATAGAACTAGGAAAAATTAATTGCGAACATGAATTTCATTATCAATGCATCTGAAGGTGGCTGAAGAGAAACAATTCTTGTCCCATTTGCAGAAGGATTGCTTTGACTCCATACGATAAAAATTTTCGGTTCTCTTCTTAACCAATCCATTTCTCATACCTAATTTTTAGTTGATTGGTTTGGTTGACACATTACGTTGTTTTGTGTCTTGTTGATTGATGGAGTATAAACTGATGGAGTGGAATTATTTAAATGATAAACTATGGATGTACATTTTCATTTTGATCTTTCTTAGCTTTCAGTATGAGTCATCAAATCAATCATTGTATCAACTTTAGATTGGAAAATGTCATTTTTTACTTTTTTGGTATGGTGTCTTTTCAATATGAACTAAGGTATTAATTAATAATTTTGAGATTTTAGTTTCCACCAAAGTACTAATAATATTATTACCTTAAAATATTCTCTATTGCCCAAATTTCTCTGTGATATTTTCGGCATATAAAAGAAATAGTGACATTATTTATTTTGATAGTTGATTGAATTGTAGAATTTTGATTAATCATATTCTAGATATTTGAAAATGATGATGTATCATGAATCAATATTTTGTGTTATTTTTCAATGTTTGGTGAAAATTCTGATAATTAACTATAGAGATTTCTAATTATTAAAAAATGGGGCTTTAACCCTGCCATTTGCAGGCCAAAAAGCCCATCCAAGTGTCGCAAAAGTGACCCTGAAAAAGCTCGGGCATTAAAAAACTGAAGGTCGTTTAAGCGAAAGATCCTTTGCTTAAACGAAGGTCGCTTAAGAGAAAGGACATTCGCATAACCAAAGCCTCAAGACACCAACAACTCAGCAAACTCTCAAAACATAAAAAGGATATGCGGGACTCAGTTCTTGTACACACAAAGCATACATGAAAAAGAATTCTACTCGATTCCAAACTAAATGGAACCATCTAAACACTAATCCGAGGTCTCCTTGTCCCGATATCCGTGAAAACTACAAGAAACTAACTAGCGCCTTAAAAGAATAAAACAAGCTTGGGACCTCTCAAAAATTAAATAAGACCTCACCTAGACTTAAAATCCTCCTCCTAATATAATGGAATTCTCATAAAGTTGATCTGAGCATCCGAACCTCGATTGTTGACCAAAGTCAATCCAAAGGCTATATTTTCTACTAATTCACAATTAGGACCTCAAATATTCAAAAACACATAGAAACTGAAACAAAAATTCTGGAAGACTAAATTCCACATTGTAGAACTAATGGAATAGACGGAATTTTATTCCCACTCTCGAAACTCCAAAAGGCTTCAAAAATCACTTTCTTAATAATATAAGCCTTCCAAATTCTCAACTTTTAAGTCAAAGTTGAAAATTAACTTTTCAAACTCAAACATAAAAGACTCGGGGTCGATATCAGGAGGGACCAAATGGTAATTCATGAAACTTTACAACAATGACCGATCAGGTCGTTACATATATATATATATATATATATATATATATATATATCATCACTCCTTAGATTGTTCATTTTCATTACATAGCCAAGAGTTCTCTGTTTTAACAGTTATTTTTAAACTTAATTAAATGAAACCACTAATATTTGTATATAGTCAACATTCACCCAATTTAGTTCTTCATTTTAATAGAATAATATATATCTCTCTGCTTGGAATCTATTTGAGAAATTAAATCATGTCATTAATGTTTCAATTAATGTTACAATCACATGATTAATTAAACAGTACCCCCCACCCCTCAACTGTTCCTTTCATTGAATAATAGATATTTCTTTTTTCTCTTTTATTAGGATGCTCATCATTCAACTTTGTACACCATTCATTTTCACTGCACAAAATTTCTTTAATTTGCATTCTTGCGAAATTGGTGAGTTTTATTCTTTTCATTTTTTGTTTCACTGTTAAAATGAAGATAAGCATTTTAGGCTAGAGATCTGTTAAGATATAAATCTTACTTTTTAAAATTCAATTATTTGTACCCCTAAGTTATTTTAAGAAATCATGTCGATCTGTTCATATCGTTTGATTCATAAAAGTTTTTGAATTAATATGTTTTGATGTTTGAGTCATTCATTGGACAATTTATTCATTTTCTTATAATTTTTTACTTGCTCATTCGAACCTAGATTATTATGTTGGGACAACATGTTAGTTATAATATCATTCAGTTAGTAAGTTTTAATGCATTCTTCTAAATTCACATAATTTTATCTTCTCTCAAGAGGGAAATTCATAATTGAGATGACAACAAATTTTATGCTTCTGATTTTTGTCCTGTTCTTTCTTAATTCGTCCTTTTTATTATTTCCTTCAGAATTGAGATTGTGTCTTTCCTTTGTTTTGTTACATCATATAGAATGGAGATCCAATTATAAAACTGACTAAGTAGAGACTAATATTTCTTTTTTTTTTTTTGCTGCAGACCATTAATATTGACAATTCTCCTTCATTCTCCGGTTCTTCAATTTCAAAGGTGTTGACTGGTTTGTGGTCTATTAAGTCTTGTCTTATTGAAATTGTTCAATTAACGTTTTCATTTTATGAAATAATTTTGTTTTATTTATTAGGGTCAACATTTTTAGTGTCCATATATGGCGTTTTTGAAAAAAAATCAATATAAAATTCTTTTACACTTTATTTGAAAAATGATTTTCTAGTGGAGATTTTCATGTATTGTGTTTCATAATTTTCATCAAAAAAAATATTACAAAGTGGATACTAATATAGTATTCAATCGTAAACTTGTTCACAATCAATGAAATAATAGACATGTCATTTTAACTCTTTTCAATTTAATATTTTTTTTTGTTTTAGTGTACGATTTTATGGTAAAGCGTGGTGGGGTGAGGAGATTCCAACCTAGATGAGAAAATGAATATATACATGTTTTCTGTTGCAAAGAAAATAATGTGTTGTTAATGCTTTAAAGGATCTATTACAATTTTTTTATCCTTTTTAACATAGGTAATTCCATTAGCAAAATTTAAATCTTTTCCAAGATTTAGAAGAGCTATGTTTAAGAGGTATTTGTTTATTTTCCTTTTCACATAGATTTTAAGATTTAGCTTTTATTGGTTATTTTCTTTTCTATTTAATTTAACTGGTTGTAAATAATGTAGAGTTTTGTTTTCCTTATTTTAATCAAACTAAAGTTTTTAAATTTGTATAACATTGAGTTAGTTAAAAAGACTTGACTTCTACATAAAAAACTATCTATGAATACGGTAGGTGTTGAGGTTAAATTATTAGTTTAATTTAAAGAAAGATTTTGTTATGCTGAGTTTTCATGATTATTTTACTTTTGAAGTCAATTTCATGTTAAAAGTATTTAAAACGTTTGAAGATTATGTCCTACCGACAGCTATTGTACTCATTTTAGTGCCTACCTTTGATGAAGTAGTATCACTACAACAAGAGAGACATCTAATGACAATAGAATTTTATTTTGAAGAAAAATATATAGTGGGAATTGAATGTCATTTTATCCAGAGTCGCTAAAGATTTTAATTGCATTTACATAAAGGGTTACTTATAGATATTATAATATTTATTATAATTGTTGCTAAGTGTTTTTTGATTTAGTTAACAGCTTGAGTTCTTGAAAACAAGTCATTATTCACCAATCAAAATCTTATATTTTGATGTTAAAACCCAAAAATAATCAAAGGGAAATGAAGGTTTAGGATTGTATAAGCTTACCCAAGTGATTTCAAAAAACCTTTCCAAAATTATCACAATGGTTTCTCAAGCTCATTATTTAAAAGTGGGGCTTAAACCCCAACATTTGCAGGCCAAAAAACTGTTCCAAGTGTCGCAAAAGTGACCCTCAAAAATCTCGGGCATTAATAAAGTGAAGCCTCCTTCACTTAAGTGAAGGTCGTTTAAGAGACAGATCCTTTGCTTAAACGAAGGTCACTTAAGCGACAGGACATTCGCATAACAAAGCCTCAAGACACCAACAACTCATCAAACTCTCAAAACATAAAAAGGATATGTGGGATTCATTTCTTGTACACACAAAGCATACATAAAAATGAATTCTACTCGATTCCAGACTAAATATAACCATCTAAACACTAATCCGAGGTCTCCTTGTTCCGATATCCGTGAAAACTACAAGAAACTAACTAGCGCTGTAAAATACTAAATTAAGCTTGGAACCTCTAAAAAATTAATTAAGACCTCAACTAGGCTTAAAATCATCCTCCTAATATAATGAAATTATTAGAATGTTGATCGGAGCATCCGAACCTCGACTGTTGACCAAACTCAACCCAAATGCTATATTTTCTAATAATTCACAACTTAGGACCTCAAATATTCAAAAAGATACAGAAACTGAAACAAAAACTCTGAAAGACTAGATTTCATACTACGGAACTAATGGGATAGACGAAATTTTATTTTGGCACTCGAAACTCCAAAAGGCTTCAAAAATCACTTAATAATATAAGCCTTCCAAATTCTCAACTTTTAAGTCAAAGTTGAAAACTAACTTTTTAAATTAAAACTAATAGACTCAGGGTCGATATCGGGAGGGATAAATTGGTAAATTAATGGAACTTTGCAACAATGATCGATCGGTCGTTACATATATATTAAGCATCACTCCTTCATTTTCATTACATAGGCAAGACTTCTCTTTTTTAAAAGGTATTTTTAAACTTAATTAACTGCAACCACTAATATTTGTATATAGTCAACTTTCACCCAATTTAGTTCTTCATTTTCATAGAGTAAAATATATCTCTCTGCTTGGAATCTATTTGAGAAATTAAATCATGTCATTAATGTTGCAATTAATGTTACAATCACCTAATTAATTAAACACTATCCGCCACCACTCAACTGTTCCTTTCATTGAATAATAGATATTTCCCTTTTCTCTTTTATTAGGATGTTCATCATTCAGCTTTGTACACCATTCATTTTCACTGCATAAAAATTTCTGTAATTTTGCATTCTTTTGAAATTGGTGAGTTTTATTCTTTTCATTTTTTGTTTCACTTTTGAAATGAGGATAAGCGTTTTAGACCAGAGATCTGTTAAGATATCGATCTTACTTCTTAACATTCAATTATTTGTGCCACCAAGTTATTTTGAGAAATCATGTCGATCTGTTCATATCGTTTGATTCATAAAAGTGTTTGAATGAATATCTTTTGATGTTTGAGTCAGTCACTGGTCAATTTTTTCACTTTCTTATACTTTTTTACTTACATATTCAAACCTAGATTATTATGTTGGGACAACATGTTAGTTATAATATCATTGAATTAGTAAGTTTTAATGTATTCTTCTAAATTCACATAATTTTATCTTCTCTCAAGAGGGAAATCCATAATTGAGATGACAACAAATTTTATGCTTCTGATTTTTGCCTTGTTCTTTCTTGTCTCGTCCTTTTTATTATTTCCTTCAGAATTGAGATCGTGTCTTTTCTTCGTTTTGTTATATCATATAGAATGGACATCCAGTTATAAAACTGACTAAGTATAGACTAATATTTCTAATTTTTTTTCTTGCTGCAGACCATTTATATTGATAATACTCCTTCATTCTCCGATTCTTCAGTTTAAAAGGTGTTAACTGGTTTGTTGTCTATTAAGTCTTGTCTTATTTAAATTGTTCAACTACCTTTCCCATTTCATGAAATAATTTTGTTTTATTTGTTAGGGTCAACATTTTTTAGTGTCCCTATATGATGTTTTTGAAAAAGAAAATCAATATAAAATTCTTTTACATTTTATCTGGAAAATGATTTTCTAGTGAACTTTTTCATGAATTGTGTTTCATAATTTTCATCAAAAAAAAAATTATAAAGTTGATATTAATATTGTATTCAATTCGTAATCTTGTTCACAATCAATGAAATAATAGACATGTCATTTTAACTCTTTTCAATTTTTTTTGTTTTTGTTTTAGTGTACGATTTTATGCTGAAGCGTAGTGGGGTGAGGAGATTCCAACCTAGATGAGAAGATAAATGTATATATGTTTTCGGTTGCACAGAAAATATGTGTTGTTAATGCTTTAAAGGATCCATTACGAATTTTTTTATCCTTTTGAACATAAGCAATCCTAATCGCAAAACTTAGATCTTTTCCAAGATTTAGAAGAGCTATGTTCAAGAGGTATTTGTTTATTTTCCTTTTCACATAGATTTTAGGATTTAGCTTTTATTAGTTATTTTCTTTTCTATTTAATTTAACTGGTTGTAAATAATGTCAATAGAGTTTTGTTTTCCTTATATTAATCAAGCTAAAGTTTTTAAATTTGCATAACATTGAGTTAATTAAAAAGACTTGACTTCTACCAAAAAAAAAATAGCTATGAATACGGTAGGTGTTGAAGTTAAATTATTAGTTTAATTTAAAGCAAGATTATGTTATGATGAGTTTTCATGATTGTTTTACTTTTGAAGTCAATTTCATGTTAATAGTATTTAAAAAGTTTGAAAATTATGTCCTACTGACAGCTATAGTACTGAATTTAGCGCCTACCTTTGATGAAGTAGTATCACTACAACAAGAGAGACATCTAATGACAATAGAATTTATTTTGAAGAATAATATTTAGTTGGAATTAAATGTCATTTTATCCAGAGTCGCTAAAGATTTTAACTGCATTTACATAAAGGGTTAGTTATAGATATTATCATATTTATTATAGTTGCTAAATATGATACATTCAACTATATTATTGTAGTTATAATTGTTGCTAAGTGCATTTTGATTTAGTTAACAGCTTGAGTTCTTGAAAAAAAGTCATCATTCACCAATCAAAATCTTATATTTTGATGTTAAAACCCAAAAATAATCAAAGGGAAATGAAGGTTTAGGATTGTATATGCTTACCCAAGTGATTTCACAAAACCTTTCCAAAATCATCAAAATGGTTTCTCAAGCTCATTATCAAAAAAAAGGGGCTTAAACCCCAATATTTGCAGGCCAAAAACCGTTCTAAGTGTCGCAAAAATGACCCTCAAAAAGCTCGGGCATTAAAAAAGTGAAGCCTCCATCACTAAAGTGAATGTCGCTTAAGCGACATATCGTTTGCTTAAGCGAAGGTCGCTTAAGAGAAAGGACATTCGCATAACCAAAGACTCAAGACACCAACAACTCAGCAAACTCTCAAAACGTGAAAAGGATATGCGGGATTCAGTTGTTGAACACACAAGCCATTCATGGAAATGAATTCTACTCGATTCCAGACTAAATGGAACCATCTAAACACTAATCCGAGGTCTCCTTGTCCCGATATCCGTGAAAACTACAAGAAACTAACTAGAGCCTTAAAAGTCTAAAACAAGCTTAGGATCTCTCAAAAATTAATTAAGACCTCACCTAGGCTTACAATCATCCTTCTAATATAATGGAATTCTCAAAATGTTTAATCTCAGCATCCGAACCTCGACTGTTGACTAAAGTCAACCCAACGGCTATATTTTCTACTAATTCACCACTTAGGCCTCAAATATTCAAAAAGATACGGAAACTGAAACAAAAACTCTGAAAGACTAGATTTTATATTACGGAACTAATGGAATAGACGAAATTTTATTTTGACACTCGAAACTCCAAAAGGCTTCAAAAATCACTTTCTTAATAATATAAGCCTTCCAAATTCTCAACTTTTAAGTCAAAGTTGAAAACTAACTTTTCAAATTCAAACTAATAGACTCAGGGTCGATATCGAGAGGGATAAAATGGTAAACTAATGGAACTTTGCAACAATGATCGATCGGTCGTTACATATATAATAAGCATCACTCCTTCATTTTCATTACATAGCCAAGACTTCTCTTTTTTAAAAGGTATTTTTAAACTTAATTAACTGCAACCACTAATATTTATATATAGTCAACTTTCACCCAATTTAGTTCTTCATTTTCATAGAGTAAAATATATCTCTCTGCTTGGAACTTATTTGAGAAATTAAATCATGTCATTAATGTTGCAATTAATGTAACAATCACCTGATTAATTAAACACTACCCCCACCCCTCAACTGTTCCTTTCATTGAATAATAGATATTTCCGTTTTCTCTTTTATTAGGATGTTCATCATTCAGCTTTGTACACTATTCATTTTCACTGCATAAAAATTTCTTTAATTTTGCATTCTTTTGAAATTGGTGAGTTTTATTCTTTTCATTTTTTGTTTCACTTTTGAAATGAGGATAAGCGTTTTAGACCAGAGATCTGTTAAGATATCGATCTTACTTCTTAACATTCAATTATTTGTGCCACCAAGTTATTTTGAGAAATCATGTCGATCTGTTCGTATCGTTTGATTCATAAAAGTGTTTGAATTAATATCTTTTGATGTTTGAGTCAGTCATTGATCAATTTTTTCACTTTCTTATACTTTTTTACTTGCATATTCAAACCTAGATTATTATGTTGGGACAACATGTTAGTTATAATATCATTGAATCAGTAAGTTTTAATGTATTCTTCTAAATTCACATAATTTTATCTTCTCTCAAGAGGGAAATCCATAATTGAGATGACAACAAATTTTATGCTTCTTTTTTTTGCCTTGTTCTTTCTTATCTCGCCCTTTTTATTATTTCCTTCAGAATTGAGATCGTGTCTTTCCTTCGTTTTGTTATATCATATAGAATGGAGATCCAGTTATAAAACTGACTAAGTAGAGACTAATATTTCTTTTTTTTTTCTTTCTGCAGACCATTAATATTGACAATGCTCCTTCATTCTCCAGTTCTTTAGTTTCAAAGGTGTTGACTGGTTTGTGGTTTATTAAGTCTTGTCTTATTAAAATTGTTCAACTACCGTTCCCATTTTATGAAATAATTTTGTTTTATTCGATAGAATCAACATTGTAAGTGTACCTATATGGTGTTTTTGAAAAAAAAAATCAATATAAAATTCTTTTGACTTTATTTGGAAGATGATTTTCTAGTGAACTTTTTCATGGATTGTGTCTCATAATTTTCATTAAAAAAATATTATAAAGTGGATATCAATATTGTATTCAATTCGTAATCTTGTTCACAATCAATGAAATAATAGACATGTCATTTTAACTTTTTTTATTTTTTTATTTTTATTTTCGTGTATGATTTTATGATGAAGCGGGGTGGGGTGAGGGGGGATCCTATCTAGATTAGAAAGTAAATGTATATTTATTTTGGGGTGCACAGAAAATGTGTTGTTAATGCTTTAAAGGATCTATTATGAAATTTTAATCCTCTTAAACATAGGCAATTCCACTAGCAAAACTTACATCTTTTCAAACATTTAGAAGTGCTATGTTAAAGAGATATTTGTTTATTTTCCTATACACATAGATTTTAGGATTTAGCTATTATTGGTTTAATTTTTTTTCTATTTAATTTAACTTGTTGTTAATAATGTCAATAAAGTTGAAATAAAAACATGATTTTACCAAAAAAAAAATTAGCTATGAATACTGTAGGGGTTGAGGTTAGATTATTAGTTTCATTCAATGCAAGATTATGTTATACTGAGTTTTCTTGATTGTTTTATTTTTAAAGTCAATTTCATGTTAAAAATATTTTAAAGTTTGAAGATTATGTCCTACCGACTGCTTGAACTAGTGAGGGTCTTCATTGAGAAAATTGTACTCATTTTAGCGCCTACCTTTGGTAAAGTAGTATCACTACAAGAAAAGAGACATCTAATGACAATAAATTTTTATTTTGGAGAAAAATATTTAATGAAAATTAAATTAATGTTATTTTATCCAAAGTCACCTAAAGATGTTAACTGCATTTACATAAAGGGTTACAGATATTATCATATTTACCATAGTTACTAAATATGATATAGTCAACTATATTATTATAGTTAAATAATTGTTGCTAAGTGCTTTTTGATTGTAGTGTATCAAAATTTAAAAGGATACTACCTGAATCTTTATTGTATCACGTTAAAATTAAGATCATCTTACGTTTACTCTAGAATGTTTGTTAACTTCAACTTCCGTCGAACTTATTCTTACATCCTCCTGTATGACATATGTAAAAGAGAAAATTTTCTCATATATGTAACATGTTTTAGACTATTCAATTTTTCCACTTTGAGCATGCAACTTTTATTTATCTCAAAAAAATGATACGAAGAAGATGTGATTAATTTTATTTGCAAAGTCGTGTTTGAGTGAGTTTTATAAACACTAACATAAAGTTTTAAGGTTCTATTTGAGGTTTTTTGAGCAATTTTTTGAATTTACTAGTGATTGAATTGTTTAGCTTTGATAGGTTAGTATAATTTTCTAAGGATTCTCAGATGGAAACTTAAAATTCTAATGAGAGAAATAGATTCTCCAATCAAACTTTGGATGGTTGCACTTTGAAATTTTCAAATCTCTCTAATGGAATTGAGGAAAATGAAATAGACTTAAATGAAAGGAGCAATTATGCCAGAGGAAGTATATTCATGCCTAGAACTTATCATATGGTGAATGACCTTGTAAGTGGTGTTAAATATATATTTTGCTCAGGCCTTCACAAAGTTTTCCAAATGATCCTAAAAGCTCTTTTAAAGTGCAAAACATATGACACGCTCCAACAACTTTGTTTTTTCAGAGTACACACTTTCATGGACCTTCTCGCACTATCAACGACTTTCCAAGTGGTGTCACAATTAGTGACCTCATACCATCTCAAAGCCCTTCAGAAAATGCTAGAAGATCTCTTGAAACGCAAAATTTATGGAATGCTCCAACAGTTTCATTTTCTCAGAATATAAACTTTCGTGGACCTTCTCGTACTGTAAGCGATTTTGTAGATGGTGTCAAAAATACTAGTTCCATACCATCAGAAAACCTTTCAGATAATGCTAGCAACTCTCGTTAAATGCAAAATTTATGGCATGCTCCAACTGCTTCATTTTCTCATAATACACACTTTCATGGAACTTCAAATTTGGATTTTGTGGAAAATAGTACACATCCAACATTCTTTGAGCAACATACAAACCATCATAGTGGTAGTTCATCTGCTTCAACACATCAATTTAATGCTTTTATCCAGCATTCAGGCGGTCCAGTGAGATATTTAAGAGAACATGGATTATGGGACACCGGAAGAGCTGTTTATTCTTGAGAAATAATATTGATTCTCAATCACTTTTCCTTGTAAGTGGTGAAAGTATCGCGGTTACTTTTCTATCCTAAAATGATTACGGTTTGTGTTGATAATATCTTCACTTATCTTTTCTTTGCATATTTGAATCATTATCTCGATATTCTTATAATTTTTTGTAACACCCCGTAGCCAAAAAAGACCAAAAATCAGTTTTTCAGAAAAATCTACAGGTACAGCCGACGTGACCATCGACTGACCGTAGCCTGACCTACGGTCCGTCCTGCACAACCGTCGATGGGATCAAAGACTCCCAAGAACTCAGCCGGGGAAAATTGGCTAAGTCTTGATCGACGGACGTTCCGTAGGTGGACCCACGGTCTTTAGGTTCGACCAGGGGTGGGAATTCGCAGACAGTTAAGGGGGAAATGCATTTGGGTCAACTTCAAACAATCATAACTCTTATCACAAAAAGAAATAGGTGTCTCATGACATACCAAAAGATAGATAATTGAATTAGCTTTCTATAGCCACCAACCTTGCTAAAATCAGTGCTCCGAGTAAAATGTTATGCCCATTTTAGTAAAGGCCTGTCGAATAGACCCAACCTAAGGACCCAAACGACGGACCGTCGATTGAATGACGGACCGTCTGTCCAGGCCGTCGTTTGGTACGACAACAACTTACCCAGGGGTCTTTTGTTCTTTTCCCACTTTGTTTAAACTCTAAGATACGTCATTTTGACCCTAAGTCATCAGATTTTAGTCAGTTTAAGCCTAGAAACATAACTAAAACTTACCTAAGTCAAATCATTAATCAAAAGTTAGAAAATTAGAAGAAAGAAAGGAGAAAAAGGTCAAGAAAGCAACAAGGTTCCAGCAGTTCGAGCCCCGAAACCTAAGTATTTTTTTGTGAAGTTCATCACCAGGTATGTGGGATTTCACTAGTCGGTTCATTTCACCCATTGGGTCCCTAGTTTTCAGTCAGTTCTTGATTCTCTTATCATGATTAAATCTAGAACTTTGATAGAACTTCATGGATTTATTAAATATATATTCCAAATCAGATTGTAAAGTTATTATTTAGATTATCGCATGAATTTCAGAACCCTAGCTTTGTATTTCTTTAGTTCTCGAATTACATATGCTAGGTCAGATATTTCACTTATTCAGTTATACAGGCTTCAATTTTTGATGTATCATTATCAGATTAAATATTGTATTCCCAATTTGCATGTTCAGTTCCGAGCTATCCAGTATTTACAGAAAATTCAGATATAATCAGTTAACTACATAAATCAATGGGAGTAGCATTAATACCGAGTTGGACTAGGGTTCAGCGTACCTAAATAGTCCCAGAACTACTAGCCACGTAGGTTGTAAGTCCCCTCTGTGGGCAAACAGTTTAGCGATTATGCCAGCATGCCTTTATACCTTTGGCAGGGTATATTAGGTCCTTTCGGTGGGGCGTATATATCGGACTCCACATTTAGCTCATGTGGTTTTATTATCGGTTATTAGTAGCTCCCACAATTCAGTTAGATTCTATTGCATTGACCATTTATCAGTATATTCAGTATTCAGTTTCAGCATGTTATAAATTGGTCATTGCATTCAGTTAGCTCAGAATTCTCTATATCATGTTCAGATTATTATACGTGCTTTTGTGCTTGTTCAGTTATGTTTTGTTTCAGTTTTATTCTATCCTACATGCTCAGTACCCTTCAAATACTGACGCATACGTGCGCTATATCTTCTCGTGATGTAGTTTCAGGTTCTTAGCATCCAGATCACGCTTAGATCGATTTCCGATCTCCAGTTTAGCAGATTCAGTGGTGAGTCCTCATTCTCCGAGGAAAATAGTTATGAGTTTCTTTCCAGTATTTAGTCTTTTAGTTTCAGTTTTGCTAGATTTAGCTGGGGCTTGTCCCAGTATTTCTAGTCAGTTAGAGGCTTATTTCAGACATAGTTAGTTTCAGCTTAGTGTTGAGTTAATAACTTCTGTGTATTAAACTCATTGTTTTCAAATGTATTAGTTATAGAATATGGGTGTTCCCCATATTTTTAGTCTAAATTATGATTTAGCTTCCGCATTCAGTTTATTATCTTTAGTATGCTCAAGATCATGCCATCAGGGTTAGCTTGGGATCACTTGCGGTCCTAGGTTCCGTGTCCGCGTCTCGGGGGTAGCTCGGGGCGTGACAAACTTGGTATCAGATCACTAGGTTTAAGAGTCCTAAGATGTCTAAAAAGCCGCGCTAAGTATAGTCCTGTTCATAGGTGTGAAGTGCACCACATCTATTGAGAGGGAGGCTACAAAGTGTTTTAGGAAAACTTCACTTTCTTGTTACTCTTATCGTGTGTAAGGTATGATCTTATTCCACTCTAACTTGACATTTTACTTTTCATATCATTCCTCCTCATAGAGCTAACACTAGGAATGCGAACGCTAGGAATGCAAACGCAGCTCCTCCAGTCCCAGATCAAGAAGTCTCCAATGCTGAGTTCAGGAATGCCATACAAATGTTGGCTCAGAGTATGACCCACCAAAACAATCGGGTTCCTGCTCCTGTGAAAAAATGGTGGATCAGCAGCAGCAAGGGTCCATGACTTTGTTAGGATGAATACCCCTGAGTTCTTAGGATCGCAGACTAATGAGGATCCTCAGAGTTTCTTGGATGAGATTAAGAAGATCTTTGATGTAATGCAAGTCACTGGGAATGATCGGGTTGAGTTGGCATCATATCAGCTAACGAATGTTGCTCATATCTGGTACACTCAGTGGAAGAAAAATAGGGGTACAGATGCAGCTCCTATCACTTGGGATTGTTTTAGTGAGACTTTTCTCGACAGGTTTTTCCCAATAGAGTTGAGAGAAGCAAAGGCTCAAGAATTCATGAACTTGAGGCAGGGAAACATGATGGTCCATGAGTATGGGCTGAAGTTTAACTAACTCTCCAAGTATGCTCCTCACATGGTTGCTGACTCCAGGGCTCAGATGAATAAGTTCTTGTATAGAGTGTCAGATTTAGTAAAGACAGAGTGCATAAATGCTATGTTGCTTGGAGATATGAACAACTCTAGGCTTATGACTCATGCTCAGCAGGTTGAGGGTGATAAGCTTAGGGAACAGGCTAAGGAAAATAAGAAGGCTAGGAATAGGAACTATGACTATTCTCAGCAGAAATCGGGTGGTGGAAATCGTTCGCATAGTCAGCAGAAGTTTTCAGCTCCAGCCCCTTCGTCAGCTAGTGTTCCATCCTCCAAGAACAGGTTTGACCAGAAGGTTAGAGCACCAGGCTCTAAGTCTCAGGAAAGTGTTTCAGGCACCAAGACTTACCTCACTTGCCCTAAGTGTGGTAAGAACCATCCGGGCGAGTGTCTCGCAGGAAAAGAAGGATGTTTTGGGTGCGGTCAGTCTGGTTACAGGTTGAGGGATTGTCCCTCTAGACAGGGTCAAGGAGGTGGAAATGGTAGAGCTTAGTCTACAACCTCATCATCACCAGCAAGTCGCCCAACTCAGCAGGGTAACTCATCCGGTACAGGTGTCGGTCAGCGCCAGAACAGGTTGTATACTCTTCAGGCTCACCAGGATCAGGAAGATTCTCTTGATGTAGTCACTGGTACGTTAAGAATCTTTGACCTTGATGTTTATGCATTTTTAAATCCAGGGGATACTCTTTCTTTTGTAACTCCTTACATAGAAGTCCAATTCAGTGTCAATCCAAAAACTCTCTCAGAACCTTTCTCAGTCTCTACTCTAATCGGTGACCCAGTTATAGCTAGACGAGTATACAGAAATTGCCCTGTCACAGTCTCTCAGAAAGTCACAGATCTTGTAAAGTTAGAAATGGTAGACTTCTATGTCATTCAAGGCATGGATTGGTTACATTCATGTTTTGTCTCAGTCGATTGTAGAACTAGGATTGTTCATTTTAGTTTCCAAACGAACAAATCTTAGAATGGAAGGGTAGTAGCTTAGCACCTATGGGTCGATTCATTTCTTACCTTAAGGCCAGAAAGATGATCTCTAAGGGTTATCTCTATCATCTAGTTCGGGTTAAGGATTCTAGTTCTGAAACCCCAACTCTTGAGTCAGTTCCAGTAGTCAATGAGTTTCCAAAAGTGTTTCCAGAATATCTTCTCGGAGTCCCTCCTGAAAGGGAAATCGACTTTGGAATTGATCTCCTACCAGATACCCAGCCTATTTCTATACCTCCTTACAGAATGGCTCCAGCAGAGCTTAAGTAATTGAAAGAGAAGTTGAAAGACCTCCTAGATAAGGGTTTCATCAGACCTAGTACTTCACCATGGGGTGCACCAGTGTTGTTCGTAAAGAAGAAAGATGGTTCTCTCAGAATGTGCATTGACTATAGACAGTTGAACAAGGTCACAATCAAGAATAAGTATCCCATCCCCAAGATTGATGACTTGTTTGACCAACTTCAGGGTACTAGCCATTTCTCAAAGATAAACCCTAGATCGGGTTATCATCAGCTCAAAGTCAGAGATAGTGACATTTCGAAAACAGACTTCAGAACTCCATATGGTCATTATGAATTTTTGTTTATGTCATTTGGACTAACAAATGCTCCTACAACTTTCATGGATTTGATGAACAGAGTGTTCAAACAGTACTTGGACTTGTTCGTTATCGTCTTAATTGATGATATGCTCATTTACTCTACGAATGACGAAGAATATGCAAGTCATTTGAGAGTTGTTCTGCAGACTCTCAAAGATCGCCAGTTATTCGCTAAGTTTAGAAAATGTGAGTTCTGGTTGCAATCTGTTGCTTTCCTTGATCACATTGTAACTATCGAGGGGATCTGAGTGGATTCGCAGAAGATAAAAGCAGTAAAATAATGGCCCAGACCTACTCTGCTACAGATATCATAAGTTTCCTAGGTCTAGCGGGTTATTACAGAAGGTTCGTGGAAGGATTTTCATCCATAGCCTCACCATTGACTAGGTTGACTAAGAAGATGGTCAAGTTTCAATGGTCAGATTATTGTGAGAAAAGCTTTGCAGAATTGAAGACTAGATTAACTACAGATCCTGTCTTGACTCTACCAGAGGGGTCAGATGGTTATGTGATCTACTGCAACGCATCCAGAGTTGGCCTTGTTTGTGTGTTGATGCAACGAGATAAGGTTATAGCTTATGCTTCTAGACAGCTTAAGGTGCATGTAAAGAACTATCCAACTCATAACCTCAAGCTTGCAGCAGTGGTGTTTGCACTCAAGATATGGAGACACTACTTGTATGGTGTTCATGTAGATGTGTTCACTGACCATAAGAGCCTTCAGTATGTGTTCACCCAGAAAGAGTTGAATCTTCGCCAGAGGAGATGGCTTGAGTTCCTTAAGGATTATGATATGAGAGTTCATTATCATCCTAGTAAGGCGAACGTAGTAGAAGACGCTCTTAGTAGACTATCTATGGGTAGTGTAGCCCATGTTGAGGAAGAAAGGAAAGAGCTAGTGAAGGATGTTCACAGGCTTGCTCGCTTGGGAGTTCGCCTTATGATCATATCAGACAGTGGTGTAACGGTTCAGAATGGGGCAGAATTGTCTTTGGTAGTGGATGTAAAGGAAAAGCAAGACAATGATCCAATCTTGCTTGAACTTAAGGGTGCAGTCCACAATCAGAGAGTGGAGGTTTTCTCCCAAGGGGAAAATGGTGTACTTCGCTATCAGGGTAGATTGTGTGTTCCTGATGTGGGCGATTTGAGAAAATATATTCTTTCAGAAGCCCATAACTCCAGGTATTCTATTCATCTAGGTGCCACTAAGATGTACCGCGATCTTCGGGAAGTCTATTGGTGGAATGGCATGAAGAGGGATATAGCAGATTTTGTGAGTAAGTGCCCAATTGCCAGCAAGTCAAGGTAGAACATCAGAAACCAGGGGGTATGACTCAAGAGATCGATATTCCTACTTGGAAGTGGGAAGTGATCAATATGGATTTCATCACAGGGTTACCGCGTACTCGCAGACAACATGACTCCATTTGGGTGATAGTCGATAGGATGACCAAGTCTTCTCGCTTTTTGGCGGTCAAGACTACAGATTCGGCAGAGGACTATGCCAAGCTTTACATTAATGAGATTGTGAGGTTACATGGGGTTCCTTTGTCTATCATCTCAGATAGAGGTCCTCAGTTTACCTCTCATTTCTTGAAGTCATTTTAGAAGGGTCTTGGTACTCAAGTTAACCTTAGCACAAAATTTCTTCCGCAGACGGATGGACAGGCAGAGCGTACCATTCAGACCCTAGAGGATATGTTGAGAGAGTGTGTGATCGATTTCAAGAGTAGTTGGGATTATCACCTTCCTCTTATAAAGTTCGCTTATAACAATAGCTACCATTCCAGCATTCAGATGGCCCCTTATTAGGCTTTGTATGGGCGTAGATGTAGATCTCCTGTTGGTTGGTTTGAAGTAGGTGAATCAGCTTTAATAGGTCCAGATTCAGTCCTTCATGCTATGGAGAAAGTGCAACTCATTAGAGATAGACATAAGACAGCCCAGAGTCGTCAGAAATCTTATGCAGATGTAGGAGAAGGGAACTAAAGTTCCAAGTTGATAATTGGTTTTTTCTTAAAGTCTCACCTATTAAAGAGGTGATGAGATTTGGCAAGAAAGGGAAGCTCAATCCTAGATCTGTAGGCCTTTACAAGATCTTGAAAAGGGTTGGCAAGGTGGCATATGAGTTAGAGTTACCAACAGACTTAGCAGCAGTGCATCCGGTCTTCCACATCTCACTCTTGAAGAAGTGTGTGGGTGACCCAGCCTCTATAGTGCCATTAGAGAGTGTGGCAGTGAAAGATAGTCTTTCTTATGAGGATGTACCAGTTGAGATTCTTGACCGTCAGGTTAGAAGGTTGGAAAACAAAGAAATTGCTTCAGTCAAGGTTTTGTGGAGGAGTCAGTCCGTAGAGGGAGCTACTTGGGAAGCAGAAGCAGCCATGAAAGCCAAGTATCCTCACCTCTTTCCTTCCGATTCTACTCCAGCTTGAGGTAATAGTTCCTCTTCAGTTTTCCAGTCATTCATGCATAAATTCAGTTGTAGAATCATGTTCCCTCAGTTTGTACTTGTATTTTCAGCGTATTTGCATGTTCTCGGAACTCAATTCAGTCAGAAACTCAGTTCTCAATATTTAGTAGTAGGGTTTGAAGCTCTGTCCCTCTATTTCAGCTAGTTTAGTCTTCATTCAAGGACGAATGTTCCCAAGGGGGAGATAATGTAACACCATGTATCCAAAACAGACCAAAAATAAGTTTTTTCAGAAAAATCTGCAGGTGCAGCCGACGTGACCATCGACGGACCATATACTGACGCACGGTCCGTCTTGCACAACCGTCGATGGGATCAGAGACTCCCAAGAACTCAGCCGGGGAAAATTGGTTAAGTCTTGATTGACGGATGAACCTACGGTCCGTAGGTCAGACGATGGTCCGTAGTCCATGACCGTCGATCGAGACCCCCTTCATCCACTCTCTGACAAGGACCACGGGTGACCAACACGGTCCGTAGGTCCGACCATGGGTGGGAATTCGCAGACAGTTAAGCGGGAAATGCAGTTGGGTAAACTTCAAACGATCGTAACTCTTAGCACAAAATGAATTGGGTGTCCCATGACATTCCAAAAGATAGATAATTTAATTATCTTTCCATATCCACCGATATTGCTAAAATCAGAGCTTTGAGTAAAACGTTATACCCATTTTAGTAAAGGTCTGTCGAACAGACCCAACCTACGGACCCAAACAACGGATCGTCGATTGAACGACGGAACGTGTGTCCAGGCCGTCATTTGGTCTGACAGCAACTTACCCAGGGGTTTTTTGGTCTTTTCCCACTTCATTTAAACTCTAAGATACGTCGCTTTGACCCTAAATCTTCAGATTTTAGTCATTTTAAGCCTAGAAACATAACTAAAACTTACCTAAGTCAAATCATTAATCAAAAGTTAGAAAATTAGAAGCAAGAAAGGAGAAAAAGGTCAAGAACCCTAGTTCAAGAACGCAGCAAGGTTCCAGCAGTTCGAGCCCCTAAACCTAAGTATTTTTCTGTGAAGTTCATCACCAGGTATGTGGGATTTCACTAGTGGGTTCCTTTCACCCATTGGGTCCCTAATTTTCAGTCAGTTCTTGATTCTCTTATCATGATTAAACCTAGGGTTTCTAGAACTTTGATAGAACTTCATGGATTTATTAAATATATATTCCAAATAAGATTGTAAAGTTATTATTTAGATTATCGCATGAATTTCAGAACCCTAGCTTTGTATTTCTTTAGTTCTTGAATTACATATGCTAGGTCAGATATTTCAGTTATTCAGTTATACAAGCTTCAGTTTTTAATGTATCATTATCAGATTAAATGTTGCATTCCCAGTTTGCATGTTCAGTTTTGAGGTATCCAGTATTTACAGGAAATTCAGACATAATCAGTTAACTACATAAATCAATGGGAGTAGCATTAATACCGAGTTGGACTAGGGTTCAGCGTACCCAAATAGTCCTAGAACTACTAGCCACGTAGGTTGTAAGTCCCCTCTGTGGGCAAACAATTTAGTGATCACGCCAGCATGCTTTTATACCTTTGGCAGGGTATATTGGGTCCTCTCGATGGGGCGTATACATCGGACTCCACATTTAGCTCATGTGGTTTTATTATCGATTATTATTAGCTCCCACAGTTCAGTCAGACTCTATTGCATTGACCATTTATCAGCACATTCAGTATTCAATTTCAGCATGTTATAAATTGGTCATTGCATTCAGTTAGCTCAGAATTCTCTATATCATTTTCAGATTATTATACTTGCTTTTGTGCTTGTTCAGTTATGTTTTGTTTCAGTTTTATTCTATCCTACATGCTCAGTACCCTTCAAGTACTGACGCATACGTGCACTACATCTTCTCGTGATGTAGTTTAAGGTTCTCAGCATCCAGATCACGCTTAGATCGATTTCTGATCACCAGTTTAGCAGATTCAGTGGTGAGTCCTCATTCTCCAAGGACAATAGTTATGAGTTTCTTTCCAGTATTTAGTCTTTTAGTTTCTGTTTTGCAAGATTTAGCTGGGGCTTGTCGCAGTATTTCTAGTCAGTTAGAGGCTTATTTCAGACATAGTTAGTTTCAGCTTAGTGTTGAGTTAATAACTTCTTTGTATTAAACTCATTGTTTTCAAATGTCTCAGTTATAAAATATGGGTATTCCCCATCTTTTCAGTCTAAATTATGATTTAGCTTCCGCATTCAGTTTATTATATTTAGTATGCTCAAGATCATGCCAGTAGGGTTAGCTTGGTATCACTTGTGGTTTTAGGTTCCGTGTCCGCGTCTCGGGGGTAGCTAGGGGCGTGACATTTTTTAACAATTTAGTTGGACATTTAGGGTGGGATTATCGTGGAGACAGGTCATAGGGATAATCCTATTGTTATAGAGGTCATCATTCTTCAATATCTAGTGTGATTTTAGATTTCATTTACCTCTTTTTGTTTTATCATTGAGTTCTTTAATAGTCATATTGAAGAACACATAATACATGGTCTCCACTTGTTATTAAATGATTTTTCCAATTCATATTATACTTGCATGAGTAGCTAAAGTTATTTTGTCATACTATATCAGGATATGTCTATTCTCTTAGTTGTCCTTTATCTTTACTTGTCAAAAGTAATCTTGATATGTTGAATATGTTATTTCTTATCATACATACCTTTCATGAAATGTGTAGTAATGATAGTAAACAAAGCGGTCCATTGCTACAGAGAATTTAAAGTTACAGGATGATGAAGAAGATGAACATGGTGATTCTCAACATGATGACATTTTTTATGACGGGGAAATGTCATATGAGGTAATAAACTAAGATAAATTACATGAAAATGTGATATGATTAAAGTAATGGATGTATTTTAAAATAACAAGTGATTTGTATATTAGGCGTTGTTGTCACTGCAAGAACATATAGGTGGCGTAGAAACTGGATTGAAGAAAAACGTTATTTCTAAGCTTCTGAAGTAGAGCAAGTACCAATCAGACAAGAAAAAAATTATAGTGAATCTTGCTGCATATGTTTGGTAAGGAGCAAAAAACTTTGGTTGCTTCCACTTTTACTTTAAAGCTTGTCGACAACCTTATTCAATTATATGTTTTTTTAATCTGGTATATATAGGACACTTATGATGTCAGGATAGAACTAGGAAAAATTTATTGCGGACATGAATTTCATTATCAATGCATCAGAAGGTGGCTGAAGAGAAACAATTCTTTTCCCATTTGCAGAAGGATTGCTTTCACTCCGTACGATAAAAATCTTCGGTTCTCATCTTATTCAGTCAACTTCTCATACCTACTTTTTAGTTGATTGGTTTGGTTGACACATTACGTTGTTTTGTGTCTTGTTGATTGATGGAGTATAAAATGATGGAGTAGAATTATTCAAATGATAAACTATGGATGTACATTTTCAGTTTGGCGTCTTTCTTAGCTTTCAGTATGAGTCATGAAATCAATCATTGTATCAACTTTAGATTGGAAAATGTCATTTTTTACTTTTTTGGTATGGTGTCTTTTCAATATGAACAAACTTATTAATTAATACTTTTGAGATTTTAGTTTCCATCAAAGTACTAATAATATTATTACCTTAAAATATTTTCTATTGCCCAAATTTCTCTGTCAATCTTTTCGGCATATAAAAGAAATAGTGACATTATTTATTTTGATAGTAGATTGAATTGTAGAATTTTGATTAATCATATTCTAGATATTTGAAAATGATGATGTATCATGAATCAATATTTTGTGTTATTTTTCCATGTTTGGTGAAATTCTGATAATTAACTCTTTTCTAATTATTAAAAAATGGGGCTTCAACCCCACCATTTGCAGGCCATAAAACCCATCCAAGTGTCGGAAAAGTGACCCTCAAAAAGGTCGGGCATTAAAAAAGTGAAGGTCGTTTAAGTGAAGGATCCTTTGCTTAAACAAAGGTCTCTTAAGCGACATGACATTCGCATAACCAAAGCCTCAAGACACCAACAACTCAGCAAACTCTCAAAACATAAAAACGATATGCGGGATTCAGTTCTTGTACACACAAAGCATACACGAAACTGAATTCTACTCGATTCCAGCCTAAATGGAACCATCTAAACACTAATCCGAGGTCTCCTTGTCCCGATATCCATGAAAACTATAAGAAACTAACTAGAGCCTTAAAAGACTAAAACAAGCTTGGGACCTCTCAAAAATTAATTAAGACCTCACCTAGGCTTAAAATCCTCCTCCTAATATAATGGAATTCTCATAAAGTTGATGTGAGCATCCGAACCTAGATTGTTGACCAAAGTCAACCCAAAGGCTATATTTTCTACTAATTCACAACTTAGGACCTCAAATATTCAAAAAGAAACAGAAACTGAAACAAAAACTCTGAAAGACTAATTCCACATTGTAGAACTAATGGAATAGACGGAATTTTATTCCCAAACTCAAAACTCCAAAAGGCTTCAAAAATCACTTTCTTAATAATATAAGCCTTCCAAATTCTCAACTTTTAAGTCAAAGTTGAAAACTAACTTTTCAAACTCAAACATAAAAGACTCGGGGTCGATATCAGGAGGGACCAAATGGTAATTCATGGAACTTTACAACAATGACCGATCGGGTCGTTACATATATATATAGCATAACTCCTTCGATTGTTCATTTTCATTACATAGCCAAGAGCTCATCATTCAGCTTTGTACACCATTCATGTTCAATGCATAAAAATTTCTTTAATTTTGCATTCTTGCGAAATTGGTGAGTATTATCCTTTTCATTTTTTGTTTCACTGTTGAAATGAGGATAAGCATTTTAGGCTAGAGATCTGTTAAGGTATAAATCTTACTTCTTAAAATTCAATTATTTGTACCCCCAAGTTATTTTGAGAAATCATGTCGATTTGTTCATATCGTTTGATTCATAAAAGTTTTTGAATTAATATGTTTTGATGTTTGAGTCATTCATTGGACAATTTATTCATTTTCTTATAATTTTTTACTTGCTCATTCGAACCTAGATTATTATGTTGGGACAACATGTTAGTTATAATATCATTCAGTTAGTAAGTTTTAATGCATTCTTCTAAATTCACGTAATTTTATCTTCTCTCAAGAGGGAAATTCATAATTGAGATGACAACAAATTTTATGCTTCTGATTTTTGTCCTGTTCTTTCTTAATTCGTCCTGTTTATTATTTCCTTCAGAATTGAGATTGTGTCTTTCCTTTGTTTTGTTACATCATATAGAATGGAGATCCAATTATAAAACTAACTAAGTAGAGACTAATATTTCTTAATTTTTTCTTGCTGCAGACCATTAATATTGACAATACTCCTTCATTCTCTATCTTCAATTTTAAAGGTGTTGACTGGTTTGTGGTCTATTATGTCTTGTCTTATTGAAATTGTTCAATTAACGTTTCCATTTTATGAAATAATTTTGTTTCATTTGTTAGGATCAACATTTTTAGTGTCCATATATGGCGTTTTTGAAAAAAAATCAATATAAATGTCTTTTACACTTTATTTGAAAAATTATTTTCTAGTGGAGATTTTCATGTATTGTGTTTCATAATTTTCATCAAAAAAAATATTACAAAGTGGATACTCATATGTATTCAATTCGTAAACTTGTTCACAATCAATGAAATAATAGACATGTCTTTTTAACTCTTTTCACTTTAATATTTTTTTTGTTTTAGTGTACGATTTTATGGTGAAGTGTGGTGGGGTGAGGATATTCCAACCTAGATGAGAAAATAAATGTATATATGTTTTTGGTTGCACAGAAAATATGTGTTGTTAATGCTTTAAAGGATATTTTACGATTTTTTTATCCTTTTGAACATAGGCAATTCCATTCGCAAAATTTAAATAATTTTCGAGATTTAGAAGAGCTATGTTCTAGAGGTATTTGTTTATTTTCCTTTTCACATAGATTTTAGGATTTAGCTTTTATTGGTTATTTTCTTTTCTATTTAATTTAACTGGTTGTAAATAATGTCAATAGAGTTTTGTTTTCCTTACTTTAATCAAGCTAAAGTTTTTAAATTTGCATAATATTGAGTTAGTTAAAAAGACTTGACTTCTACAAAATAAAAATTAGCTATGAATACGGTAGGTGTTGAGGTTAAATTATTAGTTTAATTTAAAGTATGATTATGTTATGTTGAGTTTTCATGATTTTTTACTTTTGAAGTCAATATCATGTTAAAAGTATTTAAAAAGTTTGAAGATTATGTCCTACTGACAGCTATTGTACTCATTTTAGTGCCTACCTTTGATGAAGTAGTATCACTACAACAAGCGAGACATCCAATGACAATAGAATTTTATTTTGAAAAAAAATAATTTAGTGGGAATTGAATGTCATTTTATCAAGAGTCGCTAAAGATTTTAACTGCATTTACATAAAGGGTTAGTTATAGATATTATAATATTTATTATAGTTGCTAAATATGATACATTCAACTATATTGTTGTAGTTGTAATTGTTGCTAAGTGTTTTTTGATTTAATTAACAGCTTGAGTTCTTGAAAAAAAATCATCATTCACCAATCAAAATCTTATATTTTGATGTTAAAACCCAAAAATAATGAAAGGGAAATGAAGGTTTAGGATTGTATAAGCTTACCCAAGTAATTTCACAAAACCTTTCCAGAATCATCACAATGGTTTCTCAAGTTCATTATTTAAAAGTGGGGCTTAAACCCCAACATTTGCAGGCCAAAAAATTGTTCCATGTGTCGCAAAAGTGACCCTCAAAAAGCTCGGGCATTAATAAAGTGAAGCCTCCTTCACTTAAGTGAAGGTCGTTTATGCGACAGATACTTGGCTTGAACGAAGGTCACTTAAGCGACAGGACATTCGCATAACCAAAGCCTCAAGACACCAACAACTCATCAAACTCTCTAAACATAAAAAGGATATGTGGGATTCATTTCTTGTACACACAAAGCATACATAAAAATGAATTCTACTCGATTCCAGAGTAAATGTAACCATCTATACACTAATCCGAGGTCTCCTTGTCCCGATATCCGTGAAAACTACAAGAAACTAACTAGCGCCTTAAAAGACTAAAACAAGCTTGGGACCTCTAAAAATTAATTAAGACCTCACCTAGGCTTAAAATCATCTTCCTAATATAATGAAATTCTCAGAATGTTGATCGGAGCATCCGAACCTCGACAGTTGACCAAAGTCAACCCAAATGCTATATTTTCTAATAATTCACAACTTCGGACCTCAAATATTCAAAAAGACACAGAAACTGAAACAAAAATTTGGAAAGACTACATTCTACATTACGGAACTAATGGATTTGACGAAATTTTATTCCCACACTCGATACTTCAAAAGGCTTCAAAACTCACTTTCTTAATAATATATGCCTTGAAGATTCTCAACTTTTAAGTCAAAGTTGAAAACTAACTTTTCAAACTCAAACATAAAAGACTCGGGGTCGATATCGGGAGGGACAAAATGGTAAATTCATAGATCTTTACAACAATGACTGATCGGGTCGTTACATATATATTAGGCATCACTCCTTCGATTGTTCATTTTCATTACGTAGCCACGAGTTCTCTGTTTTAAAAGTTATTTTAAACTTACTTAACTGCAACCACTAATATTTGTATATAGTCAACATTCACCCAATTTAGTTCTTCATTTTCATAGAGTAACATATACTCTCTCTGCGTGGAATCTATTTGAGAAATTAAATCATATCATTAATTTTGCAATTAATGTTACAATCACCTAACTAATTAAACACTATCCCCCACCCCTCAACTGTTCCTTTCATTGAATAATTTATATTTCCCTTTTCTGTTTTATTAAGATGTTCATCATTCAGCTTTGTACACCATTCATTTTCACTGCATAAAAATTTCTTTAATTTTGCATTCTTGCGAAATTGGTGAGTTTTATTTTTTTAATTTTTTGTTTCACTGTTGAAATGGGGATAAGCATTTTAGTCTAGAGATCTGTTAAGATATAAATCTTACTTCTTAAAATTCAATTATTTGTACCATCAAGTTTTGTTTTGAGAAATCATGTCGATCTGTTCATATCGTTTGATTCATAAAAGCTTTTGCATTAATATATTTTGATGTTTGAGTCAGTCACTAGTCAATTTTTTCATTTTCTTATGACTTTTTAATTTCTCAATCGAACCTAGATAATTATGTTGGGACAACATGTTAATTCGTCCTGTTTATTATTTCCTTCAGAATTGAGATTGTGTCTTTCCTTCGTTTTGTTATATCATATAAAATGGAGATCAAGTTATAAAATTGACGAAGTAGAGACTAATTTTTCTTTTTTTTTTCTTGCTGCAGACCATTAATACTGACAATACTCCTTCATTCTCCGGTTCTTCAGTTTCAAAGGTGTTGACTGGTTAGTGGTCTATTAAGTCTTCTCTAATTGAAATTGTTCAACTACCGTTCCCATTTTTTGAATTTGTTTTATTTGTTAGGGTCAACATTATTTAGTGTCCGTATATGGTGTTTTTGAAAAAAAAAATCAATATAAAATTCTTTTACACTTTATTTGGAAAATAGTTTTCTAGTGAACTTTTTCATGGATTGTGTTTCATAATTTTCATTAAAAAAAATTATAAAGTGGATATTAATATTGTATTGAATTCGTAATTTTTTTCACAATCAATGAAATAATAAATATGTTTTTTAACTCTTCTCAATTAAATATTTTTGTTTGTGTTAGTGTACGATTTTATGCTGAAGCGTGGTAGGGCAAGGAGATTCCAACGTAGATGAGAAAATAAATGTATATATATTTTTCAGTTGCAGAGAAAATATGTGTTGTTAATGCTTTAAAGGATCTATTATAATTTTTTTTATCCTTTTGAACATAGGCAATCCCACTCGCAAAACTTAAATCTTTTCCATGATTTAGAAGAGCTATGTTCAAGAGGTATTTGTTTATTTTCCTTTTCACATAGATTTTAGGATTTAGCTTTTACTGGTTATTTTCTTTTCTATTTAATTAAAGTGGTTGTAAATAATGCCAATAGAGTCTTGTTTTCCTTATTTTAATCAAGCTAAAGTATTTAAATTTGCATAAAATTGAGTTAGTTAAAAAGACTGGACTTCTACAAAAATAATAAATTAGCTACGAATACAGTAGTTGTTTAGGTTAATTTATTAGTTTAATTTTAAGCAAGATTATGTTATGCTGAGTTTTCATGATTGTTTTACTTTTGAACTCAAATTTATGTTAAAAGTATTTATAAAGTTTGAAGATTATGTCCTACTAACAGCTATTTTACTCATTGTAGCGCCTACCTTTGATGAAGTAGTATCACTACAACAAAAGAGACATCTAATGAAATAGAATTTTATTTTGAAGAAAAATATTTAGTGGGAATTAAATTAATATCATTTTATCTCGAGTCGCTAAAGATTTTAACTGCATTTACATAAAGGGTTAGTTATAGATATTATAATATTTATTATAGTTGCTAAATATGATACATTCAACTATATTATTATAGTTATAATTGTTGCTAAGTCTTTTTTGATTTAGTTAACAGCTTGAGTTCTTGAAAAAAGTCATCATTCACCAATCAAAATCTTATATTTTGATGTTAAAACCCAAAAATAATCAAAGGAAAATGAAGGTTTAGGATTGTATATGCTTACCCAAGTGATTTCACAAAACCTTTCCAAAATTATCACAATGGTTTCTCAAGCTCATTATCAAAAAAAGGGTCTTCAACCCCAATATTTGCAGGCCAAAAAGCCTTTCCAAGTGTCGCAAAAATTACCCTCGAAAAGCTCAGCATTACAAAAGTGAAGCCTCCTTCATTAAAGTGAATGTCGCCTAAGCGACATATCGTTTGCTTAAACGAAGGTCGCTTAAGCGACAGGACATTCGCATAACCAAAGCCTCAAGACACCAACAACTCAGTAAACTCTCAAAACGTAAAAAGGATATGCAGGATTCAGTTCTTGTACACACAAGCCATACATGAAAATGAATTCTACTCGATTCCATACTAAATGCAACCATCTAAACACTAATCCGAGGTCTCCTTGTCCCGATATCCATGAAAACTACAAGAAACACCCTACGGCTTTAAAGACTAAAACAAGCTTAGGACCTCTCAAAAATTAATTAAGACCTCACCTAGGGTTAAAATCATCCTTCTAATATAATGGAATTCTCAGAATGTTTAATCTGAGCATCCGAACCTCGACTGTTGACTAAAGTCAATCCAAAGGCTATATTTTCTACTAATTCGCCACTTAGGACCTCAAATATTCAAAAAGATACAGAAACTGAAACAAAACTCTAAATGACTAGATTCCATATTACAGAACTAATGGAATAGACGAAATTTTATTTCGACACTCGAAACTCCAAAAGGCTTCAAAAATCACTTTCTTAATAATATAAGCCTTCAAAATTCTCAACTTTTAAGTCAAAGTTGAAAACTAACTTTTCAAATTCAAACATAATAGACTCAGGGTCGATATCGGGAGGGATAAAATGGTAAATTAATGGAATTTTGTAACAATGACCGATCGGGTCGTTACATATATATTAAGCATCACTCCTTCGATTGTTCATTTTCATTACATAGCCAAGAGTTCTCTTTTTTAAAAGTTATTTTTAAACTTAATTAACTGCAACCACTAATATTTGTATATAGTCTACTTTCACCCAATTTATTTCTTCATTTTCATAGAGTAAAATATATATCTCTGCTTGGAACTTATTTGAGAAATTAAATCATGTCATTAATGTTGCAATTAATGTTACAATCACGTGATTAATTAAACACTAGCCCCCACCCCTCAACTGTTCCTTTCATTGAATAATAGATATTTTCCTTTTCTCATTTATTAGGATGTTCATCATTCAACTTTGTACACCATTCATTTTCACTGCAGAAAAAATTCTTTATTTGCATTCTTGCGAAATTGGTGAGTTTATTTTTTAGTGTCCCTATATGGTGTTTTTGAAAAAAAAATCAATATAAAATTCTTTTACACTTTATTTGGAAAATGATTTTCTAGTGAACTTTTACATGGATTGTCTCATAATTTTCATTAAAAAAATGTTATAAAGTGGATATTAATATTGTATTCGATTCGTAATCTTGTTCACAATCAATGAAATAATAGACATGTAATTTTAACTCTTTTTAATTTTTTTTTATTTCGTGTATGATTTTATGATGAAGCGGGGTGGGGTGAGGGGAGATCCTATCTAGATTAGAAAGTAAATGTATATTTATTTTGGGGTGCACAGAAAATATGTGTTATTAATGCTTTAAAGGATCTATTATGAAATTTTAATCCGTTTGAACATAGGCAATTCCACTAGCAAAACTTATATCTTTTCAAAGATTTAGAAGAGCTATGTTAAAGAGATATTTGTTTATTTTCCTATACACATAGATTTTAGGATTTACCTATTAGTTCAATTTTCTTTTATATTTAGTTTAACTTGTTGTAAATAATGTCAATAGAGTTAAAATAAAAACTTGACTTTTACAAGAAAAAATTAGCTATGAATACTGTAGGTGTTGAGGTTAGATTATTAGTTTCATTCAATGCAAGATTATGTTATACTGAGTTTTCTTGATTGTTTTATTTTTAAAGTCAATTTCATGTTAAAAGTATTTTAAAGTTTGAAGATTATGTCCTACCGACAGCTTGAACTAGTGAGGGTCATCATTGAGAAAATTGTACTCATTTTAGCGCCTACCTTTTATAAAGTAGTATAACTACAAGAAAAGAGAAATCTAATGACAATACATTATTATTTTGGAGAAACATATGTAGTGAATATTAAATTAATGTCATTTTATCCAAAGTCACCTAAAGATGTTACCTCAATTGACATAAAGGGTTATAGATATTATCATATTTACCATAGTTACTAAATACGATATAGTCAACTATATTATTATAGTTAAATAATTGTTACTACGTGCTTTTTGATTGTAGTGTATTAAAATTTAAAAGGATACGACCAGAATCATTATTGTATCACGTTAAAATTTAGAACATCTTATGCTTACTCTAGAATGTTTGTTAACTTCAACTTCCGTCAAACTTATTCTTACATCCTCTTGTATGACATATGTAAAAGAGAAAATTTTCTCATAAATGTAACATGTTTTAGACTATTCAATTTTTCCACTTTGAGCATGCAACTTTTATTTATCTCAAAACAATGATACGAAGAAGATGTGATTAATTTAATTTGCAAAGTCATGTTTGAGTGAGTTTTATAAACACTAACATAAAGTTTTAAGGTTCTATTGAGCAATTTTTTGAATTTACTAGTGATTGAATTGTTTAGCTTTTATAGGTAAGTATAATTTTCTATGGATTCTCAGATGGAAAATTACAATTCTAATGAGAGAAATATATATTCTCCAATCAAACTTTGGATGGTAGCAATTTGAATTTTTCAAATCTCTCTATTGAAATTGAGGAAAATGAAATAGACTTAAATGTAAGGAGCAATTATGCCAGAGGAAGTATCTTCATGCATGGAACTTCTCATATGGTGAGTGACCTTGTAAGTGGTGTTAAATATATATTTTCTCAGGCCATCAAAAAGTTTTCCAAATGATCCTATAAGCTCTTTTAAAATGCAAAATATATGACGTGCTCCAACAACTTTATTTTTTCAGAGTACACACTTTCATGGACCTTCTCGCACTATGAGTGACTTTCCAAGTGGTGTCACAATTAGTGACCTCATACCATCTCAAAGCCCTTCAAATAACGCTAGAAGATCTCTTGAAACGCAAAATTTATGGAATGCTCCAACAGTTTCATTTTCTCAGAATATAAACTTTCGTGGACCTTCTCGTACTGTAAGCGATTTTGTAGATGGTGTCACAACTACTAGTTCCATACCATCAGAAAACCTTTCAGATAATGCTAGCAACTCTCGTCAAATGCAAAATTTATGGCATGCTATAACTGCTTCATTTTCTCATAATACACACTTTCATGGAACTTCAAGTATGGATTTTGTGTAAAATAGTATACATCCCACATTCTTTGAGCAACATACAAACTATCTTAGTGGTAGTCATCTGCTTCAACACATCAATTTAATGCTTTTATCCAGCATTCAGGCGGTCGAGTGAGATATTTAAGAGAACATGGATCATGGGACACAGGAAGAGATGTTTATTTCTTGAGAAATAATATTGATTCTCAATCACTTTTCCTTGTAAGTGGTGAAAGTGTCGCAGTTACTTTTCTATCCCAAAATGATTGCGGTTTGTGTTGATAATATCTTCACTTATCTTTTCTTTGCATATTTGAATCATTATCTCGGTATTCTTATAATCTTTTAACAATTTATTTGGACATGTAGGGTGGCATTATCATGGAGCCAGGTCACAGGGATAATCCTATTGTTATAGAGGTCATCATTCTTCAATATCTAGTGTGATTTTAGTTTTCATTTACCTCTTTTATTTTACCATTGAGTTCTTTAATAGTCAAATTGAAGAACACATAATACATGGTCTACACTTGTTACTAAATGATTTTTCCAATTCATATTATACTTGCATGAGTATCTAAAATTATTTTGTCAAACTATATCAGGATATGTCTATTCTCTTAGTTGTCCTTTATCTTTAGTTGTCAAAAGTAATCTTGATATGTTGAATATGTTATTTCTTATCTTACATACCTTTCATGAAATGTGTGGTAATGATAGTAAGCAAAAGCGGTCCATTACTACTGAGAATTTAAAGTTACAGGATGATGAAGAAGATGAACATGGTGATGCTCAAGATGATGACATTTTTTATGACGGGGAAATGTCATATGAGGTAATAAACTAAGATAAAGTACATGAAAATGTGATATGATTAGAGTAATGGATGTATTTTAAAATAACAAGTGATTTGTATTTTAGGCGTTGTTGGCACTCCAAAAACATATAGGTGGCGTAGAAACTGGATTGAAGAAAAGCGTTATTTCTAAGCTTCTGAAGCAGAGCAAGTACCAATCAGCCAAGAAACAAAATTATGGTGAATCTTGCTGCATATGTTTAGTAAGGAGCAAAAAACTTTGGTTGCTTCCACTTTTACTTTAAAGCTTGTCGACAACCTTATTGAATTATATGTTTTTTTAATATGGTATGTATAGGACACTTATGATGACGGGAGAGAACTAGGAAAAATTAATTGCGGACATGAATTATTATCAATGCATCAGAAGGTGGCTGAAGAGAAACAATTCTTGTCCCATTTGCAGAAGGATTGCTTTGACTCCATACGATAAAAATCTTCGGTTCTCATCTTAACCAATCAATTTCTCATACCTAATTTTTAGTTGATTGGTATGGTTGACGCATTACGTTGTTTTGTGTATTGTTGATTGATGGAGTATAAAATGATGGAGTAGAATTATTCAAATGATAAACTATGGATGTACATTTTCAGTTTGACGTCTTTCTTAGCTTTCAGTATGAGTAATCAAATCAATCATTGTATCAACTTTACATTGGAAAATTTCATTTTTTACTTTTTTGGTATGGTGTCTTTTCAATATGAACTAAGGTATTAATTAATACTTTTGAGGTTTTAGTTTTCACCAAAGTACTAGTAATATTATTACCTTAAAATATTTTCTATTGCCCAAATTTCTCTGTCAATCTTTTTGGCATATAAAAGAAATAGTGACATTATTTTTTTTGATAGTTGATTGAATTGTAAAATTTTGATTAATTATATTCTAGATATTTTAAAATGATGATGTATCATGAATCAATATTTCGCGTTATTTTTCCATGTTTGGTGAAAATTTTGATAATTAACTCTAGAGATTTCTAATTATTTAATGATTCCAAATATCTTACTGAAAAGTAATTTTTTTCATGAACCTAATATAGAAGTGTTTGATGTAATAGTAGGTGTTTAAATTTCAACATAAAATATTTGATTTCTCCGTCATGTTTATTTATTGAACAACCTCATAAAAAGAGACAGTCATATACACTAAGCATATGTTATGCATGGGGTCCAAAGAAGTGCCGATCATTAGAATTTGTTTTACGTAAATTTTATCTTCTATTATTTTGGAAGAGGCTTATTTCGCACCTCGAAGTTGTGACTGTATGATTACATGGGAAAAACTTTATCAGTTATGCCAAGTCTCCCTTAAATTGAGTCAACATTCCTTATATACCCTTTTTTGTTAATTAGTTTAGAGAGAGACCTTTACTAAAATCAAAAGACTTTTCCTCCAAAATTTAATAAGAAATTTGTGTTATAAAATATGATTATTCTTCACAAATTTTCCTCTATAAAAAACTAACTAGCATAATTCACGCTGAAAAACAGATTATCACTATAATATCTTTTTTTTGTGTGTGTATGAAAATACTACTATTTTTTTGTTATTTTTCCACAGTTTCAATCAGAATTTTTATGGAAATATCCATGGAATAGTTCTCAGTGAAAATATAGGGAAAAAGCTCTGAAATATATCTGAAATTTGACCAAAATTGTTGTAATGATATTAATCTTTGGAAAGGATCGTTTATCCACTTGCACTATTTAAAAGTGTATTTTAAAGTATATATGTGCGCACGTAGACACAAAAAAAATTGCACAATTAGAATTAGTAATATTTTTTCATGGACACATATATACCTTTAAAATACACCATTAGATAGTGCACGGGTAAAAGGTCATCCATAAAGTTTGATATCGTAACTACAATTTTGGCCAGAGTGAAGTATTTTGCAGAACCCTTTTCCCAAATATATTTTTTGAAAAATAGTGATTTTTTTAATAGTGGACACACTCATTTTTTATTTAACGTCGACAATAGCTTGTTTGTTGAATGTGTAATTGTCACCTTAATGAATTATTCTCATTTTAATCTTTTAGTTCTTGACTTGTATTTTTGAAAAGAATCATTTATCAGTGAATAAAAGTTTTTTTTGTTGTGTTAGAAAAAAGCATAAATTTCATTACTCATTTTAGATCAACTAAGGATACCATAAATTAGATCTTTTCGGGTCATCATTGCCCTCATATTGTGAGGTACATTCATGATTGACAAAGTTTATATGTTGTTATAATGTACTCCATACAACTAATGTCAGCAAACCTCACAATGAACTCCATACAACTAATGTTTTCATAGCGTAAGCACAAATACTACAGCTGCCAACTCCAAATAATGGGTAGGGTAGTTCGTCTAGTGGGTCGCCAACTTCTGAGAAGCATAGGTAATGTCTACATCGAAACTCCACTTATGCGACTCCTGAAACATCACAATACATAGTGAAGGGAACAATGTCTTCGGGTAAAGTTAAAATAGGAGTCAACATCAACAAAATCTGAAGGTTTTGAAAGCTCTTCACAAACTCATCATACCATTGAAAACGCACACTCCGCTGAGTCAACCTATACAACGCAAATGTAATAGAGGAGAAGCTCTAAACAAATCCCCGGTAATAACCTTCAAGGTCCACAAAATGTTGGATCTTCGTAATCGATGTAGGTATGATACAACCCCTAACCGCCTCAATCTTTGATTGATCTACCCTAATACCCTTCTTGACATCACATGCCTATAATCGCTCATCGTAAACAATAATTCCCATATGAATTCTCTTGGAAAGTGGGTCAATGAACACAAAAAACAATTGCAAAATTAAGGTTTGAAATCAAAATTAATACTTCAAAACATTACTCAAGGCATAAAGAAAATATTAGGGAAAATTGTTTCAAAAAATGACTTAAAAACAATTCCAAATGTCCATTTTAGTTTATAGCTTGAGTTCTTGAAAATACCTCATCATTCACCAATCAGAATCTCATATTTTGATGTTAAAACCCATAAATAATCAAAGCAAAATGAATTTATACAATTATATAAGCTTACCCAAACGATTGAACAAAACCTTTCCATAATGGTCACCAAGGATTTCTCAAGCTCAAAATTGGAAAATAGGGCTAAAACACTGAAATTTGCAGGCCAAAAAATCCATTTACTTGTCGCAAAAGTGACCCTCAAAAACCTCGGGCATAAAAAAAGTGAAGTCTCCTTCGCTAAAGTGAAGGTCCCTTAACCGATAGATCCTTTGCTTAAGTGGAGGTTGCTTAAGCGACAAGACACTCGGTTATGCAAAGCCTTTAGATTCCAAAAACTCAAAAAAACTCTCAAAACAACAAAAGGACCTTCGGGATTCAGTCCTCGTAGACACAAAATATATATGAAAATATATTCTACTCGACGTTTCAGACTTAATGGAACCGTCAAACCACAAATTTGAGGTCTCGTCGTCCTGATATCCATAAAAACTACAAGAAACGAACTCGCGCATAAAAAGGTTAAAACAAGCTTGTGACCTCTCAAAAATTAACCAAGACATCACTTAGTCCTAAAATCATCCTCCTAATCTATGAAACTCTCAGAATTCTTATCCGAGCATCCGAACCTTGAATGTTGACCAAAGTCAACCTAAATGTTATATTTTCATCAAATTCACAACTTAGGACCTTAAATCTTCAAAAAAAACTCAGAAACTGAAACATAAATCTATCAAATACTAGATTCCACATTAGAGAAATGATGGAACCGATAGAACTCCATGCCAACACTCAAAACTCCAAAAGACTCCAAAATTCACTTTCTTAATAATAGAAGCCTTGCAAATTCAATACTTATAAAATTTTCTAACTTTTGACTAAAATTTGAAAAACAACTTTTTAAACTCAATCATAAAAGACTTGTGGTTGATATCGGGAATGAAAAAATAAAAAATTCACAAAACTTTACAACAATGACCGAATAGGTCATTGCATATATATTATCACTCCTTCAATTGTTCATTTTCATTGCATAGTCAAGAGTTCTCAGTTTGAAAAGTTATTTGAAAACTTAATTAACTGCAACAACTAATATTTGTATATATTTAACATTCACCTACTTTAATTCTTTATTTTCATAAAGTAACATTTATCTCTCTGCTTGGAATCTATTTGAGAAATTAAATAATTTCATTAATGTTGCAATTAATGTTACAATCACATAATTAATTAAACACTACCCCCACCCATCAACTGTTCCTTTCATTGAACAATAAATATTTCCTTTTCTATTTTATTAGGATGTTCATCATTCAGGGTTGTACACCATTCATTTTCATTGCATACAAATTCTTTAATTTTTGCATTCTTGCAAAATTGGTGAATTTTATTCTTTTCATTTTTTGTTTCACTGCTGAAATGAGGATAAGCGTTTTAGGCTAGAGATATGATAATATATAAATCTTACTTCTTAAAATTCAATTATTTGTACCAGCAAGTTTTTTTTGAGAAATCATGTCGATCTGTTCATATCGTTTGATTCATAAAAGTTTTTGCATTAATGTATTTTCATGTTTGAGTCAGTCACTAGTCAATTTTTTCATTTTATTATCATTTTTTACTTTCTCATTCTAACCTAGATAATTATGTTGGGACGACATATTAGTTATAATATCATTCAATGAGTAAATTTTAATGTATTCTTCTAAATTCACATAATTTTATCTTCTCTCAAGACACAAATTCATAATTGAGATGACACCAAATTTTATTCTTCTGATTCTTGCCTTGTTCTTTCTTAACTCGTCCGTTTTATTATTTCCTTCAAATTGAGATTGTGTCTTTCCTTCGTTTTTCTATATCATATAAAATTGAGATCAACTTATAAAACTGACTAAGTAAGAGACTAATTTTTCTTATTTTTTTTCTTGCTGCAGACCATTAATACTAACAATACTCCTTCATTTTCCGGTTCTTCAGTTTCAAAGGTGTTGACTGGTTAGTGGTCTATTAAGTCTTCTCTTATTGAAATTGTTCAACTACCGTTCCCATTTTATGAAATAATTTTGTTTTATTTGTTAGAGTCAACATTTTTTAGTGTCCCTATGGTGTTTTATTTTAAAAAAACAATATAAAATTCTTTTACACTTTATTTGGAAAATGATTTTCCAGTGAACTTTTACATGGATTGTGTTTCATAATTTTCTTTAAAAAAATATTATAAAGTGGATATTAATATTGTATTCAATTCGTAATCTTGTTCACAATCAATGAAATAATAGACATGTCATTTAAACTCTTTTCAATTTAATTTTTTTTTGGTAGGGTGAGGGGGGATCCTATCTAGATTAGAAAGTAAATGTATATTTATTTTGGGGTGCACAGAAAATATGTGTTGTTAATGGTTTAAAGGATCTATTATGAAATCTTAATACTTTTGAACATAGGCAATTCCACTAGCAAAACTTATATCTTTTCAAAGATTTAGAAGAGCTATGTTAAAGAGATATTTGTTTATTTTCCTATACACATAGATTTTAGGATTTATCTATTATTGGTTCAATTTTCTTTTCTATTTAATTTAACTTGTTGTTAATAATATCAATAGAGTTAAAATAAAAACTTGACTTTTATAAAAAAAAATTAGATATGAATACCTTAGGTGTTGAGGTTAGATTATTAGTTTCATTCAAAGCAAGATTATGGTATGCTGAGTTTTCTTGATTGTTCTATTTTTAAAGTCAATTTCATGTTTAAAGTATTTTAAAGTTTGAAGATTATGTCCTACCGACAGCTTGAACTAGTTAGGGTCTTCATTGAGAAAATTGTACTCATTTTAGCGCCTACCTTTGATAAAGTAGTATCACTACAAGAAAAGAGACATCTAATGACAATAAATTTTTATTTTGGAGAAAAATATTTAGTGAAAATTAAATTAATGTCATTTTATCCAAAGTCACCTAAAGACGTTAACTGTATTTACATAAACAGTTATAGATATTATCATATTTACCATAGTTGCTAAATATGATATAGCCAACTATATTATTGTAGTTAAATAATTGTTGCTAAGTGCTTTTTGATTGTAGTGTATTAAAATTTAAAAGGATACTACTAGAATCATTATTGTATCACATTAAAATTTAGAACATCTTATGCTTACTCTAGAATGTTTGTTAACTTCAACTTCCGTCAAACTTATTCTTACATCCTCTTGTATGACATATGTAAAAGAGAAAATTTTCTCATAAATGTAACATGTTTTAGACTATTCAATTTTTCCACTTTGAGCATGCAACTTTTATTTATCTCAAAACAATGATACGAAGAAGATGTGATTAATTTAATTTGCAAAGTCATGTTTGAGTGAGTTTTATAAACACTAACATAAAGTTTTAAGGTTCTATTGAGCAATTTTTTGAATTTACTAGTGATTGAATTGTTTAGCTTTTATAGGTAAGTATAATTTTCTATGGATTCTCAGATGGAAAATTACAATTCTAATGAGAGAAATATATATTCTCCAATCAAACTTTGGATGGTAGCAATTTGAATTTTTCAAATCTCTCTGATGAAATTGAGGAAAATGAAATAGACTTAAATGAAAGGAGCAATTATGCCAGAGGAAGTATCTTCATGTCTGGAACTTCTCATATGGTGAGTGACCTTGTAAGTGGTGTTAAATATATATTTTCTCAGGCCATCAAAAAGTTTTCCAAATGATCCTATAAGCTCTTTTAAAATGCAAAATATATGACGTGCTCCAACAACTTTATTTTTTCAGAGTACACACTTTCATGGACCTTCTCGCACTATCAGTGAATTTCCAAGTGGTGTCACAATTAGTGACCTCATACCATATGAAAGTCCTTCAAATAATGCTAGAAGATCTCTTGAAACGCATAATTTATGAAATTCTCCAACGGTTTTATTTTCTCAGAATATAAATTTTAGTGGACCTTCTCTTACAGTAAGCGATTTTGTAGATGGTGTCACAACTACTAGTTCCATACCATCAGAAAACCTTTCAGATAATGCTAGCAACTCTCGTCACATGCAAAATTTATGGCATGCTATATCTGCTTCATTTTCTCATAATACACACTTTCATGGAACTTCAAGTATGGATTTTGTGTAAAATAGTACATATCCAACATTCTTTGAGCAACATACAAACTATCATAGTGGTAGTTCATCTGCTTCAACACATCAATTTAATGCTTTTATCCAGCATTCAGGTGGTCCAGTGAGATATTTAAGAGAACATGGATCATGGGACATAGGAAGAGATGTTTATTTCTTGAGAAATAATATTGATTCTCAATCACTTTTCATTGTAAGTGGTGAAAGTGTCGCGGTTACTTTTCTATCCTAAAATGATTGCAGTTTGAGTTGATAATATCTTCACTTATCTTTTCTTTGCATATTTGAATCATTATATCGGTATTCTTATAATCGTTTAACAATTTATTTTGACATGTAGGGTGGCATTATGATGGACCCAGGTCACAGGGATAATCCTATTGTTATAGAGGTCATCATTCTTCAATATCTAGTGTGATTTTAGTTTTCATTTACCTGTTTTTATTTTACCATTGAGTTCTTTAATAGTCATATTGAAGAACACATAATACATGGTCTCCACTTGTTACTAAATGACTTTTCCAATTCATATTATACTTGCATGAGTAGCTAAAATTATTTTGTCAAACCATATCAGGATATGTTTATTCTCTTAGTTGTCCTTTATCTTTAGTTGTCAAAAGTAATCTTGATATATTGAATATGTTATTTCTTATCATACATATCTTTCATGAAATGTGTGGTAATGATAGTAAACAAAAGCGGTCCATTGCTACTGAGAATTTAAAGTTACAGGATGATGAAGAAGATGAACATGGTGATGCTCAAGATGATGACATTTTTTATGACGGGGAAATGTCATATGAGGTAATAAACTAAGATAAAGTACCTGAAAATGTGATATGATTAGAGTAATCGCTGTTTTTTAAAATAACAAGTGATTTGTATTTTAGGCGTTGTTGGCACTCCAAGATCATATAGGTGGCGTAGAAACTGGATTGAAGAAAAGCGTTATTTCTAAGATTCTGAAGCAGAGCAAGTACCAATCAGTCAAGATGAAAAATTATAGTGAATCTTGCTGCATATGTCTGGTAAGGGGCAAAAAAACTTTGGTTGCTTCCACTTTTACTTTAAAGCTTGTCGACAACCTTATTCAATAATGTGTTTTTGTAACGACCTGCTTAGTCGTTTTGAGCAGCAGATTTTATTTCTGGAAAACTGTCTGAGACGACGTATCCAACGACGGACCGTCATGGGCACGACGGACCGTCGAGGGTGTCTCGTTCCAAACACTTGGAATTCTTATATTTGAGTGCTGAAATCGACTCTCTGAACTCTGTGACGGACCTGCAGGACGGACCGTCAAAGACATGACGGACCTTTGTAATGTTCCGTTTCAGAACACTTTCAAACTCTTGAGAATTGGGTACTGAGGAGCCAATTCTTGAAGTCCGTGACGGAACCTGCAGGACGGACCGCAACAAGACAAGCCGACGTTGTGAGGTGTTCCGTTTCAAAAACACTTCAACTCTTGAGAATTGGGTACTGAGAGCCAATTCTCTGTCCGTCGTGACGGAAGTGCAGGACGGACCGTCGTAGGCACGACGGACCGTCACAGGTTGCGTAATCCCAGTCTGGGTCAAATTTCTGGGTAAGTTTTAAAGGGGAGTTTTGGACTATTCTTGCTATAATTATAAATTTTAGTGGGTCAATGTTAATAACTCAAATCCTTGGGGGTGTAAAGGAGATGACCTTGAGTTATTTAGTGGGTGGTTTCCTCATCTTTCATACCTAATTATATGCCAAATTGGGGAAAAGAGAGAGAGTTTGGGAGAAGAAAAATAGAGAGAACAAGGAGAAGAGAGGAACGATCTATAGAGAGAGACAACCAAGAGGAACCAAGAAGCTTGAGAGATTGCTTGTTTGATCAAGGGATCCTTGGTGACGGTAGGTTATGGTTGATTACTTTTTGTAGTATAATAACTCTTAATCGCTGAATGATATGTATTGGTAGTATTGTACAAACCCTTTTATTGCTTAATCTTATGCTTTCATGAATTTGATTATGTGTTTGTGATAAAATACGGCTTAATGACAGCTTTGAAACCCAAAATCTTGAAGAAACCCTAATTCCATTGATGATGCCTTGTTATAAAAGAAGTTGATGAACTAAGTAATGAGATTGGTTGCGCCTTGGTATAAAAGAAGGATTTGATTGAATGAGAATTAGGGGATCGAGTGTTCACGTTCGACACATATGGAATAGGGGATCGGAGTGTCACGTTCTGACACATAGTATTAGGGGATCGGGTGTCACGAACCGACACGTAGAAGTAGGGGATCGGAGTGTCACGTTCCGACACATAGTATTAGGGGATCGGGTGTCACGAACCGACACGTAGAAGTAGGGGATCGGAGTGTCACGTTCCGACACATAGTATTAGGGGATCGGGTGTCACGAACCGACACGTAGAAGTAGGGGATCGGAGTGTCACGTTCCGACACATAGAATTAGGGGATCGGAGTGTCACGTTCCGACACATAGTAGTAGGGGATCGGAGTGTCACGTACCGACACAAGAGGAAGAAAGATAATGAATCTTGAGAGATGTTTATATACTCAATGTAATGAACCTAATTCCCAAATGAGTGTGGTATTGAGGCTTGAGTCCTCATGGATGAACTTGGTAGTACTTATTGATGATTATAGTACTTGTTGCTACATGTTGAGTATTGTAGTTGATTTATGATATGAACTGATATATACTGTTTTCTATTTTGAGTTGGCCGATGATACCTACTCAGTACTTGTGTTTTGTACTGACCCCCTACTTGTTGTTTCTTTCTTTGTTATTTGGGGAATGCAGCAAACGTACCGTCGTCTTCAACTCAGCAGCAATTCTAGCCAGTCTTCACTACACCGGATTTCAGGGTGAGCTAATGCTTCTAGCTTGGACTGGATCTTCTCTTCAATGTCTTGATGCCTTGAACTTCCGGCATGGACTAGCCTTTTATTTATTTTAGCTTCTTAGATACTTTTAGATTAGTAACTTGAGGATAGATGTTCTTGTGATGATGACTTCCAGATTTTGGGGATAATGAGTTTTAAGTCTTCCGCTTTGTATTTTGTTCAATATGTTGGGGTTTTAGATTGGTTGGTTCGCTCACATAGTAGGATAAGTGTGGGTGCCACTCGCGGCTCGATTTTGGGTCGTGACATGTGATCTGGCATGAGTTCGATTTTATGAGAACAAATACCGGGAGGGATCCCAATAATATCCACAATAGTCCACCCAATGGCTCATTTGAACCTCTTCAACACCACCACTAAGCACTCTACTTGTTGCCCGTTTAAGTTTGCTGCAATAAGCACCGGCAAGGCGTCATTTCTACCAAGAAATACATACCTCAAGTGCGGTGGTAGAGCCGTAAGCTCTAATTTTGGTTCCTACACAATAGATGGTCTCGCATGTGGGGACTCGTGATGCTTCATGTCCAACTCCAACTTCGTCGGCTTTGACCGATATTCGCTTCTTTCAAGTTCAACCATCAAATCATTATACTCTTCAATACGATCACTATCAAAATTCATAATGACTACTGCTAGTGACTCAACACCTAGTCGCTCTTCAATTTATACTTCTGATACACTCTCAACTCTGTAGGTTATAACAGATACCGTTTGGCGCTCACCACTATGCTTCATGGACCTACAAATATTGAAAGTAGTTTCCTCATTGTTCAACCTAAACTTCATCTGCCCTTTTTCCATATTGACTAATTCACGCCCAGTGGCAAGCAATGGTCTCCCTAGAATAAAATCAACCTCACGGTTAAGAATCACAAAGTCTGCCAGAAAGATGAATGACTCCACTTTTACAAGCACATCATGGAGTACACCTATGGGCCTCTTCACAGTTCGATCGGCATCAGTAACTGCATCGCAGTAGGCTTTGGGTCCCATAGGCCTAGCTTCATATAAATGGATAATGGCATGAGATTTATGCTAGCACCAAGATCACACAATGCCTTAGCAAAGTGTAGAAACCCAATAGTACATGGAATAGTGAAGGCACCAGGATCCTCCTTCTTCTGCACAAGAGACCTTGTAGCAATAGCACTATAATGTTGCATTTTGTCATCATCTACAAAACTCACCGACCTTATCTTTGTTACCATATCCTTCATAAACTTAGCATATCCAGGCATTTTTTCTAAAGCTTCTATCAACGGAACATTGACGGGTACCTGCTTCAACATAGTAATAAACATGTGATATTTACCATCTTTCATTTTCTTCACTAACCTCTATGGAAATGGTGGTGGAGGTCTGGGTATGGGGACCACTTTCTGAGATAACTCCGCTTCTTTCTCTATTGCATTACCCGACTCTCCATTAGCTTCTGCTACATCATCATTCTTTCTAATCTCATCTTCCACCATAGACGGCATAGGTGGACCAATGGTTTGCTTACCCCCTCGAGTTGTGATTGGCATGCAATGCCCATCATTCTTTGGGTTCTGGATAGTGTTGCTTTGAAGAATTCTAGGTTGGTGCGGGTTCACTATAGTAGACAACTAAGTCATCTGTAGATCAAGATGCTTTATCGAGACCGCATGTGCATCAACCTTTTGTTCAATGCCAGTCAAGTCGTTTCCCATCTCATTCACATTCTCATCAGTTGCATCAAAACTCATCATCATCTTCAGCATCATATCCTCAATACGCACCATATTACCTCCACCTTCCCTAGGAACAGATTCCCGATTTTGAGGAGGAACATAAGGCCCAACCCGACCATTCCTGCTACCATAGTTGTTCTGATTGAAGTTGTTGTCGCGATTGTAGTTCCCATCTCAAACATATTGACCCTCTCGATTGTAGTTGCCATAGTTCCGACCTTGGTTTCCTTGACCTTAGCGCCAATTATCCGTGTTGGAACCTTGGGCGTTTGGTCTAAAAAACCCCGTCTGATCATTCACAGCATAAGCATCCTTCTCATAATAGCATTCCTCCAACGGTGGTGGGTTTCTAGTTAAGTAGTTCACCGCATTTACCTTTTCTGCACCACCACTCACATGATTCAATACTAACCCCAACTCGGTCCTTATCTGAGCCATCTCCACTCGTATCTCATCGGTAGGCTGGTTGTTTGTAGCATGAATGACAAAAGTATTTCTCCCAATATCTGACCTCCTAGTGCTACAAGCTTTATTATTCTGAGAGATATTCTCCTACTTGTACACGATCTCCGCATAGGTGCACTCTCCATATGAACCACCGACAATAGTATCAAGCGCTTCTTTATTGTTGTTATTTTGACCTTGATAGAAATACTCCTTCAGTGACTCATTATCAATGCGGTGATCTGGAACACCTCTTACGAATGCATTGAATCTATCCCAAGAGATACTCACTGACTCCCTAGGTAATTCCACAAAGTTGTTCACCTTATCTTTGTGGTTGATATTCTTAGACACTGGATAATACTTTGCTAAGAACACATCTTTCAATTGGTCCCAAGTATAAATTGAGTTGTAAGAAAGCTCAGTGAATCATATAGCAGCATCTCCTATCAGTGATAGGGGGATCATTCGCAGCCCGATGACGTCCATGTCCAAGACTGGTCTACCTACGCAACTTTTTCAAACTACCCTCAGGCTGGCTATATGAGTATGTGGACCTTCCGATGGCAGTCCTGAAAACAAACCCCTCGCGATGAGCATCTGCATCAAACTACTTGTCACCATGAATGTATTCCCTGGAGGCAAGGGGGGTAGGACAAGAGGTCCATCAGAATCTGCAATATTTATGTTGTTCCTATAATAATCTTGAATTCGTGGGACTAGTGGAGGTTGTACTCTCAATGCATCTCCTATCTGATTTTCAACTGGAGCCTGGTGTTTGCATCGACTACTATCAGATGTTGTAGGTTTACTCCCTCACCATTCCCTATGATAGGTTAACTAGGACCCCATGATTGTGCATCCTTCACAAAGTTTGATTCGATTTGGGATCGTAAGGAGTGAGTGGTTCCCCTCGGCTCCGTGTACTTGGCATACACTAGAGCTAAACCCCGAGAGAGATAAAAACACAGAGAAAAAGTAATATTGGGAAATAGTTGACTAAAGTTCAATAACGTAATTAAAATTAATCTAAGAGACAATTTTCCCGATAGCGGCACCAAAATTTGATACGCTCAAGTTACACCTCCCAAAAGAAGCATAAACAATCGTTATCAAGTAAAGAACCCAACTTGTAGGTTGGGGTCGATCCCAGGAGTACAATGACTCAGACTTAATCTTAACCAACGATTATAAATGTTTAGCCAATGTATTTCTGAAACAATTAAGTAAAACGAGGGGCGTGGTTGTGAAAGAAATTGCAAAAAAATCATGCAAGTGTTTAATAAGTAAAAATTAATCTTGGTTGTTATCAAGATGAGAGAATAACTAGGGTATACGTGCTCCTCCACATGCTCATAACGCGGTAATCCTAGCAATAGCAATCCCTTCCTAGTGTATTACATGCAAAGTTATTAGTTAGATATCTCTAAATCCTTGGTCCGGCATCTAGAGAATTTTACCCCGCACCTTGGTCCAGCTACATATGTATAATTTACTAACCTTTACCATTACCTCATATTAGACATCATAATCGATGTATGGTTTAGTTATTACTTCGCACTAATCGACACTAACATATTATATAGTATCACACAAATTTATGTTGATAATTCTTTTCTTGTTGACTACCTCCTTGGTCCGGCAAGTAGCCACAAGACGAGTTCTAACGTTGCGCATCATTAAAAAACTTCTAAGCAAAAGAATTATCAATGCACGCAAAACACTAATCGAAGATTGCTTAATTACTAGTCATACCTTGTTAATTGCCCATGGTTTCCACAACCCTAGTTGTGGAGTTTAGTTACCCATACTCATATAAACATAATTCATTATTTTAGATGAAAGAATTATGAACTTAAGTATTGAGAATAATAAACCCTGAACTTCAACTTGACTTTCAATACCAAAATCTTTAAGAACATCTTAGGAAATAAATAATTGCTAGGTTTTTCAAATTAATCTCCCACGTCACAAACTGGAACAATAATAATTATCTCCCAAAAAATGAGGTTTACATCCCCTATTTATAGAAAACAAGTCCTAAATTAAAAGGGAAACAAAATAAGGAAATATAATTGTAGGACGCATCTTCAATCTACGAGGCTGAGTTACGGTTTGTAGGTCCATGTCGTGGATCCATCCTTAGACAATTCTCAATCTTCTAAAATCTACATTTTCTCATAAAGCTTTTACGACCCTATAGTACGAATCGTAAGTCAAATGACAGTTCGTAATTCGAGTTCGTCTCTTCATACTTAGATTATTTCAATATCAGGTACCAGAACCACTTCTCATATCACTTCTAAGGAGCTACAGTACGGACCGTAAGTCATTCCACGGTCCGTAAGTCCCCTTCGTGGTCCACACTTTGTCAGATTTCTCTGAGCTTCCATACTTCCTTTGCATAGCCATCCTACGTGCCTCACCTATGGATTGTAAGTCATTCGACGGTCCGTGGTTGCCTTCGTAGGTATCTCTTTTCTGCATTTTCCCCAACTATCTCCTCAAATCTTCGTGCTTGAGTTTATTTCTCGAATTAACAACAAATACACATAACTGACACAAAACGACTTTCGGACACACACAAATCTTAAGTAAAACATATCAATAGTACCATAAACTCGTCGTACATCATGTGTGATATTTGAGAATGATTTGAAAGGCTTATTTCTTAGATGTTGTATCACATTAGTATTGTTGTGACTTGTGAATTGTTATGAAAATGGTCATCTCCTCATTATTTATGTGAATATGTCATTTGCATTGGTTATGATACATTGTTGTGATAAGAGGATGTACCATTTCGAGGGACGTATCACGCACTACGATGGATACTTTATATCGAGGAACGTATCACACGTCGCTATGGATACTATATATCAAGGGTCGTATCACACATCGCGATGGATGCATAGACAGATATGTCTCGCATGGGTACCGGACTGAGAGACAATGGGTGTGTATCGTTAGGCTAGACATGAATCACCATACTTGACATTGCATTGAATTTGTTTTTATTATTAGTCAACTTGATCTTGTAAGTGCCTTTCTATTGAATTGGTGACTGATGAATATTGAGCCAATTGTTGAAGATATGCAATTGTTAGAGTGTTGTATTTGAAGATATGCAATTGTTAGAGTGGTATTGTTGAAGATATAAAATAGTTAGAGTGTTGTTGATGATATTTAATTGCTAGATGTGTTGGTTTTGAGCTATGTGCGTTGTAAATTGTGAACTATTAGGTTAGGCTGGTTTTATGTAGGTTGTAGTTGTGGAGGTTCGGTTCATGTGTAAAAGAATACCCGCATTCTATTCCCTTAGCTTGTGCTTAGAAGTTTACTTGTTGAGTACCGCGTGGTTTGGTATTCACCCCTTGCTTCTATAATTTTTTGTAGGTTATGAGCCTGGATTTTGTGATACTTTCTATTCTTTTATTTTCCGAGGCTTGTGGGGATTTATGGGATAGTTGTTTGTCATCTCAATCGACGTTTTTACTCATATTTATGGTCGTTTTCTATTTTACAAACAAGACTATTTGAGACTTGTGTTTTTCTTTTGAATCAATTGTAATACTTTAGAGGCTTGTAGACGTGACAATCAGTTTTAGGGGTATTTTTGAGTCAAATATGAAATTTCTACATTTTATTGTAATGATTTCGTTTTATGTTGACTTGTCTTGGTTGGATTAGATGAGTGTCAATACGTCCATTTTTGGATTGTGACAAAATGGTATTAGAGCCCCAGGTCCGTAGGTCTCATGTGTGTACAAAATGAGTCTAACTAAGTAAAGTCTCGAGGATTGGTACGGAGATTTATTTACTTATCTTCGAGATTCGATAGTGTATTTTAAGAAAAATCTTCACTTCTTGGATCTCTATCATGTGTACTTTGTTCGGTTTTGATTCTTATGACCTTATTCCATTCTTTTTCATGTATAGTAATGACTCGTGCGCGGTTTTTCATGCGAGTAGTTTGTATCTTGTATGGCTTAGAGGTTATATTTGGTTTTAGAAGTGATAGACTTATGAAAAGGATATGTGGTCAAATATAAAATGTTAAGCGACTCGAAGGGATTGAAAAGGTGATGACTTGACGAAACATATTGAAGATATCTGTATGATGAGGTTGAACAATGGTTTGAGGGACTTCATAAATGAATTATATTTTTCAAGTTAGTTACCCTAACAAAAGGAATAATACTTGGGTGGTATAGGCAATATCTCTAGTGGTTCGATAATTGAAAGTAGAATAATTAAAAGGATGGCTAGATAATGAATATTGTAACTATGGAAAATACGAAAGTAAAGTTGTCATGACATTTATGGGTTTCTTGCCAAATGATGAGAAAGATGTTGCGCCAATTATGGTCAGAAGCTCTACTGCGGTTTCATAGATCGTGTGTATATCAAGGAGGATCATGATACGACTACTACAATAGTATCAATGCTTAATTTGTTAAAGTTATTGATTGTGTTACTTCTGTTATTGACCTGATATATGAAATAATGTATATCGCTTGGGATAGAGACTGAGTGAATTTGATAATGTTTCGCACTAATTTAATGGGTAAAAAAATGTGTAGTCCATTTAGGTACGATCCTCTCGATAGTTATGATGTGTTCTAGTGGTTGATCTAACGGACTTTCACGATGTAGTACTAGTGGTACATAGAAACATATATGTCGATTATTAAGCGTGGATTGTAACACTCCGAAAGTCCATGACTTGGTCTAGAGCCTCACATGGTGAACTAAGGCTTGAAACACTGTTTATAGAACAAAAATAATGTATATAAATCAATTAGGAAGTTTTAGAGTCGAAACGTCAAGAAACATCCATGACATTCGGAGACTAGTGAAATTGAGGTTAGCGTGCCTTTGGCATGTTTCATGGGGTTTTAAGAGCCGGAATTTAATGAAAATTGGTAGAAAGGTATTAAAAATGTATTAGAATGTGTTTAGGGTTGAAACGTACGGGTACGAATTCCCAAGGATCACCCAAAGGGGTCCTTCGAGAGGACCCTTACATTTGACCAAAAGCTGTCAATTTGACAGTGGCCAAACAACGGACCAATCGGCGAGCCGTTGATGGGTCAACGGCTCATCGATGGTGGTCGTTGGTCCAGCGTAATCCATTTGTCCAAAAGGTTCCTAAAATCAGTCTCTGACCCAATCGACGCCTTGCCATTATGGGGAAACTATTGACCTATGGACCGTAGGTCGGGGTCTGGTATGTGAGGGTCTGTTTTGGCTGTTCAAATTTTAGTTAAGTCAATTAATTAGTTAGTTGATTAGGTGGTTAATTAGGGGTTAAGGGGTGTCTAATTTAGTTAGTTAAGGAACTATAAAAGGTCTAACCCTCATTAAACGAACCTAAAACACTTCAATTCCCAAACTCAAATTCCTCCACCTTCTCTCTACTTTCTCTCTCCCCCAAAGACTCCGTAGAAGACCAAGCTTCAAGGGCATTAGGACTGCAAGAATTCAACTTTATCTCCATCAATATTTAAGAATTAACAAGGTATGGAAGCTCTTCACTCTTGGTAACCCTTTCCCCAAGAGGTTCTTTCAAAATATGATTTCCATGTTCTTAAAAAAAAAATGGGTTTTCTTCCAATTCCGTAATTTTTCATTCAAGTTGATTTATTATGATGTTATATTGGATATTATTGATGGTTTATGATTTATTAATGCCTAATTGTTGTATTTCTTGGTCTTTGACGTAGTTCTCATGAAAGACTATAGATTATGCCCTTTCTCCCTAACCCTAGTTATGAATTAGATTTGTAGATGATTAGGATTGATGGAATTGACTATGCTATTGTGTAATTCACTATATTATAATGATGTTAATGTGGATTGTTGGGTAATTATGATGGACTTATGGTAAGATCTTGAAGAAGGGCTTATGAAGGCTATGTGGTAAGACTTTGTGATCTGGATCCTTACTTCAATTATTGTGACTTATACTTGATGATAGTGTTAAATTGAAGTGTTGTATGTGATTAGATTAGGTAGGTGATGGAATGATGAATGTGATGAAATGTCTTGACTATATGAATTGTGAGATTATTATTAAAGGTACAATGATATAAGATTGATTGTGAATCAATTATGTGCCTTACTATGACATGGTGATTATGATTTGTTAATCTCACAAATGAAGGGTTGTATTGAAAGGACATTCTCATGCAATACCTAAAAAGTAATGATATGATATACAAGGGGTTAGTCTCATATGGCATAAACTAAGTTATGATGATTAATAAAGGCTTAAAGACATTTCAAAAAGGGACTTTAGCTTAGCACCGAGTGAAATAGATGTGAGGTGTGTCCCTTCCCAATGTGGGAAGGTAGGTTCACTATTGTACTCATGAGATAGAGATTACAATGCGAAATGCATAAAGAGGGTCTCAAGTATGTCTCCTAGTTCTTGAACTATGTCGCCCCCATAGGAATACTAGCTAGTGGATCCACCTAGAATGCTATGTTCATATTTTGGTTCTACCTTGGAAAGTAGACCACCTTCTTTCGGTGTAGGGTTTCATAACACCGGATTCCACATTTAGATCATGTGGTCTATGTCGGTAAAGGCATTTTTTCCCGAAAGTAAAATGAAAGACAAAATGTAAATAAAGATGGAAATTGATTAGGATGACTTGAGGGGTCTTCATAGGATAGGTAGAGGTATGAGACTCTACGTAGACATTGCGCAAGTTAACTCTAAAAGAAGTCCTAGGAGATGGTCTTATGTATTATGATATCATGTAATATGTAATATTGACTTTATATGATGATACTCTTATATGATGTTGACTATATTGATGAATATTTTATTGGTCTAAATTGATATATATGGTGATGACTACTTGTGATAATATGTTGTATGAAGCAAAGCATTACTTATGATCTCCAATCTTGTTTAATTGGTTGTGTGGGGTTATGGGGCTTCACATGAGCATTGCACTTGTAGGCTTGGGATGGGATTGTTGGTAAGGGTTTTGTATAGTAGGTTGATATGGCTTTGTATTGATGTTGTTTTTGGTGATGGACTTGTTTTATGTTATTGTGATCCTTATATTGTATATGCTCTCTCGTATGTGCATTAAAGGCTTTCTAAATGACTTCGCATGTTTTCTAAAGAAATGGTCCCTTTCATGCATGCTTTCAAATGTTTTATGTGCATTGTTTACATACTTAGTACAAGTGGTGTACTAACCCATATTTCTATGTTTTTCTACAATTATGTAGGTTCCGTACATTGACGTTCTAGAAGGGCAATTAAAGAAGACTTGGACTTTTTTCTCCAAGTGTTGGTAGGTTCTCATGTTCGGGGATATTACCTTTTCCATATTCTAGCTTTGTAGTTGTATTGTCATAAAGACATTGTTCATTCAATTATCATTTGATATATTGTTGTAAGCCTATATGGAATATTGAAGTTGTAATGGCTAAGTCCAATATTGTACTCGATTAGATGGTTTATGTGAGACAATCTTGTTAGACTATCTTTCGTATATTGGTTATGTTGTTTAAACGAGAAGCCTAAGTAAGCTTCCTAGCGAGGAGTCTATGTAAACTCCATATAAGTAGTATGTGAGAGGTCTATGTAAACCTCACTATGTATATGTAAAAAGTTTTAATTTTTCCGTGTTTTAGCTTATGATATGTAATGACGAATTCTAAGGGCTAGTCTAAGTCCTCTTCTAAGACGAGGGCGCTGGTTATGTCTAGGGGGAGCTCCCCGAATGTGACAAACTTGGTATCAGAGCATGAGGTTAAGTAACCTTAGGATTGATGTCTCACTAAACCACTTCTATATAGTTTCTTATTCATAATTGTGAAGCGCACACACTTATGAATGAGAGACTATGAGATGCTTAGTAAACCACTTCTCTATGTGTTCGTTTCACCAAAACCTCTTGTTGTGGTTATAGATATGACTACTAGAAGGGCAGTCGCAAGAAGGGTTGAGGAAGAGATTGCTAATGCGGGAGCTCCTCCCCATGACAACCAAGATCCTCTGCAAGGCAATCAAGTTCCTCCACTAGAGCAAGTTCCTATGGGTGATCAAGTTCCGGTCAATCCTCCACCTATGACGATGGAGAGATAAGGTCGGCTTTTCTCAATTTGGCCCAAGCTATGACTTCTTAAGCTAATATTGTAACTACTCAAGTCTAAGCTATGACGGCACAAGTGAATCGGGAAGTTGGACCCCGTATGCCCCAACATGCTAGCATTATGGATTTTCGTTTGAGATACTTTACTAGAATGAACCCTCCTATGTTCTTCGGGTCAAAAGTTGGTGAAGACCCCCAAGACTTTCTCGATGAGTTCTACAAGATCTTGTTTGCTATAGGAATGACTTCGAGTGAAAAGGCCGAGTTGGCCGCCTATCAACTCAAAGATGTGGCTCAAACTTGGTATACTCAATAGAGGGATAATAGGGTGCTAAGAGGTGGTACCGTGACTTGGTAGATCTTCAAGAAGGCTTTCCTTGATAGGTTCTTTCCTAGAGAGAAGGGGGAAGCTAAGGTGGAAGAATTCATCAACCTTCGTCAAGTAGGTATGAGTGTACTTGATTACTCTTTGAAGTTCACTAAATTGTCTAAGTATGTTTTATCCTTGGTGTCTAACCCAAGGATGAGATGAGTCATTTTTTCACGTGAGTGTCCGAAGACTTGGTGGAAGAATGTCTTGTGGCTATGCTCCATGACAACATGAATATCTCTCGTTTAATGGTTCATGCTCAACAAGTGGAAGAGAGTAGACTAAAGAGGAAGAATATAGATGCTAAATGGGCAAAGTCATATGAAGGTGGTTCCTCTAAGGGAAGGTTGGAAATTCCAGACAAACCTAGGTTCAAAAAGAGGTTCTCCAACCAAGTTCCTTCCAAATTTCCCAAGGCTCGTGATGATAGGGTGTCTAACCCTAAGTCACAAAAGGGAAGAGGTACTAACTCACCAAGCAAGAATCCTACTTGTGGAAAGTGTGGTAAGAAGCATATAAGTGAATGTCTAGTTGAGACGGATAATTGCTTTGGGTGTGGCAAGAGAAGCCATAAGTTTAGGGATTGCCCTAATGTGAGGGGTCAAGAGAAAGGGAGTGGGCAAGCTCAAGCAAGTTGTTCTAATGCAGATGTTCCAAGGAAGAATCGCTTTTATGCTCTCCGCTCTGGGGTGAACAAGAGAGTTCTCCCGATGTGGTGACCGATATGTTACAGGTCTTCTCTATTGATGTTTATGCTTTACTTGATCCCGGTGCGACCTTGTTATTTTTTACTCCTTTGGTAGCTATAAAGTTAGATGTATTTCCCGATATCTTAAAGGATCTTTTTATGGTGTCTACCCTGGTGGGTGATTCGGTGGTTGCAAAAAGAGTGTATAGAAATTGTTCTATAATGTTGCCCAATAGAGTTACTCATGTTGAGTTGGTAGAACTTGATATGGTTGATTTTGATGTCATTTTGGGAATGGATTGGTTGCATGCTTGTTTTGCGCCCATAGATTGTAGAACAAGGGTAGTCAAGTTCAATTTTCCTAATGAACCCGTCTTTGAGTAGAAAGGGGGAAATTCAATTCCTATAGGTCATATTATTTTTTGTCTAAAGGCTTGTAAGATGATATCTAAAGGGTGTCTATATCATATTGTAAGATTCAAGAAGTTAGACTCTGAAACTCCTCCAATTCAGTCGGTCCCCGTAGTGAGGGAATTTCTGAAAGTCTTTCCGGATGACTTGCCCAGAATTCCACCCGAACGGGAAACTGTTTTCTGTATTGACTTATTACTAGATACGAACACCATTTCAGTTCCTCTTTATAAAATAGCTCCGGTCGAACTTAAAGAGTTGAAGGCTCAACTCAAAGACTTACTAGACAAAGGTTTCATTCGACCTAGTATTTCTCCATGGGATGCTCCGGTTTTATTTGTGAAAAAGAAAGATGGGTCCCTTAGAGTGCTGGCAATTTAAGCCCATTTTTCACTGACCCGCCCAAATAGCCCATCAAATATGGGTTGAAAGAGTGACTCAAAATATGGGTAATATTGGCATTATACCCATATTTTACCCATTAAAATATGGGTATATTATGGGTAAACTACGGGTCAAACATGTGTATTGCAAGTTTTCTCCAAATTTTCCAAAAACCTTCTATTACCAAGTTTTAGAAGCGATTTTTCAAAACTTTCATATATGGGTCCCTATTAATATTTCAACTCTCAACCTCCACCCCACGCTTCCCAAAAAATAATTAAAGTTTATTTTTAAAAAATATTTTGAACTTCAAAATTTCATTTTTCACCCCTACCCTCGACCCCGCAACCCAACCCACACCAGCCCCCTCAACCCCAACCCCAAAAAAAATAAAAATTTAAGTTTATTTTTAAAAAATGTTTTCAACTTCAAAATTTCATTTTTTCATCCCAACCATAGTCCCCCCATCACCCCCACCCCCCACACCCACCCAAAAAAAATTAAATTTGTTTTAAAAAAATATTTTCAACTTCCAATATTTATTTTTTTCACCCTACCCTGGACCCACCCCACCCCCACACCCCATCCCCCACCTAAAAAAATAAGTTTGTTTTTAAAAAATGTTTTCAACTTCAAATATTTATTTTTTCACCCTACCCTAGACCCCCTCCCCCCCTCCCCCGCTAGCCCTCTATCAGGGACCCCCCCCACCACCCCAAAAATTTTTTAAAAGTGTTTTTTTTACTTTTATAATAAAATAAAAATAAGTGAAGCATTTTCAACAGATTTCATCTAAAAAAAGACTAAAATATTTTCTCCATATTGAATTCTTAAGTAAAAAACTATTTATTCATGAAATATGGGTAAAATATGGGTAAACTAGTATTTTACCCAACCCAATTTTACCCATATCAAATATAGGCGGGTTGAATGATTACCCATTTTATGTTTACCCATTTTCAACCCGCCCACAGTTGACCCAACCCGCCCATTTGCCACCACTAGTCACTTAGGATGTGCGTTGATTACCGTCAACTCAATAAGGTCACCATAAAGAACAAGTATCCTTTCTCTAGGGTTGATGATTCATTTGATCAACTAAAAGGTGCGAGTTACTTTTCAAAGATTAATTTGAGATCGGTATATCACCAACATAGGGTGAGCGGTGAAGATATTCCCAAAGTGCCTTTTCGAACTAGATTTGGTCACTATGAGTTCCTAGTCATGTCATTTGGGTTAACAAATGCCCCGGCTGCTTTTTTGGACCTAATGAATAGAGTGTTTAGAAATTACCTTGATGATTTTGTGATTATCTTTATTGATGACATCTTGGTATATTCTAAGAGTGAGGATGAGCATATGGGCCATTTGAGGATTCTATTACAAGTAAGGAACACCAACTCTTTGCTAAGTATAGCAAGTGTGAATTTCGGTTGAGATCGATTGTGTTTCTTGGCCATATCATCTCTAGTGAGGGTGTAGAGGTCGATCCAAGAAAGACGGAAGCGGTTAAAAATTGGCCTAGACCTTTGGCTCCAACCAATATAAGAAGTTTTTTGGTTCTAGCCGGGTAGTATAGAAGGTTTGTCGATGGGTTAGCATCTATTGCATCTCCTTTGATAACTTTAACTCAAAAGAATGTGAAATTTTAGTGGTCAAAGGCTTGTGAAAGAAGCTTTCAAGAGTTGAAAGATAAGCTTACCTCCGCTCGAGTGTTGACCTTACAGGAGGGTACCAAGGGTTTTGTGGTGTATTATGACGCTTCTCGAATAGGTTTGGGTTGTGTCCTTATGCAACATGGTAAGGTTATAGCTTATACCTCTACGCAACTCAAGATTCATGAGAAGAATTACCCAACTCATGATCTTAAGTTAGCAGTCGTAGTGTTTGCCTTGAAAATATGGAGGCATTATCTCTATGGTGTTCATGTGGATGTATTTACTGACCACAAGAAGTCTTCAATATGTGTTTACTCAAAAGGAGTTGAACCTCCGACAAAGAAGATGGTTGGAATTATTGAAGGATTACGACATGAGTGTTCTATACCACCCCGGCAAGGCCAATGTGGTTGCGGATGCTCTAAGTCGTATGACTATGGGTAGTGTGTCTCATGTTGAGGAGAGAAAGAAGGACCTAGTGAAAGATGTTCATAGGTTGTCCCGATTGGGTGTTCGGATGGAAGATTCTCCTAATGGTGGCTTTATGGTCCATCATAACTTCGAATCGTCTTTAGTGGTTGAGGTAAAGTGTAAGCAACACCTTGATCTATTATTTATGGACTTGAAGGAATTGGTTCTTGGTAAGCTTAATGAGTCCTTCTCCTACAAGGGGGATGGTGTGCTTAGATACCAAGACAGGTTATGTGTACCGAATATTGATAGTTTGAGGAATCGGATCTTAGAAGAAGCTCATGGTTCCCATTATTCTATTCATCCGGGTGCCACCAATATGTATCATGACCTTCGGTAGGTCTATTGTTGGGATGGTTTGATGAGGTACATAGCTGAATTTATTGTTAGGTGTCCAAATTGCCAACAAGTAAAGGCCGAGCATCAAAAGTCGGGTGGCTTTCTTCAAGAAATGCAAGTTCCCACTTGGAAGTGGGAAGACATTAATATGGACTTCGTAGTGGGTTTTCCTCGGACACGAAGGAAAAAAGACTCGTATGAGTGATTGCGGATAGGTTGACAAAATCTGCTCACTTTATCCCCGTTATGTCTACTTATTCGGCGGAAAAGTATGCAAGAATCTACATAAATGAGATTGTGAGTCTTCATGGGATCCCATTGCCATCATTTCGGTAAAAGGTGCTCAATTCAGTTTTTGATTTTGGAGGTCTTTCCAAAAGGGTTTAGGTACTCAAGTAAAGTTAAGTACCACTTTTCATCCTCAAACCGATTGTCAAGCGGAGCATACCATTCAAAGCTTGGAAGATACGCTTAGAGCTTGTGTTATTGATTTCAAGGGAAGTTGGGATGAAAACCTGCCTTTGATTGAGTTCTCGTATAATAATAGTTACCATTCGAATATTGTCATGGCTCCTTATGAAGCACTATATATATGGTAGGAGATGTAGGTCTCCAGTTTGGTGGTTTGAGGTTCGTGAGTCTTCACTTCTTGGTCCCGAACTAATCTACGAAGCTTTAGAGAAAGTTCATGTGATAAGGAATAGATTGAAAACGGCCTATAGTCGGCAAAAATCTTATGCCTACAATAGGAGAAGAGACCTTGAATTTGAAGTGGGTGATAAGGTGTACTTGAAAATTTCACCTATGAAAGGGGTGATGAGATTCAGCAAGAAGGGGAAACTTAGTCCCGGTATGTGGGTCCGTATGAGATATTGCAACGGGTTGACAAGGTTGCATATGAGTTGAAATTACCTAGTGAACTAGCTTCAGTTCACCCGGTATTTCATGTCTCCATGCTTAAGAAGTGTATTGGTGACCCCGAGTCCATTCTTTCTATTGAAGGTCTAGGTGTGGATGAGAACCTTTCCTATGAAGAGGTTACGGTGGAATCCTTGATCTTCAAGTTAAGAAGTTGAGGAACAAAGAGGTGTCCTCCATAAAAGTTCTATGGAGAAACCACCTAGTTGAGGGAGCAACATGGGAGGCCGAGGCCGACATGAAGTCCCGTTATCCTCATCTTTTTCCTTTTGGAGGTTAGTAATTCCTCTTAATAATAAAGATAATAAATATTGTGTATTTTGGCTTATTTTCTACAGTAGGTGCTTGTTTGGTAAAGGTTGTGCCAAAAAAATGAGTTTTCATGAAAAAGGTCTTTTGTGTTAACTTGCACTTATGTGAAAGTTGAGTATATGTTGCCTTCTTGAGATTTTGTTGTTTTGTTGATGTCTTGAGAAGAAGGATAGCATGGTAACTCTTTAATGTATTTTGAGCTCATGTTGATATTCAGAAGGTAGTTCCTCATTATGTGTTATAAAACGTTGAGCTCTTATATGTTGTGCATTATGAATTGAGTTGCTATGTGTAATGTTGTTGATATGTGTTGAATGGAATTGTGAATTATTCCAATGATCTGTGACTCATGATTATTTTATGTTGTTATTGGTTGGGCTACTAGTATTGAGTCTATCCTTTCCCTTCCAAAAGATTTTAGTGTCATTCGGGGATGAATGTTCCTAGGGGGGGATAATGTAACACTCCGAAATTCCATGACTTGGTCTAGAGCCTCACATGGTGAACTAAGGCTGGAAACACTGTTTATAGGCCAAAAATAATGTATAAATCAATTAGGAAGTTTTAGAATCGAAACGTCCATGACGTCCGGAGACTAGTGAAATTGAGGTTAGCGATCCTTGGCATGTTTCATGGGGTTTTAAGAGTTGTAATATAATAAAAATTGGTAGAAAGGTGTTAAACATGTATTAGAATGTGTTTATGGTCGAAACGTTTGGGTACGACTCCCCAAGGATCACCCAAAGGGGTCCTTGGAGAGGACCCTTGCATTTGACCAAAAGCTGTCAATTTGACAGTGGCCAAACGACGGACCAATCGACGAGCCGTTGATGGGTCAACGGCCCTTTGATGGTGGTCAATGGTCCAGCCTTATACATTTGTCCAAAAGGATCCAAAAACCAGTCTCTGATCCAATCGACGCCTTACCATTACGGGGAAACTATTGACCTACGGACCGTAGGTCGGGGTCTCGTAGGTGAGGGTCTGTTTTGGCTGTCCAAATTTTAGTTAAGTCAATTAATTAGTTAGTTGCTTAGGTGGTTAATTAGGGGTTAAGGGGTGTTTAATTTAGTTAGTTAAGGAACTATAAAAGGCCTAACCCCCATTAAACCAACCTAACACACTTCATTTCCCAGACTCAAATTCCTCCACCTTCTCTATACTTTCTCTCTCCCCCAAAGACTCCATAGAAGACCAAGCTTCAAGGGAATTAGGGCTGCAGGAATTCAAATTTCTCTCCATTAATATTTAAGAATTAACAAGTTATGGAAGCTCTTCACTCTTGAGAACCCTTTCCCCAAGAAGTTCTTTCAGAATATAATTTCCATGTTTTTCCAAAAAAATAGGTTCTTCCAATTTCATAATTTGTCTTTCAAGTTGATTTCTTATGATGTTATATTGAATATTATTGATGTTTTATGATTGATTAATGCCTATTTTTTGTAGTTCTTGGTCCTTTACCTTATTGTCATGAAAAACTATAGATTATGCCCTTTCTCCCTAACCCTAGTTATGAAGTAGACTTGTAGATGATTAGGGTTGATGGAATTGACTATGTTATTGTGTAATTCACTATATTAAGATGATGTTAATGCGGATTTTTGGGTAATTAGGATGGATTGATGGTAAGATCTTGAAGAAGGGCTTATGAAGGCTATGTGGTAAGACTTTGTGATCTTAATCCTTACATCAATTATGGTGACTTATACTTAATGATAGTGTTCAATTGAAGTGTTTCATGTGATTAGATTAGGTAGGTGATGGAGTGATGAATGTGATGAAATGTCTTGACTATATGAATTGTGATATTATGATTAAGAGTATGATGATATAAGATTGATTGTGAATCACTTATATACCTTACTATGACATGATGATTATGATGTGTTAATCTCACAAATGAAGGGTTGTATTGAAAGGACATTCTCATGCAATACCTAAAGAGCTAATGATATGATATACAAGGGGTTAGTCTCCTATGGCCTAAGCTAAGTTATAATGATTAATAAAGGCTTAAAGACATTTCAAAAAGGGACTTTAGCTTAGCATCGAGTAAACTAGATATGAAGTGTTTCCCTTACCAATGTGGGAAGGTAGGTTCAATATTGTACTCATGAGATAGATATTACAATGCGAAATGCATAAAGTGGGTCTCAAGTATGTCTCCTAGTTCTTGATATGTCTCCTAGTTCTTGAATTATGTTGCCCTCAAAGGAATACTAGCAAGTTGATCCACCTAGCATGCTATGTTCATGTTTTGGTTATACCTTGGCAATTATACCACCTTCTTTCGGTGTAGGGTTTCATGACACTGGATTCCACATTTAGCTCATGTGGTTTATGTTAGTTAAGCCTATTTTTCCCAAAAGTAAAATGAATGACTAAATGTAAATAAAGATGGACATTGATTAGGATGACTTGAGGGGTCTACTTAGGATAGGTGGGGGTATGGTACTCTACCTAGACATTGCACAAGTTAACTCTAAAAAGAGTCCTAGGAGATGGTCTTATGTATTATGATATTATGTAATATGAAATGTTGACTTTATATGATGATACACTTATATGATGTTGACTATATTGATAAATATGCTATTGGTCTAAATTGATATATGTGGTAATGACTAACTATGATGATATGTTGTATGAAGCAAAGCATTACTTATGATCTCCAATCTTGTTTAGTTGGTTGTGTGGGGTTATGGGGCTTCACATGAGCATTGCACTTGTAGGCTTGGGATGGGATTGTTGGTAAGGGTTTTGTATAGTAGGTTGATATGGCTTTGTATTGATGTTGTTTTTGGTGATGGACTTGTTTTATGTTATTGTGATCCTTATATTGTATATGATCTCTCGTATGTGCATTAAAGGCTTTCTAAATGATTTAGCATGTTTTCTAAAGAAATGGTCCCTTTCATGCATGCTTTCAAATGTTTTATGTGCATTGTTTACATACTTAGTACAAGTGGTGTACTAACCCATATTTCTATGTTTTTCTACAATTATGTAGGTTCCGTACATTGAGGTTCTAGAAGGACGATTAAAGAAGACTTGGACTCTATTCTCCAAGTGTTGGTAGATCTTTATGTTCGGGGATGTTACCTTTTCCATATTCTAGCTTTGTAATCATATTGTCATAAAGACATTGTTCATTCCTTTATCATTTGATACATTGTTGTAAGCCTATATGGAATATTGAAGTTGTAATGGCTAAGTCCAATATTGTACTCGATTAGATGGTTTTATGTGAGACGATCTTGTTAGACTATCTTTCATATATTGGTTATGTTGTTTAAAAGAGAAGCCTAAGTAAGCTTCCTATGCGAGGAGTCTATGTAAACTCCCTATAAGTAGTATGTGAGAGTTCTATGTAAACCTCACTATGTATATGTAAAAAGTTTTAATTTTTCCATGTTTTAACCTATGATATGTAATGACGAATGCTAAGGGCTCTAAATCCTCTTCGAGGACGACGACGCCAGTTACGTCTAGGTGGTGCTCCCCGGATGTGACATGGATACTAACTACTTAAGGAATTATCAGTTGTATCACATGTTCGTATAATAAGATTTGAGGTTCTATTCATATTTGAGAAACCAACTGGTTTTTTACCACCCACTCTTAGGTTAAACATTGTTTACAAGGAAGGTTTTGGTGGTAGAGCGTTGGTACAATATTAATGTGTTTAGTTTGTGAAGTGTATCCTTATGATTCTAAATGAGTAGTGGTGATTTCATCATAAGCTCCAAGAGAGTGGATTTATATTGGAATGACAAGCTTATAGGTAACGAAAGTCCCAACGAGTATACTTGAGTGAATGCAATTGAAGATATTAGTAAGAAAGTGCATGTAAGATTAGTTAGTCCTTTGGATTTGGTTGGTATAACTTTATTTAAGGTGTCATGTCAATGATGAGGTTGACTTCTAGATGATGGCAAAGGCTACTAAGTATAATGGTAATAGAAGTTCATTATGGATTATGACAAGGATGCAGGCATATGATAATGATTTATTCTTTTCAGTTAAATAGATTCGGTATTTTAATGAAGACTTGCGAGTATCTAAGGTTGTGGTTTGCTAATATTTGCTGAGTAGCGTGGCTGCTTGGAAAGTTGTAGAAGGTCCTGAGACACCGCTCAAATATAATTTAAATGAATTAGAGTCATAAATGAGAAGAATTAGTGAGATATAGTTTAGCCTTCAGCAAGAGGCAAGAACAAGGATATTTACTCAGTATAAGGTCCAAAGATGTGTCTTCAAAGAATAGAAATTGAGTTCAGAGATACGAGGTTTCATTTGTTTTGATCTAGTCATGGTAATAGTGTCATGGGTTGATCAGATTGGTTAAATCGACTGGATAAGATTTGGGAAAGAAATGTATAGGAGTTCAATTTGAGTGCGGTATTAAGTGTTTTTATGTTTTTTTAGTTTGATAACTGCCATCGTTGGGATCAGAATTTAAGTTTTCTTACAAGCCTACGTTTGTGGTAGTATGTTCTGTCAAAGAATGAATTGGTAAAGGTAAGAATTGATCGATCGCATCGGGCATTGAGCATTTTGAAGAACATGCACATGGTTTGGATCATAGATTTTGTTATTTTTGATTGCTAAAAGGCCTAAGAAAGTACTTCTCTTAAAGTTTTGGTTTAAAGTTTAAGGTAAAATATAATAGGTTGTTGGTCAAAGGATAAGATCGGTAAGCAAGTCAACGAAAGGAAAAAAGAGGCTGGTGTATTGAAGAGTTAGATTTATTTAAAATTTGCGTCATGAGAAGAATTTAATAGATCTAAAGGAATAAGACCTCTCATAAAGAATTTTGGTTTGAAGTTGAAAAATGTTTGAATTTTTATATATAAGTTCTAATATGACTATGGATGTGGTTTGGTTCAGTATAGACTTACTAGGATTTTTATCATCGACTTTCACAAAGATTGAGTTTTGGCTTGGGTTACAAACAATAATGTGTGGAAGATTCTATGTGGTTATGTTGAGCTAGATAGTTCAGAATATGATGGGTAACTTATGGATAATAATTGATGTGGACCTATAGGTTACATGGTTAACGAGGTTTTTGAGGGGATTGAAGCTACTTTGTTGAAGTGATGATATAGAGTGTTATGATGTGTTACATAGACAACTAATGGTGAGTAGAGGTTATGAGCTTATAGTATACAGAATTATTGGAGTGACCAAGGATTTATTTGAGTTTTTGCATGAGATATATGATGGTATGAATGGTAGTTGAAATATCGTAGTTAAAGTTTGTATGAAGTTGACTTTAGGTGTGATTCAATTATTGTACCTCGATGTAAAAGTACTATTAGATTAGAATTAGTTCCATCAGTATTGTATGGGACTCGTACTTTTCATGGGATGCTTAAATAGAAAGAGAGGGGGTCATAGTTTAAACATATATTTGATAAGAAGAATTTAATACTAATAACAGTTTGAGAGTAAGTTAAGTGGTTGGTGTAGTTAGGTTGTTTGTTAGTATCGGGGATGTAGGCTTCGGTGGAGTCATGTGAAGAGTATGCGAGGCCTGATAAATCAAAAATGCGTACGATCATAATGGGAACTAAACTGGTGATTGTGGGTAGCTAGAAAATCAAAGAGATGGAGTCAACTGAATGGAAATAATGATATTGACACTAGGAAAATAGTATCTTGTGTTATTTGACCTTGGTTCTGTACATTCTTATTTTACCACCTATTTCATTTTGGACATGATTTAAAGTATGATTTATTGCATATGTCCACGTGTGTTTATACATCTATGGGTAAATCCTTAGTGGTTGATCGGGTATACTGATCCTCTGTTATCCTCTTGATAGGGCAGGATTCTTGAGCAAACTTGGTCATTTCAGTTATGATATATTTGGTGTTGTTTGGGATAGTGAAAGTATACTAGTAGTTCTACGCAACATTGCTTATGAGAACTTATATAATAGCTATAAAGAGTCACAATTGTCTAAGAGTACTATTAGAGGTTCTACATGTTGAAGGGTATTGCTTGTTGGTTGTTTACTTAATCTTATTCTTCTTTTGGGTTAGATAAGTTTGATTCTCCCTTAATTAGTACTTGATGTCTTAAGATCAGATTTTTATAACTTATTTTTATGGAAAGATTGTGTTGTGAGAAAGGAATCTTGATAAGATTTATGATGATTTATGCATTATGAGTGTCGTGGTTGATTTAGGATTACTTCTGGTTATAGTTAGTATTGACTTAGAAGGTTATCTTAGTTATGTGAGAAAAGATTCGTCATGATGATTGAGTTAAGATCCAATGGATTTGAGTTTGGATTAGGTTCATGAATTAGTTTATGGCTTGATAATCACTCTTGATTTATAGATCTTTCAAATTTTAGCTCAAAATTTTAGTTCTTAGTAGTGGATCGTGATGGCATGGTCTTAAGGAGAAGATCACTTGGAGGGATGTACACTAACTGGTAAGTCATAACATAAGCTTTTGGTAACATGGTTATTCTTCCTTCTCCTTCTTTATGTTCTAGGACGAACATGATTTTTAGTGGTGGATAATGTAATGACACGGAAGGTCATGTCACGCCCCGAGCCTACACCCTGGACGTGGCTGGCCCTCAAAGACCATTGTTGGCCCCAAATGAACCCTTGGTCTGGCTTACTTAACTCAGCGGATGACTCTAGCATCATTACAATGATCAAATGAACTTACTCAAATAACTAAATAATATAATTTAGAATGTTAAAAGAATCAAACATTCCACTTGGCTAAAATGGCAACCCAACTCTTTAACATAGAATGATAATGTAAAGATTAATGAACTACTAACTGTCTATGAAGCCTCTAAACAACTGAGATGGATGTTGGGACAAACCCCACAACATTCTAATGAACTAACTGGAAAGTAATAAAAGGATCCTCTGGAATGCGATGACGATGAGGCTCACCAAAGGACTCTGCTCAAGCTGGATCAACGAGGCGCTGGATGCTAATCCTGGTTACCTGGGTCTGCATCATAAGACGATCCAGGCCAAGTGGAATCAGTACATTGAATGTATGAGTATGTATATTGGAATACTAAACAACCTAGTCTAGAAAGAATCTGAGAGAAACAGAAGAACTAACCTGGCTCAACTCAACCTCAATATGACTGAACTCATTTCAATACAAAGCAGTTTTAAAAGCAAGTGTGATATAAAGAAAAGTTTTTTTAAAACATGATATCAACTCTGTGTGTGTGCAAAGTTACAAATAACTCTGAGATGTGTATAAAAATATAAATAAACTGATGTATATTAAAATACAATACTTCTGTGGGAGTTTTCCTAACCGACAACCATCACTTAAGAGCTATAGTGATGATACATCGATCTTCCTCATGCTACCACTGCATCCTATACCTGGCAAAGGTATAAGACCAAAACTGCCTAATGGATCGATCCACTAGTCTATTTTGAAAGTGATTCATCTAAACAGTATGACCTTTTTCTACCCATGGTGGCTACATGGTTTTATGGTGACGTAGGTTATATGAACTCATGCTCGTCCCAAATTTGGTGCTCAATACTACTCCCAAAATATACTAACTCTTATGTGTTAAAAACATACTTCTTCTATGATTTAAGATTAGTTCTCAAAACTTAGCTTAAAGGTTATCTTGGAAAGCTCAGTTTCCCTTCTTGCTTCATTTAGAAAGCTATTACTCTTTTCTAAAAGGCATAATACATAAATGTGCCCTGTAACTTCGCCTTATTTTACGTTTATGCCCTCCAACTTTTGATATGCACATGTAGACACTTACACTTATATATAGTAGAACAAGTAAATACACCAGTCTTACATGGCACAATACACGTAGGACACCACGTAGGACAAAAAAATGGCATGTAGGATGCAATGTTTGACATGTGTGTCGATTTATTCAACTTTATACAAGTTTTAAGTGTCTACTTGTACACATCCAAAGTTGAAGTACATAAATATGATTCGAAACCAAGTTAAAGGGCATATTTATGTATTATGTCTTTCCAAAAACTAGCCCAAAGGCTCTTTGGACATCTCAGTTTCCATTCTTATTTAAATGTGAAAACATTTTAATTCTTTTTAGGAATACTTAGCCCCCATATACTTTTGAAGAAATGAACTTCAAACTTTATCTTTACTCTTTGCTTAACTTCAAAACTTAAGTCTTAAAACAAAGTTAAAACGTTTATAAAAGACTTATGAAAACTTGAAATGAACTTCTCTTACTTAACTCTTGACTTTGATCTTAACTCTTACTTGAATTGAATTATGGATTCAAGGATTATGATTTGTGTTTGGAAGGAGCTCTTGATGATTAGGAATGACTTTGAAAAGCTAAACTTGAGAAAAGTTACGAAATCACCGTCTTGGAACAAGTCCGCGATGCGGAGATGTTTCTAGATAAATGTTTGCGAAATTAAATTTTGAGACAAGGGAGTCCGCGTCCTGTCTGTGATGCGGAGGCAATTTTTTTCACTGGAGAACAAGTCTGCGTGTTTCATGAACACTGTCCAACTTTTTCCTTTTTTCATTTTCGTTTTCCAGCCCCAATTCGCCTAAACTCGAATATTGAACTCTAATACATTTTAATTCCTGATACCCAGCATATGTACTCAAGAACCTAACTTAATACAACCCTAAAACTCAACTTAATGATCTTAGAAACTCCACAATTCAACCCAATTCAAGAACAAGACTCAAATTCAAGAATTTATGTCAAGAACATCAACTTTCAAGCTATTTTAGGATGAACTGCGCTGAATTAGACATGCTTGCCGCGTGGTTGAATGAAACCAACGCTATGAGAGACTCACATACCATCTCTCTTTCTAAAACCCTAACTCTTTTCCAAAAGCGTAAAACTTATCATGTTAAGTTTAGAACCTTAATTAATTCACTAAAACGAATTAATTAAGTTGGGTAAGAAAAAGACGAATTTACCTTCAAAAATCCCGGATTGGACTTTCCTTATGCCAACAACCTAATTTCCAAAGGGCATAACTTACTCATACGAACTCAGAATCGCACAAACTCGGTGGAGTTGGAAAGATAATTCCTAGAGCTTTCCAACTATATCTAAAGCTACACATAACTCACCCTGATCTAGGAGTTATGGCCGATTGAAGTTGACCAAAACTCACTTTTAACTTTCTTAAAAATTTTTAGATTTCCTTATACTTTCCAAAAATGATTATTTCAAGTTCTTAGATGCTACAGGTCATTTTTGGAAATTTTCATAAAATTACCATTTTAACCCTCTCAATAGTTTCCCCGAGTCATTATGATTAGTCGGTGAAGTTGGTTTTGAAATTTTGAACTATTCGATAACTATAATTACTTAATTGAAGTGTTTTTATTAAATAATTTCTTTCAATTTAACTAGTGGTTGATGGGTTAAGTTTATAATTTATTTTTTGTCCATATATTAGAATAAGTTACTAGGTTTGTTATTTTTGGTACATAATTAATTTAGAAAAGAAAAGAGAGAAAGGAAGAATAACAAAGCTTAATTGCGCAGCCTGGTTTGAGGGTCGAATGCTTCAGGTAAAATCTTCAGTTTATTTTGTTTCTGTATTGCTGTTATAGGAAAAGAATAATATATTAATCATTGGTGATAAGTTATATTATTATATTAATATGTTAAATTAGAAATTGGATGGATTATAGCGGTTTTGGTTGGAATGTAAATTGTTAAGACAATAGGTGTATATGAAAAATATTAAACTGTCAATAGGCTCAGGCTGGGAGTTTCCATTATTTAACTAGTAGGTAATTAATGTTTGGATTTTACAAATATTTTTTCTTACATTGACCATATGTGTGGCATCAATTTTCTATTGGGATAAAATAGTGGCAAAAATCATGAAACAATTATAAATTGGTAATAAGGGACAAATAAGGTTCTCGATATTTCTTTGTATGCAGTTTAAGTAAGGGTCACATGTAATTTAGGTAGATTTTGGTTTATTTTCTTTAGTTATCATATGATTTAATTTTTGATATATAGAGATATGTAATTATATAATAAGTATATTATATCATATGAAGATCATTGAATTTATGGTATCAGAAGGAATTGAGACTCAACACTAGGCTTGAAATTTAGAAAATATGGTAGTTGACACATTAATTGACTTCAAGATTGGAACTTCATTATAGATTTGTAGTCTATGAGTGTTGTTTGTTTAAAACTCTTATTGTGATTATCTATTTGAATAGATTGAATTGATTTAGAAGTCCAACGAAAGGGAAAGGATCAAGTCCTTGAGTAATTTGTTCGACTATTTGAGGTAAGTGGATTTTTAAACCCTTGTTAAGTGCATAAAGTCGTGTATTTCCTTGTGACATGTGTTGAGGAGTAATGAAAATTGGTGATGGGTTAAATTGTCCATGTTGAATAATTCTAATAATGGAAAAAGGGTAATATAAAGGTAATGTGATTACTTGTTGGTGTGTGATGTTTGAGAATGATTTGAAAGGCGTATTGCTTAATTGTTGATGTTGTATCACGATTGTATTGTTGTAATTCTGAATTGTTATGAAAATGGTCATCTCCTCATTATTTGCTTGAACATGTCATTTGCAGTGGTTCTGAGACATGACTGTGATAAATGTTTTGTGATAAGAGGATGTACCATTTCGAGGGACGTTTGACGCGCCTTAATAGATACTATATATCGAGGGACATATCGCGCGCCACATAGATACTATATATCGAGGGTCGTATCACACGCCGCGATGAATGCATGGACATATATTGCCCCTATGGGTCCCGAACTGAGAGACAACGGGTCTGTATCGTTAGGTCAGACATGCATCAATATACTTGACTTTGCATTTCATTGCATTGAACTTCTTTATTATTGGTGAACTTTATTTTGTGAGTGCCTTTCTCTGGAACTTGTGACAGATGAATATTGAGCCTATTGTTGACGATATGCAATGGTTAAGAGTGTTGTTGTGTAAATCCCCAAAAAATTTACAAACTTAGACTCAAATCGTTCTTCGTAGTGAGTGAGATTTTTCAAGGAATTTAAAATTTTATGAGTGGTAAGGTCACTAGATGTATCACCTTACGTTCCAAAAAGAAACAAATTGGAAATGGCAAAATCTGAAATTTTGTGAGTTAAGCTAAGTATGAGTATTGTACCAACTTCAAACAATCATAAATCCTAGCTCAGGACGATTTAAGTGTGCTACCAAATACCATAGGAAATATATTTGAATTATCTTTCCAACACCACCGATTTTGCTAAGTTTCGAGCTCGGATGAGCGAGATATGACCTTTTGAAGTTAGCATGTCCAGTTAAGGAAAGTTAGTCAAAAATAGTGAGGGGTATTTTGGTCTTTTTCTTACCCAATTTGATTCAATTAGTTTTAGTAATATTTTAGGGGTCTAATCCTATTAGTTTCAGTTTAATAATCCTAATATACGCCTAGGATTTTAGTTGAGAGTTCAAGAAGAGAAAAGAAGAGAAAAAAGGAGAGGATCAAGCGTTCGTCGAGATTCCTGCGTGTTGTTGTGGATTTTCGCCATGCTTTTAATCCCTAAGAGGTATGTAAGATTACATAGTATTGGGTTTGTTCATCCACACGCCAAACATGTTATTTTCAGCAAATTTTCATTCTCAAAAAGTTGAAGGATTTAAATTCTTGATAGGTGTTCTTGAAGTTCATTCTAAATCTTGTTTTGTTGGGGTTTTGATGATTTCCTGAGATGAAACTGATTGTTTAGAGTAGTGTTTTGAGTTTATTAGTGTGTACTTAGGTTTGATAATTGAATATAAGAAAAACTTGAGAAAATCGATTAAAAGCGATTTAGGGTCAGAAAACAAGAGGCGAAATTCGTCGAACTTGGCCTGGGGAAAGTATGGTGTGGCGCACCCCAGATGAGCCCAAGGGTCTGGGGTTCAGTGTGCCAATATGTAGCCTCTGATGTTAGGGGCTGGCGCCCCACGCCTGTAACGCGCCAGTGTTGCTTGCCCCCACTCATTTTCCGTCAGTTGTCCAGTTTGAGCCCCTTTTAAGTGTACCTTCACTCCCCTTGATTCTAATCACTCTAAAATACTTCTAAACACATAGAAATCATACATAACCTGATTCATAACCGTGAATTAATAATTCCGATTCAAGATAAAGGTAAGAGTTATGTTTTGAGAGTTCTTTCGAATATTTTGAGAGAGTCCATTTGAGTCCTTTTGAGAAGTTCTCTACAATTTATAATAACCTGATTCAAGACTAAACTAAGTGAGCATGAGAGTAAGGAGAATGTCTTCATGAGTCTACTTCATTATTACAAGATCCTTCATATCATGAACCATAACTCTTGAATTCGTAATTCACATTCAAGAGAGAGAGTTAAGAGTAGAGTTCAAGAAAGCTTTTCAATTCAATTGAGAATCCTTTGAGATCAACTATAGATTTGAACTAAGTTCTTAGAAAGTAAGTATGAGGATGAGAAGAGTTGTATTCATGAGTTCCTTATTGATATTTTGACCCTTGAGTTGAGTAGTTCATGCCCATTACTTCTGCATGAATTACATAAATTGAGTATCATTGAGAGAAGTAGTATCTTCAAGTTCTAAGTCTTGAGTGTTGAGCTCCTAATCCCATTTGAGATTATATTCTAATCATGGAACTATTACATGTCACCCATGAAGTACTTGAGTAGAATTATTCATGATCATAATTCTGCATGAACCCTATAAGTCAAACAGTCTTGAGATGAGAAGTGTCTTTGAGTCCCTGAGTTGAGTAGTTCATGCTCATAATTCCGCGTGAACCCCCTGGGTTGAGAATTCATTAAATGAGTAGTATCATTGAAATTCTTGAGTTCCAAGTATTGATTTCTATCGACGGTTATTAAAAACCTTGTATTGAGTCGTTCATGTCCATAATTTGGCATGAACCATATTTTAAGAAGTCTTTTACAAATGTTTTAACTTTGTTTTAAGACTTAAATATTTGAGTTCAGTAAAGAGTAAAGAGTAAAGTTTGAAGTCCTTTTCTTCATAAGTATATGGGGACTAAGTATTCCCAAAGAATTTATAAATTGAGATTTCCAAGAGCTTTCGTGCTAGTTTTTAAAAAAGAGTAATAGCTTTCTAAATGAAGCAAGAGAGGAAACTGAGATTTCCAAGATAGACTTTGAGCTAAGTTGTTGAGAAATTATCTCAAATCAGTAAAAAGAAGTTTGTTTTTAAAACATAAAAGCTAGTATATTTTGGGAGTAGTATTGAGCACTGAATTGGGGACAGGCATGAGTCTAGATAACTCACGTCTCCTAAAACCATGTAGCCACCATGGGTAGAAAAGGGTCATACTTTTTAGATCAATCATTTTCACAATAGTCTAGTGGATCCACTTAGTAGTTCAGGTCCTATACCTTTGGCCGGGTATAGGATGCGCTGGCAGCGTGAGGAAGATCGCTGAATCATCACAATAGCTCTTATGTGATGGTTATCGGTTAGAGAAACTCCCACAAAAGTTATTATATTTTTATATATACATTTATTTGTATTTTAACATATATTTTAGAGTTATGTTGTATCCTTGCATACACACAGAGTTGACGTCATCTTTTTAAACATTTTTTCTTTATATTGCACTTGCTTTTAAATTACCTTATATTGAAAAGAGTTCAGTTATGTTGAGTATTTTGAGTTGATTACCTTAAGTTGAGTATCTTAAGTTTATTTGTTCTTCATAGAGTCGAGTATCATATCTTTGTAGTTGAGTATCTAATCCTTGAGTTGAGTATCTTATTCTTAAGGTTAGTTGAGTTGAGTTAGTTTGAAAAGAGGTAAGTATGCTTCCCTTTTACCAAGTTCAAGCTTATGTTATATTTTTGAATTCCCTTACATGCTCGTACGTTCCAAGTACTGAGCCATTTGGGCTGCATCTTCTCATGATGCAGATCCAGGTATTCAGGATCATCAATAGGAGCTTCGTTGATATCACATGGAGTTTGAGTAAGCTATGGTGAGCCTCCTTGCTTCCGAAGGATTCCATTTACTTTCAGTTGGTAGGAGGTCATGGGACTTGTCTCGACTTTCATCATCACCATTTAGAGGCTTCATAGATAGATAGTAGGGTTTCAAAAGTCTTCATTTATTTTATTAAATGTTTTAAAGACTTAAGTAGCCTTTGGGCGAGTTGAATATATATTACTATTTAGAGTTTTCTTTTGAGTTAAAGTTTTGTATTTGAGTTTTTCATGAATTTTTATTCAGTTATAAGCTTTTGTATTCTTAAGTTAGTCTTCCGCTTGTAGTCAGCCAGTTTTAGGGTTCACTTGGGGACCAACAATGGTCTTCGAGTGCCGGCCACGTCCAGGGTGTAGATTCGGGTCGTGACTAACTTGGTATCAAACCAGAGAGTTCAAGTTTCCTAAGGTGTCTATGAAGTTGTGTTAGTAGGTTTTCATTTATTGTTGGGAGGGCCCTACTTCTATAATTAAGGGACTACATAATTATATATATAAAAAGTTTCCCTTCTTTCAAACTCTTAATCGCGCAATAAAGCTATGTCCTAGAGATTTATTCTAACTCGTGCGTTCTCAGATTCATTCGAATACCCATCATACTAGAGGTGGTTGAAAATCAGAGGCAGTTCTTTGTCGATGATTTGTTCTAAGCAAGAATTTTGAGAAAGTCATGAGACTCCGACGGGCTTCAGAGAAGTCCATGAGTAAGTTAAGTGTTAAGTTTAAGAGTAATGCACCCATATTCATATGAATCGTGCATTTCAGCTTAAAGTAAATTGTACTCTTTTCGTTAAGCCTTGTTTCAGTTGAGATCCTTTTAAAAAAGTATGTTTAGAGCTTGGGCGAGATTTTCACCCGAAAAGGTAGCATGAGTTATGAGATCATGAGTAGTAGTGAAAGAGCCCAGAATTAGAGGAAATTATGCAGAGGTTTAGTTATTTAAGTAAGGAAGATGGTGTTAGACAAGCTATGTTCTTATAGTCATGCACCTAGTAAGATGTTATGAGGACTTTTTCCTTATGGGTAGACTAAGAAGTGATGAGTTATGAAGATTCCATCATAGGGGGTAGAGTGTGTTTTAGCTAGAAATGAGTTTTTGATGAAGTGTCATTGTGTAGGAAATGACTAAGTGTAAGTGGTGAATAAAAGAGAAAGAGTATTCATGAGGTTATAGATCTAAGATAGGCTTATGATTTTAAGGGAGAGCCCATAATATTCAAAGTGTAATAGAACTAATTAGGCACTGATGTATAGTGAATGAGTGAATCGTAGTCAAGTTGTGAAGGGAAATGTGATAGTAAGTTGTAAGTATGAAGACTAAGAGGCTACGATGGACTATTTGTCAGAAGGTCCTATTGGACGAGTGTTTCTATAATTGTGCATAGTAGTTATAGATTAGTGTAGTAGACGAGCAATCATGTTGATATTCGGGTTTAGTCATAAATGTTAAGCTTGAATTTGAGATGGTGTCATCATCAAAAGAATGGCAACATGAGGGTGATGATAATAGTCTTGAGATTTAACCTAGAAGACTTGACATAGAGTAGGTGAGAAATTGAGATGATTAGCTGCAATAGATATGAGTGATGCAAGTGAGAGACCCTAACCTTTAAATAAGGCCAGTGAAGTGTGATTAAGTCACAAGAGTAACAAGAACATTAAGAGGTGTGCCAGGATGGTATATTATCATATGAGGTTCCAGTTAAGTTAGTGATTTTTCCATGTGTTCCTGGATAGCATAATTGAGTTGTCAATGTGGAATAGGTCCATAGCTTTCAAGTGTTAGCTTTAGACCCAAGGGGGAGATGATATGATGAGAAATCAAAGTTAAGTGTCTGAGAGTACGATAGTAGTGAGTTCCAACGAATTTCAGGGATATATTTTTAGAGGTCCTTTTAGTAATGGATATTTTAGAGTACTAATCTTGAATGTGGTGTTGTTAAACACTAGGTGATTTTTTATATGAGCTTAGTGTGGTGGTAACGAGTAATAGTCTTAGGATGAGATTCCCTATAGATAAGTAGAAAATTCAAACTTAAGGATTTGAGTTAATCTTGAAAATAGTAAGAGCAGACCATTAGACTCAGACCTTAGTAAGAGTAACTCCATTCCATACCCAGACCATCCGTTATTCGAGGACGAATGATTCCAAGAGGGAGAAATTGTAACACCTCAGAAAAATTTTCAAACTACTCAAATCACTCTTCGTACTGAGTGATATTTTGCAAGGAATTTAAAAAATTTTGAGTGGTAAGGTCACTAGATGTAGGACCTTGCGTTCCAAATAGAACTAAATTGGAAATGGCAAAATCTGAAATTTTGTGAGTTAAGCTAAGTATGAATTTTGTGTCGACTTCAAACAATCATAACTCCTAGCTCAGGATTATGTAGGTGTGCTACAGATACAGTAAGAAAGATCATTGAATTATATTTTTAATGCCACCGAGTTTGCTAAGTTTTGAGTTCGGATGAGTGAGATATGGTCTTTTGAAGTTAGGTTGTCCAGTTAAGGAAAGTTAGCCAAAAATAATGAGGGGTATTCTGGTCTTTTCCTTACCCAATCAGATTTAATTCATTTTTAGTAATATTTTAGGGGTCTAATACTATTAGTTTCAGTTTAATAATCCTAATATACGCCTAATATTTTAGTTGAGAGTTCAAGAAGAGAAAAGAATAGAAAGGAGGAGAATAGAGGAGACGATCAAGCGTTCTTCGAGATTCTTGCGTGTCGTTGCGGATTTTATCCATGTTTTTTATCCCTAAGAGGTATGTAATCTTCCATACTGTTGGTTTTGTTCACCAACATGTCAAACATGTTATTTTCAACAAAGTTTCACTCTCAAAAAGTTGAAGGATTTAAGTTCTTTATAAGTGTTCTTGAAGTTCATTCTAAATCTTGTTTTGTTGGGGTTTTGATGATTTCTTGAGATGAAAGTGATTTTTCAAAGTGTTTTTTTTAGTGTATTAGTATGTACTTAGGTTGGGTAATTGAATATAAGAAAACCTTGAGAAAACAAATCTATTGAAAGTGATTTATGATCAGAAAACAATAGGCAAAATTCGTCGAACTTGGCCTAGGGAAAGTCTAGCGCGGCGCGACCCAGATGCGCCGAAGGGGCTGAGGAGACACACTTGAAGTGCTCCATATGCAGCCTCTGATGTTAGGGGCAGGCTCCCCACGCCCGGAATGCATCAAGGTCGCCTGCCCCCACTCTTTTTTTTCGTCGATTGTCCCATTTGAGCCCTTTTTAAGTGTACCTTCAATCCCCTTTATTCTAAAATACTTCTAAACACATATAAATCATTCATATCCTAATTCATAACCTTGAATTAATAATTCAAATTCTAGATAAAGGTAAGAGTTAAGTTTTGAGAGTTCTTTCGAACATTTTGAGAGAGTCCTTTTGAGGAGTCTTCTACAATTTCTAATAACTTGATTCAAGACTCAAGTAAGTGAGAGTGAGAGTGAGGAGAATGTATTCGTGAGTCTAATTTATTAATACAAGATCCTTCATATCATGAACTATAACTCTTGAATTCATAATTCACATTTAAGAGAGAGAGAGTTAAGAGTATAGTTCAAGAAAGCTTTTGAGTTCAATTGTGAATCCTTTGAGATCAACTATCGACTTGAACTAAGTTCTTAGAAATTAAGTATGAGAATGAGAAGAGTTGTATTCACGAGTTCCTTATTCATATTTTGACCCTTGAGTCAAGTCGATCATGCCCATAACTTTTGCATGAATTACATTAATTGAGTATCATTGAGAGTAGTAGTATCTCCAAGTTCTAAGTCTTGAGTATTGAGTTCCTAATCCCTTTTGAGATTATATTTCTAATAATGGAACTATTACATGTTACCCATGAAGTCCTTGAGTTGAATTATTCATGCTCATAATTCTGCATGAACCCTATAAGTCAAACAGTCTTGAGATGAGAAGTGTCTTTGAGTCCCTTAGTTTACTAGTTCATGCTCATAATTCCGCGTGAACCCTCTATGTTGAGCATTATTGAAATGAGTAGTATTATTGAAGTTCTTGAGTTCCGTACTGATTTCTATCAATGGTTATTGAAAACCTTACATTGAGTCATTCATGTCCATAATTCGGCATAAACCATATTTTAAGAAGTCTTTTACAAATGTTTAAACTTTGTTTTAAGTCTTAAAGCTTTGAGTTCACTAAAGAGTAAAGAGTAAAGTTTGAAGTCCTTTTCTTTAAAATTATATGGGGACTAAGTATCCCCAAATTGTTTATAAATGTTTTCACATTTAAATAAGAATGGAAATTGAGATTTTCAAGAGCTTTTGGGGTAGTTTTAAGAAACGAGTAATCACTTTCTAAATGAAGCAAGAGAGGAAACTGAGATTTTCAAGATAGACTTTGAGCTAAGTTTTTGAGCAATTATACTAAATCAGCAGAAAGAAGTGTGTTTTTAAAACATAAGAGTTAGTATATTTTGGGAGTAGTAGTTAGCACCAAATTGGGATGGGTAGGAGTTCAGATAAATCACGTGTCCATAAAACCATGTAGCCACCATAGGTAAAAAAGGGTCATACTTTTTAGATGAATCCTTTTCACAAGACTAGTGGATCCACTTAGTAGTTCATGTTCTATACCTTTGGCCGGTTATAGGATACGCTAGCGGCGTGAGAAAGATCGTTGTATCATCACAATAGCTTTTATGTGATAGTTTTCGGTTAGAGAAACTCCCACATAAGTTATTGAATTTTTCTATACAGAGTTATTTGTATTTCTATATACATTTCAGACTTATGTTGTATCCTTGCAAACACAAAGAGTTAACATCATCTTTTTAAACATTTTTTCTTTATTTGCACTTGCTTTTAAATTGCTTTATATTAAAATGAGTCCAGTTATGTTGAGTATTTCGTGTTGAGTACCTTAAATTCAGTATCTTAAGTTCATATGTGCTTCATTGAGTCGAGTATCATAGTTATGAAGTTGAGTATCTAATCCTTGAGATGAGTATCTTATTCTTAAGTTGAGTTGAGTTTAGTGAGTTTGAAAAGAGGTAAGTATGTTTCCTTTTTATCAAGTTCAAGCTTATATTATGTTTTAGAATTCCCCTTACATGCTCGTAAATTCCACGTACTGAGCCATTTGGCCTGCATCTTCTCATGATGCAGATACAAATATTCAGGATCATCAACAGGAGCTTTGTTGATATCACATAGAGTTCGAGTTAGCTATTCCATTTACTTTCAGTTGGAGGAGGTTGTGGGTCTTGTCCCGACTTACATCATTATCATTTAGAGGCTTCATATATAAACAATAGAGTTTCAGAAGTCTTCATTTATTTTATTAAATGTTTTAAAGACTTAAGTTGTCTGGTTTGGGCGAGTTGAATATCTATTATTATTCAGATTTTTCTTTTGAGTTAAAGTTTTGTATTTGAGTTTTTCATGAATTTTTATTCATTTATAAGCTTTTGTATGCTTTAGTTAGTCTTCCTCTTGTAGTCAGCCAGGATGTGGGTTCGCTTGGGGACCAGCAATGGTCTTCGAGTGTAAGCCACATCCAGGGTGTAGACTCGGATCGTAACATGTTGTTAAAGATATGCAATTGTTATGGTGTTGTTGTTAAGGATACGAAATTGTTACGGTGTTGTTGTTGAGGATATGAAATTGTTAGAGTGTTGTTGTTGAACTATGTGCTTTGTAAATTGTGAACTGTTAGGTTGGGGTGGTTTTATGCAGGTTGTAGTTGTGGAGGTTCGATTGGTGTGTAATAGAGTACCCGCATTCTATTCCCTTAGCTTGTGTTAGAATTTACTTGATGAGTACCGTGTGGTTTGATACTCACCTTTTGCTTCTACAATATTTTGTAGGTTACGAGCCTGGATTTTGTGATACTTTCCATTCTCTTATTTTCGAGGCTTCTTGTAGATTTGTGAGGTAGTTGTTTGGCATCTCAACAGACCTTCCTACTCCTATTTATGATTTTGTTCTATTCTAGAAACAAGGTCATTTGAGACTTTTATTTTTCTTTTATATCAATTGCATCACTTTAGAGGCTCATACACGTGACAATCAGATTTTCGGTTATTTTTTAGTTGATTATGAAATTTCCATTTTTTATTGTAATGGTTTAGTTTGAGGCTGACTTGTCTTGGTGGGATAAGACGAGTGTCATCACGTCCATTTTTGGGTCGTGATATTTCTTCTTTTTTTTAACAATTGTTTTCTTCATTATTTAATTATTTTATTTTTAATATCTTAAAAAATCATCACATTCAATTACTCAAACTTTCCACTATCACTATAATATATATTTAATATCTTTAAGAAAATCAGAAATAATTACCAATAACTCACACATCTTCAACTTATAATCTTAATAATATTATTCATAACTCCTCTTTTCAATGGACAAATTACTAAAGTACACAATTCTAATTATTTCCCTACTCTTTTATTAAAATACAAAATTTCCTACTTTTTCCCAATTCAACTTTACCATATACATTATTATTTGTTTCATGATCCGAGTCTAAACCCTGGACGTGGCTGACACTCAAGAACCATTACTAGTCCCCATGCGAACCATCATCCTGGCTGACTACAAGCGAAAGACTAATTTAAGCATACAAAATCTTAAAATTGAATAAAATTCATGAAACTTAAATATAAAGATTTAACTGAAAAGAAAAGTCTGAATAATAAAAATAATACATTCAACTCGCCATAAATAGGAAACTTAAGTCTTTGAAAATATTTAATAAAATAAATGTACAGAATTTTGAAACTCTACTGTCTATCTATGAAGCCTCTAAATGACAATGATGGAAGTCGGGACAAGCCCCACGACCTCCTAACAACTGAAAGTAAATGAAATCATCCGTAAGCAATGAGGCTCCATAGCTAACTTGAACTCCATGTGATATCAACGAAGCTCCTGTTGATGATCCTGAATACTTGGATCTGCATCATGAAAGGATCCAGGCCAAATGGCTCCGTGAAATGTACGAGCATGTAAGGGGAATTCTGAAACATCAACATAATCTTAAAACTTGATAAAAAGAAAACATACTTACCTCTTTTTAATCTTACACAACTCAAGGAATACTCAAGGATAACATACTCAACTCAAAGATTAGATACTCAACTCAAAGATTAGATATTCAACTCAAAGATTAGATACTCAACACAAAGATTAGATACTCAACTCAAAGTACTAAACTCTGGATACTTAACTGAACTCATTTCATTATAAAGTAGTTTAAAACAAGTGCAATATAAAGAAAAAGGAAAATTGTTTGAAACAAAATGTCAACTCATAATCATAATATTATAAAAACATACCATGCTCCCTCTCAAAGTCTACTTGTGAAATGCATGAATGAAGCCTCATACCCCCATTCATACTAAGAAGAACCCCTTGAGGATGCATGAAATTACTGTTGTGGAAGTTTTTCTAACCGACGACCATCACTTAAGAGCTATAGTGAAAATACAGCACTTTATCTCGCACTGCCAAGGCCCATCCCATACCTTTCCATCAGTATAAGAAGGTAGCTCACTAAGTGTATCCACTAGTCTATTATGCAAGGATTCATCCAAAAAGTATGACGGCTACATGGTTTATGGAGACTTGAGTTAATATGGACTTTCATCCCTATAGCGGTGCTCAATACTACTCCCAAAAATATACTTACCGCATTTATTTTAAAGCACCTTCTTTCAATGATTTAAGATAATTTCCTCATAACTTAGCTCAAAGACTATCTTGGAAATCTCAGTTTCTTCTCTTGCTTCATTTAGAAAATGATTACTCTTTTCTGAGAACTAGCCCGAAGGCTCTTTGGAAATCTCAGCTTCCATTTTTATTTAAATGTGAAAACATTTTAAATCTCTTTGGAATACTTAGTCCCCATATACTTTTGAAGAAAAGGACTTCAACATTACTCTTTACTCTTTACTATACTCAAAACTTAAGTGTTTAAAACAAAGTTTAAACATTTGTAAAAGATTTTTAAAATATGGTTCATGCCGAATTATGGATGTGAACAAATCAATGCGAGGTTTTTTTTACTAACCATAGATGGAACTCAAGAACTTCAAGACTTAGAACTTGAAAATACTACTCCTCTCAAAGGATGGAGTTCATGTGGAAGTTATGGGCATGAACGACTTGACTCAAGGGTCAAAATATCAATAAGGAACTCTTGTATACGACTTTGCTCATCATTTTACTTACTTCCTCAAAACTTAGTTCAAATCAATAGTTGATCTCAAAGGACACAATTAAACTCAAAGATATTCTTGAACTCTACTCTTAACTCTCTCTTGAATGTTAATTACGAATTCAAGAGTTATGGTTCATGATATGACGAATCTTGATAACAATATAGCAATTCAATAATTAGGAATAGAAATTTTAAAAAAAACATGAACTCAAGAACTCAAAATCAACTTATCTCAAAAATACACAAATCTAGGGGTAGAATCCTATATTTCTCTTTTACTTATTTGAATGAAGATGTAGGGCATAAGGACGAACTAGCCCCGGCTACAAGTTATTAAAGAATAGTGGAGTTGAGTTTCTCGACACTATGATAGCCTTACATACTTGAAGAAAAATAAGGTTCTTGAATAATATTGACGAATCTTGAAGAAGAACTTGACTAAAATCCTTGGAACCCTAGCTTGAAGATAAACGATCGAGAAAACCTTTCTTGAATTTTGTGAATTAGTTTCTTGAAATCCCTATGATCAAGAATTATGATTTTCATGACTGAAGATGAAAATCTAATTGTTTGAGATTTTTATTAGTCAAGAACTTTGTTAAGGATTTTTTTGTGGATGTCAAAAAAAAAACTTTTTAATGTTTTTTCGTCGGCTAAATTCGTAACAACATTGTATAGGTTACTAAATAGTCATAACTTTTTACTCATACATTAGATTGACGCGAGATTGGTGGACTTGGAAACTAGATTCAAACACCTTTAATTGGATAGGTTATGGCTCATGTAACTCTTTATATTCTAAGATATATGGTCGTTTGAAGTTGACCCAAGTAAAATCTTACATCAAAACATAATGAAACTTCAAGAACACTTATCAAGAACTCATCAAGAACTTAAATCCTTATATTTCAAAAATGAAATTACGTTGAATAAATCAGGATTGGCGTGTGGGTGAAAGAACCCAACACTATGGAAGCTTACATACCTCTTAGGGATTAAATCCATGGCAACAATCCGCAAAAACTCTCATGAATTTCGACGAACGCTTCAATGCTTTCTCTTTTCTCCTCTTTTCACTTCTTCTTTTCTCTTCTTGAACTCTCAATTAAAACCCTATGTGTATACTAGGATTACAAAACTGAACCTAATAGGATTAGACCCCTAAAATATTACTAAAAATGAATTAAATCTAATTGGGTATGGAAAAGACCAAAATACCCCTCACTATTTTAGGCTAACGTTCCTTAACTTGACAGCCTAACTTCAAAAGGTCATATCTCACTCATCCGAACTCGAAACTTAGCAAACTCGGTGGCGTTGAGAAGATAATTCAAAGACCTTTCCCAAAATTTTGGTAGCACACCTAAATTATCGTGAGCTAGGAGTTATGGGCATTTGAAGTTGACCCAAAACATACCTAAACTTGCAAAATTTTAGATTTTTGCTAGTTCCGATTTAGTTCTTCTTGGAACTCAAGGTGCTACAACAAGTGATCTTAACGTTTAAGAAATTTTAAATTCTTTGCACAATTTCACTGACTATGAAGAACGGTTAGAGTATTAAGGCGAAAAAAAAATGGGGTGTTACAATTTGGAAGCCAAAACAAACCTTTTCCATTCCCTAATTTTCTCCCTCAATCTCTCCCATTACCAATTCAGTTATCAAATTTATCATTTTGAATTTCAAAAGAATCCTATCGCAATTCAACCACATTCAGAGTTCAAATTAGGTTGTCTCATCTTCTCCATTTTGATTTCCATTTTTTTAATTGTTGTGTATCCATCGTTTTGGCTCTTGCATGCAACTAACATCTACAAAATCTCTAAATTTTTTATTCAGAAGATCCTAATCAGGAAGAATTGAGATTTAAAAGGTTGCATGACCTGACAGTCATGATAAATCAAAGTTCCAACAAGAGAAAATTGAAAAAGAAATTACATGCATCTTCTACATTAAAGGATGCGAAAACCCCAAAGAAAATGGATAGAAAGGTTGACCCTCCCATTAATCGACCAACACTATCCATGGTATGCATATTTTATCATATATGTATGCCCTGTTTTTATTTATTTTCTTTTAATCTGATGATAAAGAATTTCTTATTTTTTTATTATGTATCTTGTTTGAAATATGTAGTTGTTTCCCACATACAATATTTTTTTCATCTTTTTTGTTAATTGTTATTGCATCAAAAGTGAAGAGAATTGTATCTTAGTTAAGTACTCAAATAACATTTACTTTGTAGGTTGTTTTTTTGTATAGTGTATCATTCTCATAAAATTACGCAAATGGATATGAGATTTTATATTTTGTATGTATATACAGAATAATTAAATATTTGTACCTCTTATGTTTTGTTGTTATTTAGTATCAAATAAAATGAACATTATTGTATCTAAATGGTTGCTTAATTCACAATTTGGCATGTAGGTTGGTTTTGGTATTGTGCATCATAGTCATACATAATTCCCCATATGATACTCAAACAACATAAGTAGGTTATGAGAATTTATATTTGTATCACATTTAGTTATGTTACTGTATATGTCTTGTTGCTATTTAGTATCAAATAAAATGAACATTATTGTGTTTAAGATAGTTTCTTAATTCACAATTTGGCATGTAGGTTAGTTTTGGTATAGTGCAGCATAGTCATGGGTAATGTCCCATATGATACTTAAATAACATATAATGGTTATGAGAATTTATATTTGTATCACATTCAATTATATCATTGTATATACAGAATAATTGAATTTGTGTATCTCTTATGTCTTCTTGCTATTTAGTATCAAATAAAGCGATACATCATTATATTTCTGCAATAGTTTAGATTTCTATCTGTAGGTATGCATGTATCATGTACTTTTTTTTTATTGATAAACATCATTTATGTAATTGCAGAATATGATTTATGTAATTAACCATATTTCAAAGAACTCCCTAAATTTTGATCCTACCTACAACTCCAATTTTATTGAAGATTTAGTATTGTCAATAAAGGAACAAGGTATGGAATTATTCAAGGATACCATATTTGTTCCATACCAAAATATCCCCAAATATAACTATCAAGGTTAGATTAGCAAGTATTCATATCTGTTAGAGATTGAACAAGAAAATCTAGATAAAGAAATTCACATTCGTCATGCCAAAGAAAATGTCTTGAAATTTAGTATCAAAGAGTTTGCTATTATCACTAGTTTGAAATGTAAAGAAAATATCATAGATTTTACTTATCCAGATTCAAAAACCAGTAGGCTGGTGCAAAGATATTCTCCTGATTCAAATTATAATGTAAATAAATGACACTTGGCACTGATAATGCCCTTCAGACGGCTATCTTGTATTTTATCCATAGATTTATATATTTCCAACTTGGTGATGCAGCATTCCTATAAAAGACTTCTTCATGTAGAAGATGGAAGCTATGAACAATACCCTGGGGATAACTTGCCTTCACAAAGTTAATGAAATCATTTAAAAAAAGAGTACACCCCAACAAAAAATGTATCATTTGAATGGACTCTCATACGCACTTAATGTTTGGATATATAAATGTGCGTCTGTAATAAATAACGAGATAGATGTTAAAGAAGGAAATGGTATTCAAAGGATATGCAATTGGAAAGTTCTGGCTCCAAAGCCCAAATTTGAGATGGTTATGAAAACCATCTTTATTGAGGTAATTACTACATAATAACATTTTTACTTCTTTTTTTAAGTTTGCGATACATTATTATTTTGGTTCTCATGATGTTGTACTATTCGTTTGTATAAAATGATTGTTCTAACATTCATCCCACTCCCGAGGAAATCAAATGACTTGATTTACCAGATAATATTCATGTACCTTCAGTCAATCAGATTCATCAATTGTTAATAATGAGAAGGTGCAATCGGAGGAGATTTCTGATTTTGATTTTGAAGACTTCTCATCAAAACCTCTGGAGTAACTATTAAGGAGTTCAACACTAATTGCTAGCAGGGTCTACCCCACCCCCAAGAGGATAAAGATTGTACATCCACATAAATATAAGTTGCTTAAAGCCACACAATCACATGAACAATAAAATCAGTTATTTCAAACTCCAAATTCACAACCGCAACAAGTTGATGATGTATCCGGTGTTCCTCATAATACACTCTTTGGAAAAAGCTTTGGACAGTGCAGGAATTAAGGGTCTGAAGATTTACATGAAGTGTTATGTAAGTAAACACTATCATATGATTTAAATATTTGTTTGTTCATTATTAACTTCATTTTATATGTTTAATTTGAATCTAGGTTGACAACAAAATTGGAGCTCTTGACAATAAAATTGGAGCTCTTGAGACGTTAATAAAAAGAAATCATTCTGAATTGTTGAAAGTTATTGGCGCAAAAGATAACAAAACTAAAAATGTTATATTTTGATTTTTTTGCTTCCCTTCTCAATTTTATGTTATACTGATTTTTTGAATCATTGAGGATACTGAAGTCGCCACACATGATGGATGATTCTGTAGAGAAAGATAATATTGTTCCACAACCCAATTCTTATAACTTTTACCAACAGATAATTTCACCCATGCAAATGAATTTTGCAACTGTTGATCATGATGTTGATGTACCTGCTGTGGAGGTTGGAAAACCAAAGGTTTCTGAAGAAAATGTTGCAAAGGTACATACATATTTGATACTTAAATTAGTATCACATGCATTATTATGTGTTTCAACCCTAAAATATTTTAAGAATATATCATGTTTAATGATTGATACTTTAATTTATGAAATAGACGTTACTATTTTTGTGTATCACTTATTGTACTTTATACATTAATAATGTATATGATACTATATTTAATTTTGAGAAAATGGTCAAATGCCCTCTCAATCTATTTTCGAATTTTCAACTATACACTTAAGCTTCACGGGGTCCTATGACCCCCCGAACTATTTCAAAAGAAAATAAATAAACCCTTAATGCTGAGTTGGCTAAGAAAGTGTATTTCACTCTCTTTGAGAGAGTGAAAGGAGATGGTTGCTTTTATTGTATTTCATATTTTTATTTTTATTTCTCTCTCTTTCTAATTAAATCAAAGTAATCTCGACCATCTCAACCCACCTCACCCCACACCTCTTCTTCTTCATCACACCACTCTACACTTCTTCTTCTTCTTCTTCTCACTTTTGCTTGAATTTTATTTTTCATCACAAATCTCTACAAATATCTTCAAAAATTCTATATATTAAGCCTTCTTACCTTTAATCAAACAACCTTTCAATAAATTTAGTTATCAATCCCCAATTGAAGTAATAAAATAAAAAAATCAATTTTTTGCCGTAATTCATATCAAACAAAAACAAATTTTCAGTTTCCAACACCTTCACTAGCTCTTCTCTCAAACATTGGCTCAAATTTCACATTCTTGATTTAACCACAAATTTAGATATCTTCGAAATGAGGCATAAAAAATTTAATTGGTTCATAAATTTTTTCAGTTGAATTAATTTCAATTATTTTAATTTGATTTGCTACTTTCACGAACATTAAGAAAAAAAATTAAGTTGGAAATTTATGGCATGCCTATATATTATTTTTGTATATCCCTTCAGAAGCCCCCAGCATGAGTAAAATGTGTAGCAATGGAGTTTGAGAGAAATTGTGGGTAATAAGATATAGATATTGGCCATAGAGACTTTTACTCGTCGGAAAAAAATTCACCTTCGTTTCTCTTGACGGAATGTCAAAAGTGGGTTTGGCAATGGTGATGTTCTTGATGACAATGAATGGTTTATAATGGGGCATTAATTAAAAAATGAATAAAAATAATTAATTTATTATATTTATTAGGTGGCGCTGACATGGCATGTGTGTGCTAAACCACAATATAATTGAGTGGTTATGTCATTTTAGGGTAAAATTTATTTCCTTTTTAAATATTCCAGGGGGGTAATAGGACCACCGTGAAGTATAAGTGTGTAGTTAAAAAATCTGATCATATGTTGAGGGGGGTTTCAACTATTTTCTCTTTAATTTTTGTATCATGTACATTAATATTCTATCATTACCAGATACTTTAATTTATTATTCCTTATAATAAAATTTACAAATACATAAGGATGATACATCCATTAAGGAACAGGCAATGAAAAAATTCACAGGGCTTCTACCCACAACACACCATGACGATTCTTCGGTAAATGTGATTATTAATGATAAGAAAGTGGTAAGTAAAAAAAATTTAATCACTATACATTAATTATTTTTGAGAAAAAATATAATAGTATTTTATATTCTCTTCATTAGGATGATGGTGCAGATACAGTTCCATAAGATTTTGAAAAATATGCTTCAAATTCAATGGTTATTGATACATCGGTATGGTTATAATTTGTTTATCAGAAAATGCAAACAGTTTTCTGATGTTGCATAATTTATTTATGTAAATTGTAAAAATTTTATTATTTACCTGACATCATATAGGATTCTGGCATATCGGCCTCCATATCTTCTGAAATCGAAGCGGTCATAGATACACTTTGTAACATTTCGCAACTAGAAAGAACTAGAATGAAGTTTGAAAGCTGGAAATTTTTATTTTTGGAAAGTAAAAGGAAATCTAGAAAATTGTATGTGAGTTAAATTTGAGTTTTAGTCAACTTCAAATGATCATAACTCCTAGCTCAAGATATGGTTGAAAATCTCTTAGAACGATCTTTCCAACGCCGTCAAGTTTGCGCAATTTTGAGTTTGTATGAGTGAGTTATGCCCTTCGGAAGTTGGGATGTTGGATTAAGGAAATGTCCAATCCAGAAATTTAAAGGGTATTTCAGTCTTTTCATTACCCAATTAATTAAATTCCTTTTAATGCATTAAATAAGGGTCTAAACTGAACTTGGTCAGTTTTACGCTTTTGGAAAAAAAGTTAGTGTTTTAGAGAAGAGGAAAGAAGAGGAGAAAAGAGAAGGAGAAGCAAGAAAAACACCAAGTTTTGCCAAGATCGTGCAATTTGGTTGTGGATTTCGCCAAGGCATGTATTATTGAATTCAAATGTTGTTCTTGAATTGGGATGAATTGAAAAGTTTATGAGTTTGTTACGTCGCATTATAGAGTTATTTTAAGTTAGTTTCTTAGGTACATTTGTTGGGTATCTGCATCTAAAAATAATTTAAGAAAAATAACCGAGTTTGGTGAATAAGGAAGAAAAACGAATAAGAAATTTTGACGGGCAAAATTTGGACAGGAGAGCATATCGGCGACCTGTTTCCAGAATTGGAATTTTACACGAGGTGTTCTGCCTCAAAAGACGTTTTCAAAACCAGAATTTAAATATGTCTCCACGTCACGAAATCACCTCCAAATCTTGATTTTCAGTCTTTTCTCATGTTTACCTATCTAAAATCATTCCTAAACAACATGAGATATTTCTAAATACAAATCATAATCCTTGAATCCATAATTCAATTCAAGGATCGGTTAAGAGTCAAACCCAGATCAGATAAGAGTCAAGTCAAGAGTAGTTAAGATCAAAATCAATTGTAGTCAAGATCCAAGTAAGAGAAGTTCATTTCAAGTTTTCAAAAGTCTTTCACAAATGTTGTAACCTTGTTTAAGACTTAAGTTTTGAGTTCAAAAAAGAGTAAAGTTTAAAGTTCTTTCTTCAAAGAAGTATATGGGGACTATGTATCCCCAGAGAGTTTAAAAGAAATGTTTTCACATTTAAATAAGAACGGAACTGAGATTTTCAAAGAGCCTTTGAGCTATTTTTCAGAAAAAAGTAATGTCTTTTTAAATGAAGCAAGCAGGGAAATTGAGATTCCCTAGATAGCCTTTGAGCGAAGTTTTTTTTTTTTGAGCAATTATCTAAATCACATAAATAAGTTGCTTTAAAAGCATGAGCTAAGTATATTTTTGGGAGTAGTATTGAGCACCGGTATGGGGATGCGAGTTCATAATAACTCAAGTCTCCATAACCATGTAGTCATCATGTGTATTAATGGTTCATACTTTTCAGATGATCATATAAGTTAAGCTAGTGGATCTACTTAGTGAGTTAGCTTCTTATATCACGGTAGGTATAGGATGATCTCGGCAGTGTGAGGTAAAGTGTTGTATCATTACTATAGCTCTTGAGTGACGGTTTTCGGTTAGAGAAACTCCCACAGTAGTAGTCGCATGGTTCCTCAAGAATTTCTGCTTAGTGTGAATGGGGTATTGGACTTCATTCATGCATTACACAAGTAGACTTTGAGAGGAAGCATGATTTGTTTTTTATGATATTATGATTTTGAGTTGACATAAAGTTATTTTGTATTTTACATACATCTCAGAGTTATTTGTATCCTAGCATACACAGAGTTGAAAATCATATTTTCGACAACTTTTATTTATATTGCACTTATGTTAAACTGTTTTATAATGAAATGAGTTTAGTTAAGTATTCATTAGTTGAGAAGAGTCATGGTAAGTGTTTCTTTGAGGAAGTCCATGTTGTTTTAGCATTCCAACTCGCATACTCGTACATTCAATGTACTGATGCCAGTTGGCCTGCATTGTATTATGATGCAGATGCAGAAAACTAGGATCGTCATTCCAGTGCACCGTTGATCCAGTGAGCAGTTCAGAGTCAGTTGGTGAGCCTCCTTGCTTTTCGGAGGATCTATTTTCATTGCTTTCTAGTTTAGTTCATTAGGATGTTGTGGGGTCTGTCCCAACATCCATCTCAGTTATTAGAGGCTTCATAGATAGTCAGTCAGATGTTAGTTCATTCGTCATCATTTTGTTATTGACTTATGTTTAGATTTTAGTTGTCATTTTGGCTAAGTTAAATGTTTATTTTTAAAATATTTTGATTTCAGTTCCAGACAGTTGAGTTAGTTAGCATTTGAATTCTTTTCGAAATGCTTTAAGTCTTATGTTGAGTAAGTGAGCAGATCAAGGGTTCACTTGGGGCCAACAATGGTTCTCGAGTATCGTTCATGTCTAGGGTGTAAATTTGGGGTACATACCTGTATATGAACTTTCAAACCAGTCAATTAATGGTAAATCACTGAGTGCAATCATTCCACTCCAGCTAATCAGAAGTGATGATTTTCTATCTGACAACCAGCTATCCACTAAGTTGCCAGACAAGGAGAACGCACCCAATATTAATACAAAGACTCCAGCTCAGCATAACTGAATGCCTTCAAATGTTTTATAGTCTTCCTATGTGAATTCTTTTGGATCAAGTGATAAGGGCAAAGAAAAAATAGACGATGACATCCGTCCATACACTCCATTTTGAAGAGTGTCACGTCACAATGTCAACTCTCGTCAGGTTTAATGCAAGAGTTCTTAGAGTGGATACAAAAGAGACTCCTTAAATTATTTTTATTTTTATTTTAATCATTCTCATAGGAAACCATCTGAGGATAAATATAAAGGCAAATCAACTCTATTTGGTATTTGACCATATAGATTTTGTTATCGCATTTTTTGTTAACAAGAATTAATTTTATACTATGTCACATCCAATGAAATGCTGGAGTGATTAGGTACATTAAGCATTCCAATTATGTATATGACACCAAATTAACATGTTTCATTTGAAATGAATATCAGATTACTAATTGAATTTTCTTTTTCTTCAATTTATTTTTTTTGTTTCAGATTGTGCTGATTGTATATTATTATTTTTTGTTTTATAGCATATAGATGTAATTTTTTACTATCTATGCAAGAAGTCAAAATTAAGAAGCATGGATCAGTACAATACACTACGTCAACTGTTTGTTCAAGTCATATATCAACATTGTATACGAGAGGTATTATTGTGCTCCTGCAGATGATACTCTTAGTACACCAAAACATATTGATCGTGGTGTTACTGTATCTATTTATGAAAGATCTATCAAAGACATCATAAATGAATTTTCGATCGTTACTTCTTTACCATGGCATCTAGTAGACGAGGTTTATATTTTGAGTAATTGTGACAAAGATTTTCTTTGGGTGTTGGTTGTGATTATTTTTTTTAAAAAAAGGTTAATACGAGTGTATGACTCATCTATGGGATCAACGAAAAAAGCTTATTTTTATGAGATAAAACAGTTGTATGTAATGCTTTCAAACTATCTTTATGATAGTCAAATCTTTGGTAAAACAGAGAGAACTGATTGGGAATCATTGGAGGCATACAAAGACAAAGAAACTAGTAAATTGTTGGGTCCACAATAGTCGTTTGAGGTGGAATATGCTCAAGATATTATGCAACATCAAAGTGATAGCTTGTTAGTATTGTAAAACAATTTCTTTACTTACACATTTAATTCACTTTTTAAATGTATCTACTTTTTGTTTGCAGTGAATGTGGAATGTATGTAGCTGCTTTTGTTGAATACATGAGCGACGAAATCAACATTTCATCTATTAGTTTTTGGAATGATTATCTTCGCAATAGATATGCAACACTATTATGAAAGTATGGTATGAACAAGGACAAGGCCGGATATGTTAGCGATAATGATGATCCTACAAGGCCGAAGAATGGCTACACTACTCCAGTCGAAGATGGACTGATTAATTTGAAATAGTTATGTTTTCTTGAGTTGAAGATACATTAATTCGTATTTTGTAATATTCCTTCCCGTTTCAACACAATATTTTTAAGTAATTATTAATTTGAAGACTGTTTTTGTCAAATTTCGCATTTCAATTATAATTTTTGTTTCAATATATATATATATATATATATTATAAGTATGATATACATCAATACTGTTGATACAAATAACCATCAGATACCAAATATTTGATATTATATATTCTACACTTGGTAAACAATAATTATTTATTTTTAATTTATTTAGTATCTATTAACATGTTGTAGCCTTGATGTAAATCAGAACATCTGATACTATCTAATTATCATATACACAATATCCACAAAATTATTATGTATATGATACGCATTTTATTATCAAATAACAAATTTGTATGTATGTTATAATTGGTACAAAACAATTAAGTTTCAATATGTTTAGTATCCTTTAACATGTTGAATCTTGTAACATTGATGTAAATCATAACAACTAACAATATTTTATTATCATATATAAAATATAGTTGAACTATAACGTATATGATACATAATCACTTATCGAATAATTTAATTGTTATATACCCCAACAATGATATAATATATTTACACTTGGTATAATACAATTAATTTCATTATCATTCAACAATTTATGGTCTTTTAACATTTATATAAAGTAAAAATCACACCAAATGATAATATCTTATTAGAAGATTCAAAATATCCAAAATATTATTACACACGAAGCATAAAAATGCTTATAAAGTAACCATCAACAATCTTTCGAGAAGAATGTACATGTTCTTATATTTTGACCTTCTTGTCCTCAACGTCTAGAATAATTTGTTTTTGTGTTAGTTTTTCATCTAGATTTTTCTTCCTCTTTTTCTTTGGTCTATCAGATATTTTTTTGTATCTTGATGGCAAAACGACTTCATCCAAAACATATTTCGGAGCTGACCAATCACTTTTGTCTGGTATCGGTTCTATTGAAACTGCATAATTATTTGTTAATGCACCATGTTTATAGTAATCAGAGTTGTAGGGTTGTACATCTTTAATAGTATTCTTCTTCAAAATGGTCATTGCATGCGCACAATGTATCTCGTTATGTTGAAATCTACCACATGAACAAGTTTTTCTCTCAAGACAAACAATGTATCTTATCTCGCCTTCATACATTGAAACAATAAATTCAGACAACCTGCAATTGTTTACAAATTAGAGATATATTACACATTTTTTTCATTTGGTATACACAATAATATAATTAGAAGTAAAGCTATATATATAATACTAGTAATACAAATATGTACCTTTATTTTTGTACATTTTGACGCGTTTATAATCAATATTTATTCAAATCTCCTCCCTAATGTTTCCTTTGTATAGGAAGATATTTTTTTATTTTTGCAATTTCAAGAACCAAATAGAATTCTAGCTTCTTTCAGAAAGTCTATAATAGGTAGTTGTCGTGCATCAACAAGGCAACCGTTGAAACATTCAACTATATTTGAAGTCATCATTCTTTCCATGTTCACTGTTGCATGAGACCTAGACCACCTTTCATACCCAGCATCTTGAAGATACTTCTTAACTCTGTCATCTACTTTTTCCAATTTAGCCATTCATTTTTTAAAATTCTCTTTTTTATAAGTCTTTGCCATTGAATAAAACAGATCACTTAGTATGGACCTGCTTCTCCTAAAGTTTGAACAATATTTTTTCAAAGGTGTCATGTGCATGCAAAATGAGGAAAATTTGGATAAACAATACTTACACTCTTCATTATGCTCTCTTTCCAAATCCATTTTTAAGTTGTTGAAAGAATCATGTCCATGAACAATTATTTTCCGTGTCAACAATTACATAAGCTAAAGGCAATATGCAATTTTAACATAGAAATACACAAAATTATGATTAATTTTAAATAATTATTGCAGAATGTTAAAATTACTTTTAAAAAAAATTAAATTCATAAACAACATGACATATCTGTCCCATCGAGTGTACTAGCCAATACAAATGTTTTTCGATAAGCTCCGCAACGATGTGAAGCATAAAGAACAGTAACAGTCCTACATAACTCAAAACTTCTCATCATTGGCCTTAATGATATGAATAGATACATAAATTCATTTTTTTGAATTTAGCCTCATATATGAATTTGGATACACATTTTTCAACATATATATGTATCTTGGCATCTGTCTATATCCACCAGCAGATTTACCCCTGATCATTTTCAATGCACGTTATTTAGCCAGCCATGCTTGTTGGCAAGAAATTTCAACGCCATAGAGTGCCCTGGCATCAACAATTATACCGTTTGGAGTATGTTATCTTTTATGATTCTCCAAATTGGAGTTGTCACACGACTAACAAATTCAACAGTAGGTTGTACCTACTTAATACCCTATCCCTCAGACAAATATAATCACTATTAAAGTATCTCACTTTGAATATGTCTGTATTTTTCCTAACAGACGCCTTGAATTTCCAATAACAATCATCTGAATAACAAATTAATACGTAACTACAATTACATCATATATATTTATTATTTGATCAGGTTTAATGTACCAATACATAAATAAAAACAAGAGAATTGTACAAGATATATTATTACAAATACTTTTATTTAAATAGTGTTGTGCACACATATTAATATATACGCAATTTAATGAGGACACATTTAATCATTCAGATACAAATTTGATAACTACTTCAAAATCTACTTGTTAACCTTATTTCACATACAAATCTTAATTGATACTTTAATAGAAGTATCTCAAAATGATACTTTATTGTATACACTGAACACAATAGACATATTAAACTTTTGTCATCTATCATTTTTAATTGATACATTAATAACCAAAAGTAAATCAAAACGAATATGATATCTAACACCTACGATTGCACGTAACACATATTATTAGTGTATCATGGTAAACATTTTAACAAATAAATTATAAAAAATGAAGAACATTATCAGATATTTGTATCACATACCTTTTGTTATCAAATCTTTTAACTTTAAAATTAAAGCTATTCTTTATTTTGTATTTTTTTCATTACAACCTTTAGAGTTGTCTTATCCTTGTACAATTGCTTCACTTTCACAACAGAAATATTTGTCTCTGATATATAATGTTTCACCTCCATTTCAGGTATGTAATAGGAATAACCAATTTTTGATTCAGCAATGCTTAGAGTCTTTGCGTCGCTTTTTTCACCTTGAACACACACGATTGCACTCATTGTTGCATCGAAGTTTTGTATTTCCTCACATTTATCCGACATATCAATGCATAAAGGATACATACCGAATCTCACCTCATGTTTCTTAATTTCTATGTACAAGTTCACCTCCATACATTCTGAATACACAATGAAGACGAAATAAGATTCACGAATAAAATATTTTTCTCAATCACTATCACGTCATTTCTATATCGCTTGTATCTAACATCACAATTTCATAATTTAGAATGTCTTAAAAAGATCAAAATATTCATTACGAATCTTCACAAAATTGTGTTCCAAATTTTTTTGAATCAAACTTCTATTGTTTGTTCGAAGAACAGGGAAAAGGTTTCACAATTTGAAATTTGAATTTTCTAATTCAGAGTTTTATGAACGACTGATTGGTTGAAGGAAGAAACGTACACGTAATTTGTGAATATTAATTATAATTTTTGTTTTTAATTTCTTATTTAACACATTAAACTGATAATTAATAATTTATTTATAATATATTTCCTGTAATATTATGTATCCGAAAGACAAAAAAAAAATATTTTTTTGTACTTTTTGAAAGAGTAGGATAGGAAGTTCTTTCTTATACAATGTGCTTTCCATAATTTTTACAAAAATAAAAGCATTCCCATGTAAGAACCCATAGTAATAGAGTCCACCTAACCATTTCCCGCCATGTTGTCTCTTTCTCTCAACCTCAAACCTCTATCCATTCCTACATTTATCTCCGATAACCCAAACATCAAAACCTTCATATTCCAACGTAACATTCCACAGCCCTGTAAATCACACTGCCAAACCGAAAGGGGCCATCAATTCGATGTCGGCGACACCTTCTTCCGCAGTGAAAGCGCCACCGCCCGTGACCTCGGTGTTCTCTCCGCCGCCCTCTACCGGAATACCACCGGAAGTCTCCGGGTTCTCGACGCCATGTGCGGATGTGGAATTCGTTCTCTTCGGTACTTAGCTGAGGCTGAGGCCGATTTCGTCGTGGCAAATGATGCAAATGAAAATAACAGGGATATTATTTTGGGAAATTTGTCCCGGGTCGCAAGTGGTTCTGAAGAAGGAAAAAGATGGGAGGTTAATCATTTGCCTGCCACTAGGTTACTGGCTGAGTGTTACTTGCGAAAAGATTATTTTGACCTTATTGATGTGGATTCTTTCGGTAGCGGTTCCAGTTACTTGCGAGTTGCCTTGGATGCTGTGAAATTGGGTGGCTTGCTATACATTACCTCCACTGATGGGCTTTCTTCTGGTGGTCATAGGCCTCAACAGTTGAGTTCTGCTTAAACTTATTATTCCTTTGTTATTTTTATTTCTTTAATTTGAGTTTTCCCTCTTGAAACTCCGAAAAATGTCAAATGTTTATCCGGGTTTAGAAGGGAGAAGTTCGCACCTATGATTGATTGATAAATCTTCATCACACCTGGTTTGATTACTCAGATGCGACTTAGGTAGAACTGCAAAGTAAATGTTGTGGAAACTAATTCAAAACTATACATAATTAGGCACTGGTATGACAGAAGGTTTTTGCGGAGGATATTTTCATGGGAAAATTACGCGGATAAGCAAACTTAAACTATTTAATTACTCATCATAGCTATAATTTGCTATAATTACCACTTGCGACTAACATTATACATTAATTACATGGGTTGACTTCGAGTTTGTATAATTAGTCATGTTTGTATATGTATAATTCACAGGATATACAAATAAATATGTATAATATACAATTTTTTAGCCTATATACATGTACAATTCACCTCTCTCCCACTCTCTGTCCTCTCTCGCTCGCCTCTCTCCTCCCTCACTCAATATCACTCGCCTCTCTCCTCCCTATCCCAATCTCGTTTGCCATTTACACAAATGTATATGTATAATATACTGTTATATACAATTATATACATATACAATTCACCTCTCTCCTACTCTCTTCCCTCTCTCGCTCGCCTCTCTATTCCCTCTCTCGATCTCGCTCGCCTCTCTCCTCTATCTCCCTGTCTCGCTCGCCTCTCTCCTCCCTCTCCCAGTCTCTGTTGCCATATATACAATTACATATGTATAATATACAATTATCTAACCAATATACATATACAATTCACCTTTCTCCCACTCTTTTCCCCCTCTCTCTCGCCTCTCTCCTCTCTCCCAGTCTCGCTCACCTCTCTCCTCCATATAACATGTAGCTATAAATTGTAATTATCAAACTATAGCTATGGAGAGTAACTAATTATATTTAAGTGGCTATATGTGAAAGTTTTCCTATTTTCATTGGTAAAGATATCTGTGTTTTATAAAAGCAGCTTGACTCATACTTATCATGTAGAAAATCAGAGACTAGGAATGGGAAATTTTTCTTGCTTCCTATTCATTCAGCTGTAATGTATATTTACAGATACCTAAAGAGAAGAAAACAAAAGTACTCCTATACGTGTATGGAATGTGATTGGCTATCACTACAATCCAATTTTGGACAGCTATGTATGTACTATTTTGTACAGAATTTGAATAAATCTGTCAAGGGAAATTTGGATTATTTGTTGCCTCATTTCTGCTTCCACTTGGCCCTTTCCTGTTTGTCCAAATCAGCTCTTCTAAATGAGCTTGGATGGTCAGGATTAAAATTTATATTGCTTGATCAAAGGTTGTGAAACTTTCATCTCTTGAGCCACTTGAAGTGTAGACTATCTGTGAATCGAACAACTGATTGTGAAGCTCCATTGCAGCAAGAGCTTGATCAGTTATATCTTCTTTCTTCTTCCATGGTTGTCTGTTGACCTGTATCAACTTTGTCAATTTCAATTCCAACACCCCCCCTTCAAGTTGGAGGGGAGTGAAACAAGACCCAACTTGCCGAGAATTGAATGATGAGATGGTCCCGATAAAGGTTTAGTGAACAAGTCTGCAAGCTGAGAGGAAGAGGGGACGAGTTGAAGAGAAATCAAATCGGAAAGGAATTGTTGCCGAAGAAAATGGCAATTAATTTCTATATATTTGGTTCGTTCATGAAAAACAGGATTGTGAGCAATATGGATTGCGGCAAGGATATCAGAATGAAGTGGAATCGGAACTAAAGGAGTAGCTCCAAGATCCGTGAGTTATCGAGTGAGCCAAGTGATCTCTGAAACAACTCTTCTCATAGACTTATACTCTGCTGAGGCAGAGGATAAAGAAACAAATGCTTGCTTCCTTGATTTCCATGAGATCCCAATCTGCATCTCAAAAAGCAAGTAATTTGAATGAAGGATCAGCAGATAGGAAAATTCCTTGGCTTGGATTTGACCTGAGATATCTCAGTACTCTTAATGCAACTGTAAAATGAGGTCCTCTTGGTTGTTGCATGTACTGACTTAAATGATGAACCGCGAAAGAGAGATCTGGCCTAGTGTGGGTGAGATAATTCAATTTTCCAAGGAGTCTCCGATAGTAAGTTGGATCAGTCAACAAATCACAAGTGAAGAAATCCAACTTCAAAGATGGATCGAGTGGAGAAGAGACTAGGGTAAATGATCACAGTTGAACTCATTTAAAAGCTCCAAAGTAAACTTTCTTTGACTTACTATTGTTCCTGGTGGCTCCCGGAGGATTTCAAGTCCGAGAAAATAGTGTAAATTTCCCAAATCATTGAGCTTAAATTCTGAATGCAAGAACTTTTTAGCTGCACTAGTTCTGCTTCATTGTTTCCTGTTAGAATAATATCATCTACATAGACAGCTAGAATGGAGATATTAGTTCTTGATTTCTTGAAGAAAAGTGAGTAGTCATTGAGTCTTCATCAAAAAAAAGGTGAGTAGTCATTGAGTGATGAGCAAAAACCTTTGGAATTTAAAGCTTCTGCCAATTTTGAGTACCATTGCCTTGATGCTTGTCTAAGTCCATATAAAGACTTCTTGAGTTTGCAAACATGTTGGGAACTAGGTGATTGCATTCCTATTGGAAACTTCATGAAAACTTCGTCATCAATTTCTCCATGTAAAAATGCATTATTGACATCTAGTTGTGAAATATTCCCTCCTTGCTTCACTGCTATAGTCAATAAGCACCTAATAGTTGTCATTTTGACAACCGGTGAATAAGTCTCACTAAAATCAATACCTTCCTTCTGAATATCTCCTCTAATCACCAATCTTGCTTTTAGCCTCTCTATACTTCCATCAGAATTATGCTTGATTTTGTAAACCCATTTGCATGGAAATGCTTTCCTTCCTTAATTCCACGACTGGCCAAGATTGATTCTCAAGGAGTGCTCTAATTTCATCTTCCATAGCCAATTTCCATCCTGGATGTAAAGCTGCCTGGGCATAAGAAGTTGGTTCTGTTATGTTTGAAATAGAGTTCAATACTTGTTGATTTGTTGTGGATAGGTTAGCAAAAGAATAGGTTTTAGGGATAATAGGCCGACTGAAACAAGTATTGGTTAGATTTGTCCAAAGAACTGCATTGCAGACACACTCTTCTAAGTAGGTGGTTTCTTGTGTATTCTGATGACTTTCTTTGCGTGACTATGGAAGATGAAATATCTTGCATCTCATGCAAGGTCACAGAGTCAAGTCAAGTCCTGAGTTCCCTGTATCAACATGTTGTGATTCAATTTCTGTTTCCAAATGTGATGTATTAGGCACCTTATTCATACTCTCACGTTCATGATTTTGAGGTTAAAAAGGATCTGGTTCAATGTTCGGCAGAAAGTTAGTTTGTGAGATAGAATGATTAGTGGTAAATATACGAGTTGGGAATGAAGTTTGTGAACTTGAGATGGTGAAAAAAGGGGAAATATTCTCATGAAACTTGACATTCCAGGAAATTATTATCTTTCTAGTATCCAAAACAAGCAATCTATATCCCTTTTTTCCATGAGAATAGCCTATGAAGAGACATGGAATGGCTCTGGGCTACAGTACTAGCATAGCATACACAACCAAAGCTCCTAAGATACGAGTAATTAGGAGGACGTCCAAATAGAACCTCATAGGGAGTTTTGTTTTTAAGGACTTTAGAGGGATATCGATTTATAAGGTATGTAGCAGTTAGGACACACTCTTCTTAATATGAAATAGGCAATTTAGATTGATGAAGTAGTGCCCTCGATACCTCGAGAAGATGCTTGGGTTTTCTCTCCACAACACCATTTTGTTGTGGAGTATGAACACAAGTGGTTTGATGAACAATACCTTGTGAAGCAAAACATTCAGCTGACAGGTTGCTTCCACCCAATTCCAATGCATTGTCGGACTTGATTATCTTAACTTTGACGTTGAATTGTCTTTCAACCATCACCAGAAAATACTTTAGACAGTGAAAGTGTTACTTTTTGTTTTTAGAAGATGAGTCCAAGTTGCTCTACTATAGTCATCCACTATAGTTAAAAAATATTTGTATCCATCATGAAAATTTTTTTGTACGACCCCCAAGTGTCAATATGGATTATTTCAAAGATCTTCTTAGAATTGATATTACTAGATTGAAAAGGTAACTTGGATTGTCTAGCTAGGGGACATATATTGCAATTAGAATCAAAATGAAGAGGAGAAACAAGAACTGAACAAATATTCTTCATTGATTGAAATGGCATATGCCCCAATCTAAGGTGCCACAGCCTTACATCAGAAGCATTTTTTAGAGGAATTGAAAAAGTGCTTGAAACAGAAAGATCTAGATTTTTCTTGATTGCACAAATTAACTGATGTGCTGACGGAACTCTTAAGGTACTGGAAACTTGACTCTAGGAGATATAGCCCTGCTCTTGCTTTACCAAATGCTAGAGGCCTCTTCATTGAAGGGCCTTGCAGAAAAGAACCAAAAGAGGAAAAAATGAGTAAGCAACTTAACTGTTTATACAACTTGTAGACTGAAATGAGGTTATATTTGAAACATGGAACAAATAAGACATCTTTCAAAATGAGTTTAGTATGTAAAGGGACACTTCCAACTTGAGTAACCTTGACCCTATGAGAACTAGGAAGATCAACAAATACAGGAATCTTAAGAGTATTGAGTTCTAAGAAGATCTTTGTATCAAAACACATATGTTGAGTACCACCTGAATCCAATATCCAGGTTCTTTGATTGAAATTAATAACTTTATGAGGTGTTTTATTGAAAACCTTACCAGCACAAGTCACTACATTGGCTGAAGCATCACCAGTTGAACTTCTGATTGATTCACCCTCACATTCTGAAGCATATGAATCAGCTGTGAATATTGATCCTGGGTGAAATGTTGTCCCCGTCCTTCTCCATTAAAATGTGCTCCACTTTGTCCTTGTGTTCCTTCTATGTAAACAACATTGCTCTTCACACTTCCCTGGAACCTCTTTGTCTTAGTAAACTTGAAATCACTTGGAAAACCTATTATCTTATAGCATTTATCCACAGAATGCCCAGGTTTCTTACAGTGAGAACAAATAATCGTGGTTTTCTTTCCCTTAGACTCATTAATCCAGATCTTTGACCAAGAGTGTTCTGATTTGTGGCCAAGAAAGAAGCATAGTTTCCTGGATAATGTGTGCTCATATACACCTCCCTTTGCTTTTCATCTTGCATTAGGAGTGAGTATGCATGATTCACAGAGGGTAAAGGTGAGAGCATCAATATGTTTACTCTTTCCAGCAGCATAAACATCATTCAAACCCATAAGAAATTGGATCAATCTCTCATCTTGAATAGACTTGGCCATTTTTCCTTTTCCACCACATTGGTAGTCACATAAGCAATTGATAGAACTGTTCAAAGCATCAAGCTCGTACGAGAGACTTTTGATCTTTGTGAAATAGCCAGCAATGTCATTTGAACCCTGCACCAAGTCACTCAACTCCTTTTGCAGGTGATAGAGTTGTGCTCCATTGGACTGGCCAAATCTGTCCTCAAGTTCTTTCCGTAGATCCTTGGTTGTCTTGGAGTAGATAACACTGTAAGCTATCTCTTTTGAATGAGAGTTGAGCAGCCATGACAGGACCATATCATTGCTTTTGTTCCATAGCTTGAAATCTGGTGATATCGAAGTTGGGTCTTTTTGAGTACCATCAATGGACCCAACCTTATTCTTAGCTGAAAGAGCTATCCAGATTGATCTCCTCCATCCACCATAACCTTTCCCATTAAAGGGTGAGTTAACAAGATTCATTCCTGGAGAATCTGAAGCATGAAGATAGAAAGGATGAGTGTGATCAGTTCCAGAGTTCCAGTGCCTGTAGAGCTACCAGAAGTGGGATATGTTGTTGTCACCATTGTTGAACTGAGAAATGGAGAGTAGGGATGAAGAAAAGGGAAGAAGAGGCAACAAAGAAATGAGATTCTCAAGGTTGCTCTGATACCATGTAGAAAATCTGAGACTAAGAATGGGAAAAAAATTTCTTGCTTTCTATTCATTCAACTGTAATGTATGTAATGTATATATACAGAATACCTATAGAGAAGAAAACAAAAGTATTCCTATACGTGTATGGAATCTGATTGGCTATCACTACAATCCAATTTTGCACAGCTATGTATGTACTATTTTGTACAGAATTTGAATAAATCTGTCAAGGGAAATTTGGATTATTTGTTACCTCATTTCTGCTTCCACTTGGCCTTTCCTGTTTGTCCAAATCAGCTCTTCTAAAAGAGCTTGGATGGTCAGGATTAAAATTTATATTGCTTGATCCAAAGGTTGTGAAACTTTCATATCTTGAGCCACTTGAAGTGTAGACTATCTGAGAATCGAACAACTGATTGTGAAGCTCCATTGCAGCAAGAGCTTGATCAGTTATCTCTTCTTCCATGGTTGTCTGTTGACCTGTATCAACTTTGTCAATTTCAATTCCAACATATCATATTTTAGAAACAAAAGGGAGAACCGTTTTAGGCTCAGTGTGGAGTTACTTGTGGACTATAGTGCAATAGCTATTTCCCAAGTAGTTGTTTAAATTTACTGACTCCTGTCTTTGTGCTGGGATGATCATAAAACTCATTCTTTCTTTGTATAGGTCCTTAGCTGCCTATGGAGCATATGTTCGGCCTTTGCCATACTCAAATGAGATAGGTCTCCGGATGCTTATAGGTGGAGCTGTTAGAGAGGCTTCAGTTCTTGGTTATCATGTTGTTCCACTTTTCTCATACTACTCATATCATGGGCCTGTGTTTAGAGTGTTGCTACAAGTCAAGCGTGGAAAGTCTCAGTCTAGCAGGTTTAACTCGGTTGTGGACTTTTTCGGAGTTATTTCATTAGTACTTGGTGATGATGCCTTTGCTTCTCATGACAGGTATTATAGTTTTATCAGCTATTGCAACCGATGTGGGAACACTCGAGCATTTTCCTGGAATGAACTTGGTGAGATCAGCTGCCCTTGTAGTACAAATGTATGCTTTCGTACCTCATAGGATATCGATAGGTATTTTGCATCAAGAACTATTTAGGGCGTACTTATCCATCATCAAATTATTTGACATTGACATGTGCAATGCCACTAACTTCCATTCCTAACCCCCTTTTCTAATTGTCATAATATCTTGCATAAGATTTTATTCCGATCATGTCAGTAAATGTATAGTAGCCTGGGGTGGATCCATGTGGAGGGTTGTGGGTTCACATGAACCCATGCTCTCGTCCTTAGATTATTTATAACAATGCTATATCTCTTCAAAATGATTTAAGAATATATATGTGCACACAAACTCAAAGACCTATGGTGCAATGGTTATTTGGTGCACCTCACAAGTGAGATCAAGAGTTCGAATCCCATGTCCTACTTGTTTTTTCTGCATGGGGATGGGCATGTCTGGTGTCCCTCTTGCTTTTAATTAACTGCTTTTTCTCTTCTTCTTTTTTTTTGTCTGGTTTATTCCTTCTACACGTCTGACACATTGAAATCCTTATTTTCCTTTTGTTATTGTAGTCTTCTTAAAATTAAATCAAATCTTAATATTAAAACTAGTAGCAACAGAGGATGATGCATACATTCAATAGGTTTAACTGATCCCAACCTTTTTCAATATGGAGTACACATATATTGTGGAAAGTTACTAAAATGAGTGGTTCAACGGTAAGAACCTAAGGTTGGAACCAACCAGATATAAATCCTTGGAATCGCCCCTGATAGTAACCCTATAAATGAGTGGAATTGTGTGTGCACATAGTCAAACAAAATTATCATCAGGCTCACGCCTAAGCGTGTTACTTCTTTTCAGGTTAAGCGTTCAATTGTAGTTTCAGGACCCCTCTGGACTGGGCCTCTTCACAATGCTCCCCATTTAACAGAAATGATGAGTTTGGCTGATCAGTGGGGATGGTTTGGTGATGGAGAAGGAAAAAACCTAGAAAAGCTATTGAAACAGATGATTGACGAGAGTGACCCCAAACTGCCAGTTGGATACCTCAATGCAGATGAGGTTTTCACTAAACAATTTTCTTTACTATTATTTCTTATTAATCAGAATAATTTACTTAAATGTTTGGGACCATCACGCAATTTCCATTTTTTGCATTACTTTAGTTATTGATTGTTTTTACCCTATTCTGAACTTTAGTTTATTGTTTTATCACTTGCAGATAGCGAGTCGGGCTAAACTTAACTTGCCTCCCCTAAGTGTGATAATGAACAGCCTGCACGAGGTATGTCATTAGTGTAGGTATTACATGGAGAGTTTAGTGTTCTTTCTCTTTAATCAAAAGTTACTTTTCCATATTGAGCGTAAATTTCATTCATTCAGCAACAGTTAGGTCCCTTTTTTACAATATTTAAGATTTGTAGAAAGATAGTCTGACGTGCTTGACCTTGTAAATTGTAATTGGTGTTAGCCACTACAAAATGTAAAAGAAATATGAAAGAGTCGTTTAGGTAGGTATTGAAATATTTGACCAGTGTCTCTATGGCCTTCTTCAGCTAAAAGACCCCTTAGGGTTTGATTTCTAGAGCAGAAAACTTTCCCAGTCCAAAACAAATTGAACAAAACAGTGGCCGCGCCGAGCAGCTCGCCCGCTGACAGAAACACTATCTACTTCCTAAATACCTTTAGTAGAATATAAAAATACTTACTACCTTTGTTTCAATGAGCTTGTCTTACTTTCTAGTCGGTTTAAAAAAGAATGCCTCTTTTTTTTCTTGGACAACTCTTTAATTCTAACATTCAGCATGGCATGTTTAAGACCATAAGATTAAATGACACTTTGGTACATTCTACTATCTTTAGAGTAGGACCAATAGATTCAAAAATATTTTTTACTTTCTTTAACTCAAACTCTGTGTCAAGTGAAAACTAGACAAACAAATTGACATGAGGAAGAAGTAGTAAATATTGAATTTATTAACTTTGATGCATATGAAAGCCTCTTCAAATGATTCAGCACTTCTGTGTTTTTTTTATTTTCCAAAATCGGATTCTCCTGAAGCTAAATATCAAAGCTGCTTGTTTCTGAACCCTTACACCACCACATGTTATTCCTCTCTATCCAGATACACCAAAAAATAGTTGTTGGGATCATTTTCCAGATCGTTTTATGGCCTAATCAACTCTCCAATAAAACCAGCACTCACAATTTCCTTCTTTATTTGTACATACATTTTGATATTTAGACTAAAATTTGTTGATGGAAATGAAATTTATTTAGTGAACGTATTAACATGTTAGGCCAGACAACAACATGTAAAGCTAGGAAAGAAAACTTTGAATAGTTTTGAAGTTTAACCAGCCTTGGATGAGCATAATGATGTTTTCCCACCAAATATTAGAGAAAATGCTTGCTTATGAAAGTATTTAATACCAAGTTTATAGTTTCACGGAACTTAAAGGGCGTGTTTGGTGTTTTCTTGCAAAATACGTGGGTTTCTTACTTATTTTCTAGTGTTTGGTAAATAAGCAAGAAAATATATTGTCCCAAGAGCATTTATATGTAATCCAACAAAACACTATGGACGGGGGGCGGGGCTCAAGTGTGGTGGGATGAGACAATAGACTTGAAATGCCACTTATGGAACTTGTTTTCTCTACTTCCATTAGGGAATTCGTTTTCCTCATTTGTTAAAGAACTTGGTTTCTTAGAGAAAATATTACCCAAAATATTTTGACCAACCAAACATGGAAAAATTGGAAGACATTTTCCAGAAGATGTTTCCTCCATACCAAGCACACCCTAAAGCTCATCTCCTACACATTAGCTAGATGTTTTGGACTTCAGGTAGCAATTTGTTTTTTTGATGGAGTAACCTATAATCCCTGTTGATAGTACCGCTAATGTTTTGGACATCGTTAGTTCCCTGGTCTCAAGTACATTTCACTCATGTATTGGTAGCTCGCTACCACATCTCATTTGCACTTGTTGCATTTGGTTGATGCCTTATAAATGAAATTATTTTACTACATTTAAAAAAAAAAAAATGACAAAATAACTTCTGTATTTATATGCAATTTTCAATAATGATAATGCGTGGAGCATTATAGAACCCATGGACTATTTGTGATCGGGGTTTGATTATCTTAATGTGATGTAGGTTGATTACAACCTTGACATATGTTTACTTGAGTAAGTACCTCCAAGAGTATATAGTGTTTGTTGCGGCTTGCTTTGAGAATCTACAGATCTTTTCAATTAGTTATGAACCTTTTCAATAAATTCAAATAAATAAAATACGAGAACATTAAATTGAAACTATTTTGAATTTGAAATTCCTAATGCACAGCTGACATTTAAAGCTTAGTCATGAAGTATTTGATGTACAAGAAATATTTGTTTTTAAAAGTTTTCCTCTTTATAATAAACTCAACTATATTTGTGGCACTTTAGTGCTCACTTCAGAATAATTACACCCTTTATAATAAGTTGATATGTTATTTGTAATTTTTGAAAATGGTAACCCATCATATACAAATACTTATCAATCACAATTTATTTTTTGTATCTCAATATGCTAAATCATATTTAATATAATTCTGTGAAATGCTTATACATACAAAAATGTTACTCTATTTTAAATAACGTGAACACTCTACCCACAAAGGTAGAGGTAAGGTGTGCGTACACCCTACCCTCTCCTAAACTCATTTGTGGAAGTATACTGGGATGTTGTTGTGTTTTCTTATCTGTACATTTTATCTGAGTTTGAATACATATTCATGTACCAAAACAATGTTGATGAAGCAATTGCATTCCACTGCATTGTCGCATCCGTGAACTTTATGCATAATTTCCTTGCCATCTGCGCCGTTAGATTTATTACTTGTTACAAGCGTTAGACATAAGATTAACATCATCAAGGGTTTTATTGCAGGGAGGTTATGCTGTTAGCAGATCCCATATTGCCCCAAATGCGATTAAGACAGACTGCCCCATGGTTGAATGTGTGAAGATTGTGAAGCATCTCCAACAGCCTGCTGAAATGAGTTCATGCCATTAAAATTTGTTCGATGAAGGGGAGAGTCATTATTTTTGCAAAAGGCTTTAAAAATCAGTTTTCCAAATGAATCACACGAATTCAGTCGTCACGATTACAAGTTGTGCATGCACTTGCTTCCACGGGAGCAATTCAGAAATTTGATCCAATCCCAGTTTTGGTTTAACTAGGCAGAGTTATGCTAAGTTTAGCGTATCATGTTTTTGACCCCAGCTTGGGTGTATAAAGAAATATGTAACACTTCTAGTTGAAAGTCGAGAATGTATTTAGCGCTCTCGTTGGAAAAACAAATTATGAGTATTAGAATTGACAAACACAAGTGTGTGAAATGAATATGGACGATTCACATAGCCAATGCAACTACATTGAGATTAAGATGTATTGTTGCTCATGTAGTTTTGTAAGTAGATCCATTTAGAATCAGCTGCAATTAACATTATTACCTCAGGACCAATTAGGTCAGCTATGTAGTATAGCTGCTCCATTTGGAATCTAATGGTTGCAAAAATATGGAGTGTGGTGATAGTAGTATACGGATTTATTCTGAATATCGACACAGGAGAGACTGCTAAGGCAGATGCTCAGTAAACTCAGCCAGGAACTTCAACAACCTGTTACTATATTTGGATGAACAGGATGTCCAAGAAACTGAGTCGCAACTCACAAGATAAAGAGTAGTTTTATTCGGGATCCATACATCGATTACATCAACAAGCAACTAAAAATTAAGAAAAATAGGATGCTCGTGTCACTCGGCTATTATTTCCCGTCATAAGCTTTTACAAACATGGTACCTGTTCAGGGGCACTCGTTTTCGTAAACATCATTGGCATATTTCCAGTTGATAACTTTCCATATATTCTTCAGGTAATCTGGTCTTACATTTTTGTACTGCATTATAAAAAGGCAAATCAAATCAAATCAGTTAAGTTCAATAATAATTCTAATATTTGAATTTGAAAAATCAGACTTTTTGAGAACATCTCCGTCCATAAACTATGACATAGGACAAGAAGCTCTTCAACAAATTCATGCAGAGAAGCTCATTCACCCTCATTATTGAACCTTCTTTCAGTTCTATGCAACATATAAAGGTCAAAAGCATATAGTTAACTCCACCACCTAGCAAGGAGAAAATCCTGGCTTGCAAGAAGTAGCAATATCAATCATGCTTCGGAAGAAAAACATTGGTAGTATCACGAATATTGTCACAACATTGTAGACACATGATATTTGGGTGCTAAAGCACTGTAACAGAATAATCAAATCACCTGCAAGTAGTATGCGTGTTCCCAAACGTCTATACCCAGAAGAGGTACCAAATTTGCTCCTTTAGAAACCAAAGGGTCCTGCAAGAACAAAATAATTCCAAAAATGATCACTATCATAATTCATAAGACAACCTGACAAGCAACTATTGTGAAAGCATATGCCAACATTCTTATGCAATCCCCTATATAAAAAGGATTGTCGAAAAAGACAAAATAAGACCTATCTACAGTTGAAGCCTGGGCCGTATGATGTAGACTGCAGAATGCTGACAGACCAAGGAGGTGGGGAAATGCAAATAATCCTAAAGGACCGGCAAGAGAAGTTCATTAACCAAAGAGGAAAACTCAGACAGTGTAAAGACAGCATCAATTAACATAAAAAATACATCGCTCAATTATGGCAGCTAATAATAAATGGAAGTCAGATTATTTAGTCTACAGCTTTAAGACTTGTAAGCAATCAAGAAATTAGCAGTCTTATGCATTTTCTTTTCACGCTTTCTTGGATAATATTAACCTCTAACTCAAGGCAACAAAGTGGAGGCATCAACTTCACTTGTTGAAGATGATGCTCAGCTATCTATTAATTTAGGATAAATAGAACATGCATCAATCACCTGATTTGCAGTGGTTTCAACCACCAGGCGCTTAAGCTCTTTGTCCACACCAAGCCACTGCAAACATAAATGCAAGCTCAAATAAATAAAAAAATATAAGGTACAATCCAAAGCTTGATTCACAGCAACATAAGCTGACCAACAAAGACCCAAGAAAAGGAAGTGAGACCTACCACCCAGCCAGAGCCCTGTAAAGCAGCACCTTCTGCATTCATCTTTTTTACTAAAGCTTCCACTGAACCAAAGTTAGTGTCAATAGCCCAGCCAAGAGAACCCTTTGGAGGCTCACCACCACCTTCCTGCAATATGATTAAGCAGTTATGTCATTTCCCCTCAAAGCAAAACAATCAAGTAATTGAGGTAGTAAGCTTACGCTGACAGGGGCAAGGTTATTCCAGAAAATTGAGTGATTAATATGACCTGTGTGAAAAGTTAAAAAAATAAAATCGTCAACTTAAATAAAAGAACGATTACTCATGAAATCAACATAAATATTTCGTTGACAACTAATTTTTGGCCACATCAATGGATTTCAAGCACGGATGCAAATCAAGAGCAACTATTGAAGAAATGGACCTTGGGCCTAATTCACTCCAAAAACTAGCTCAGGAGGTGAAAATTGCCTAAGTCATATAGTCCCCCATCCCCTAGCCAATGTGGGAGACTCAACACAAGTTGCAAGAGAGAGTGCAGAACCAACATACTTCTGGGATGATAATCAGCTTATTAGTTTGTGACCATCTGAGGTTTATCTTTTGGACCATCAAAGTTGCCCGCAAACATTTATTAGTAACTAATTACTACATATCTACGGATTTCCCATTTTCCAGAAAAGCAAAAAGACCATTTCAGCCGTCAACTGACATCATTGCCACAACTAGAACTGGTATTTAGAAAAATATCAGCCATCGGCCATTATAATTCATTCAATCAGACCTCAAGAGGGTCGAAATTGACTCCTCCTAATCTCTTCTCGTTCAACCGAGATTATTAATTCCACTGAGAGTAATACACCATCAAATTAAAGAATCAACTAGTTCGTTTTAATCCTAGGAAGATCAATCTCACAAATTCCAGTTCAATTCAAATCCAATTAATCTCAAACAAATGCAATAGCACAATCAATCAATCAATCAAGTTCAACAAACCATAGCAACCGACAAAGTGTAAAAAAGCGAAGTGTCTAGAACCTCCTCAAATAAATTCAAATCAATGAATTATTCAGTAAAAACAAAACGAGAGAGAGAAATGAAGATACCTCCGCCGTTAAATTTGAGGGCACTGTGCAATTTGGCGACGGTAGGAGCATCTCCTTTGGAGATGGCATCATGGAGTTGTTCAAGGGCCTTATTGTAATTAGTGATGTAAGTCTGATGATGCTTCTGGTGGTGGAGCTGCATTATATCACCGCTAATTGCCGGCTCCAGTGCGCCATAGTCGTATGGGAGATCAGGGAGCGAAAAGGTTTGAACGCCACGGAGTTGTTGGCGGAACCCTAGCCCTGCCGCTAAGGTCCGTCTGCTCACTAAAGTCCGAAGAGCCATTTTCGATTATTTTTAATTTCTAAATGCTTCTAGTAGAGTGGTGTGGTGGAAATGATTCTGCCAGCCAGGGCAGGCCTTTTTATACTTACGTGGAGAAGTGGAGATAACTTATGGAGCTCACGACACCTGTAATCCTCGCAAAGAAAGTTCGATGTACAAAATATTTTTATTTATACAGAACTTGGAAGGCTCGTACTTTAAACAATGTGATATAGATTGCTGATATATTAATAAAAATATCATTTTCTCTGTCCTAATTGATGTGATACGTTTTATTTTTCAAGAGTCAAATAATTTAAGTTTGATCGAGAATTTGCTCGGAGAGTCTTTAAATTTTTAAAAATGAAATTTATATATTTGTAAACTATATAAAAATAATTATAATTTACCATAATTGATAATTCAAAATATTTAAAAGACATGAAAAATTTACGGTCATATAAATTTGTTTGAATCTCAAAATTCGAAATGTGTCGTATAAATTGAGACAGAGGGAGTAATAATTCTTTTTGTGATTATAACTCGTGAATTATAAACCATAAGAAGCTACGAAAAATATGTATAATTTACCTAAATATTGTAGTGTTAAAAATTAATTACATTACTTTTCTACCCTTTTTCAAATTACAAAAATTCTTTAAAATTTATAGATTTCAAATATATCATTGGACTTTTGGATACAGTTAACAGACATCACGAATACATAAGTGAGCATAGATAAAATTTATCTTAAACAAAAATGTATCACGTGATACGACTTCATCGGAAAATTTAATTAAATAAGTATAAATAACTGAAAAGAAAAATGTAAACAAAGAACAAATAAAACAAAGTGACTCTCCTTGTACCAAGGGATAGTGTAGCTCATTTGGTCAGGATTCTTTATTACATGTTGTATGTTGGAGATTCTAACCTCAATGGCCATATTTTTCTTTCTAAGTTAATTCTTTAAAAATTAAATTCATTTCGCTACACAAATCAAAGTGCTAAAAAATTCTTAATTTTTAATATAATATATTTCTTTTTAAAATGTGACACTGCTTATGAAGAATCTTGTGTACGTCACAATAGGCGAGGGATGTATCCGAGAGGAGACAGATGTAAAAGAGAGGGGATAAGACATTCGGATACATCATTGGACTTCCAGATACACTAGCAGACATTCGGATACATAGGTGAGGGATGTATCCGATGTAAACAAAAGCAAGATAATGAAACAAACAGTAAACAAAAGACAGAGAAAACTAGTCGACACGTTGAGAAGAAAGGGAAATATTTTGCTGCTTGTTTAGTGCTCTAGAACAGTAGATTTTACACACAACGTTTTAAGCTAAAAATAGTGGAACCACTAACTCCTAAAAATAAGAAGTAAAGCCATGATAAACTACTTCCCTAAAGACTAGGACAAAACTTAAATAACTTGACATTATTTGCTAATAGGACTCTATGTAACAGACTATTTTTCTAACACCCTCCCTTAAACTGAAAGCATGTAAGCTTCAGTTTAACTTCACCTTCTTGAAATATTTCATAGGGCCGATACCCATCAACCTCCTCAGATTTTGAAAAGGGAGAAATCTGAGAGGTTTGATAAAAATGTCGGTCAATTGATCTTCACTTCGGCAGTACTGCAACCCTATTGTTCCTTCATTATTGAGATCAGATCTCGCAGAAAATAATATTTCACATCAATGTGTTTGCTTCTTCCATGGTTCACAAGATTCTTTGACAACTTGATGGCTTAATCATTGTCGCAAAATATTATAGTGGCTCTTCTCGTCATGAACTACAACTATTCAAGGAGTCTCCTAAGCCAAATAGGTTGACAAGCACAAGATGTAGCAGCAACAAATTCAGCTTATGTACTTGATAATGTGACAATTATTTATTTTTAGAGGACCATGACACAGCCCCTGCACCTAGCATAAACACATAACCCGAGGTACTCTTTCTATCATCTTAATCTCCTGCATAATCACTATCAGTAAAGCCAATCAAATCTGATTTTTCTCCTTTCATGTAGAAAATTCTAAAATTATTGGTTCCTTGTAGGTAACGCAAAATTCTCTTCGCAACTAGGAGATGCATTTCAGTCGGGCACTCCTATATCTACTTACAAGACTAACAACATACATGATGTGTCTGGTCTTGTAGCAGTTAGATACATTAAACTATTGATAATTTGTTTGTAAAACGTGCTATCCACCTTCTTTCAGCTCCCAGCTTTGCTAAGTTTCAAACCAAGCTCAACTGGAATGTTGGATGGATTGCAATTCTGCATCTCAATTATATTTAAAATTTCTCGCACATACTTCTTTTGAGAAACAAATATCCCTTCATCAGATTGCACCATTTCTAAACCAAGAAAATAATGCATTTTACCAAGATTGGACATCTCGAATTTATTCATCATACACTTCTTGAATTCATCAAACATGACACTACTATTCCCCGTGAATATAAAATCATCAACATATAAGCATGCAATGAGCATTTTTCCATTCTCCCCAATTTTAACAAAAAATGTATGCTCGTATGGACACTTTGAAAACCCATTTTCTGAAAATAAGCCTCAATATGGCTATACCAAGCCCGTGGGGCTTGTTTTAGTCCATAAGGAACTTTTTTTAATCGATAAATCTTCTACTCATTATCAATCTTAACATAACCAGAGGGTTGTTCGCTTCTTTCTCCAAGTATCCACGTAGAAAAGCCGATTTGACATCCAATTGGAAGATAGAGCACACATTTTGTGTCGCCAAGACAATTGCAAATGGAGCAAATACTTCCGTGTAATCAACACCATACTGACCTTGTTAATTTTTGGCAATGTCATTTTTCTTTGTGTGAAGAAGGATCCATATACCAATTATACAACCGTCTCTCAACCAATCTTTGGAAAATTCATGCGGCATGAACCCACTAATCAGTTGGTGGGACAGTAGACGGTGTTTGAAATAACCATTGTTTATTTAATTGAAACGTTTTTTCCATCTTTAGCAGTTCCATATTAATCGATTTCATTCCGACAGTCGAGATGGTTACCTTGGGCGCTAATGGATTATGGAAACGGAGGGAAGGCAAAGGTCCGTAGCGATGTGAGATCTTGGGGAAGATCAGCATGTTATCCCTAGAGTAACTTTTATCCGTTGAGTGATGACCCTTTCACTCGGCACCGCAAGATTCTAGAGTTTAGAGAAGAACAAACAAAAAGAGAAGAGAAAAAAGAAAAGGACAAAAAAGAGGATAACAAAAGAAAGGAACAAGCACGGATAGCCCTGAGCGGCAGTCAAACGGGGGCGTGAATGCGAGATGCCAGCGGAATGATCGGCCGGACAGAGGCTAGGCCTTCTTCCTTCCCACCGCGTCCTTCCTTGTGTGTCGGAGATATAAAGCGAGTGCACCAAAAAAGAACGGGAGCTGGATCGACACGCAGGAAGGACTCGTGCAGCTGCAGCAAGATTTGAAAAAGGAATTGATCGCGACTTTGAACCTGTTCTTTCCATGACCCCTCTTAATTGATATGAGACAGGAGATCCAATGCTTGAATGAAGTACAAATTACTTTAATTCAATCATACATCTTAGAATCAGCTTAAGTATTCCTTCTTCTTTTTTTCAACTCATTTATTTTATCTAATTTATATCTAATCTATTTTTCTGGCTTGGCTAGGTGGGATAGCCGAGGCACGCTCGACCGCTCCCCTATCCCGCCTGGCCCATTCTAGCGGGGAATAACCTCAATCCGTAGAAGCTGCATCCTCAAGGGCTGAGTGATTATGCCAGTGATCAAGATTGTATCCCTTAGCCACCAATCGCGCCTTATACTTATCAGTTTCACCATTTTCTTTCAGCTTCGTCTTATAGACCCATTTGTCAGCAATGGTTCTTTGCTTCTCACGAAGATCAACAAGCTCCCAAAGTATCATTCATTTCAATAGCTTCAATTTTCGCATCCATAGCCTTTCTCCATTTTTCTTCTCTAACAGCATACTCAAAAGTTATCGGGTCACAATCTGCAAACAATGCAAAATGAGTAATTGCATCATCATTTACAATTTGCAAACAATGCAAAATGAATCATTGCAAGCACGACGAAAAGACTGAGTTGTTGTATCAGTTTCTGGTAAAGTTTCAGCAGTTGGTGAAATTTCATCAAAAGCTGGTAGAGTTTCAGCAACTATTGGAGTTGAATTCTCTGCACTTTCAGGCATTTCTTTGACTTCTTCGATTTCACTATCAATACAATTGGAGTAGACTGTTGCACACTCCCAAGTGTTTTCTTCATAAAAAATAACATCTCTACTGATCACAATTTTCTTCGTTTGTGGATTAAGCAATTTATATGCCTTTGATGCATCACTAATGTCACGATCTGAGTCATTGCTGGTCCCCTAGCGAACCCTCATCCTGGCTGACTACAAGCGGAAGACTAACTTAAGCATACAAAAGCTTAAAAATTGAACAAACTTCATGAAACTAAGATACAAATCTTTAACTCAAATGAAAAACTTTGAATAAAATAATTTATTCAACTTGTCATATAATAGGCAACTTAAGTCTTTAAAATGTTTAATAAAATAAATAAATAATACAAACTCCTTAACTATATTGACTATGTATGAAACCTCTAATTGATAAAGATGGAAGTCGGGACAAGCCCACAACATCCTAAAGACAGATATAACTGAAAGGTAAATGAAATACTTCGGAAGCAAGGAGGTTCACCATATCTAACTCGAGATCAACGAATCTCCTGTTGATGATCCTTAATACTTGTATTTGTATCATCAAAAGATGCAAGTCAAATGAATCAGTACGTAGCATGTAAGAGCATGTAAGGGGAATTCTAAAGCATAAAACATAGGCTTGAACTTGATAAAAAGGAAACATACATTACTTTTTTCAACTCAACTCAAATCAAGAATAAGATACTCAACTCAAAGATTAGATATTCAACTCAAAGATTAGATACTCAACTTCAAAGATATGATACTCGACTCAATGAGGCACAAATCAACTCAAGATAATCAACTTAAGGTACTCAACTCAAAATACTCAACTCTTGATACTTAACTGAACTCATTTTGATATAAAACAGTTTAAAACAAGTGCAATAGAAAGAAAAGTTGTTTAAAAACATGATGTCAACTCTGTGTATATATCAAGGATACAACATAACTCTGAAATGCATATGAAAATACAATTAACTGATGTATATAAAAAATAGAATAACTTCTGTGGGAGTTTCTCTAACCGACAACCATCACTTAAGAGTTATTGTGATGATACAACACTTTACCTCACGCTGTCAAGGACCATCCTATACCTTGCCATCAGTATAAGACCTAACTTAACTTAGTGGAACCACTAGCCTACTGTGAAAAGGATTCATTTAAAAAGTATGACCATTTTCAATCCACGGTGGCTCTACATGGTTTTATGGAGACGCGAGTTATCTAAACTCATGGTCGTGCCCAATTCGGTGCTCAATACTATCCCCAAAATATACTAGCTCTACTTCTTCTTTGATTTGAGATTAGTGCTCAAAAACTTAGCTCAAAGTCTATCTTGGAAATCTCAGTTTCTCTTCTTGCTTCATTTAGAAAGCTATTACTCTTTTCTGAAAACTAGCCCGAAAGCTCTTTGAAAATCTCAGTTCCCTCTTATCTTAAATGTGAAAACATTTATAATTCTTTAGGAATACTTAGTTCCCTATAGTTTTTTTAAAAGTGAACTCAACTCTTTACTCTTAGCTTAACTTGAAATTTTTAGTCTTAAAACAAAGTTAAAACGCTTGTAAAAGACTTTTGAGAACTTTATAAACTTTGCTTTTTGACTTGCTTCTTTACTTCTAAACTTGACTCTTAACTTTCCTTGAATGAAGTATAGATTCAAGGTTCGTGATCTCATGTTTATAGATGATTTCATGATTTTCAACTTGGAGGGTTCATGCAGAATTATAAGCATGAACTACTCAACTCGAAAACTCAAAGGCACACCTCATCTCAAGACTGTTCGACTTATAGGGTTCATGCGGAATTATGGGCATAGACAATTCAACTCAAGGACTTCATGGGTAACATGTAATAGTCCCATGATTAGAAATATAATCTCAAAGGAGATTAGGAACTCAATACTCAAGACTTAGAACTTGAAGATACAACTTCTCTCAAAGATACTCAATTTGTGGAGTCCATGCGAAATTTATGGGCATGAACGACTGGACTCGAAGGTCTACATACTACATGGAACTCATTTATATGAATCTTCTCATTCTCTTTACTTCCTCAAAACTTAATCAATGATGTATCTCAAAGAATTCACAATTGCACTTAAATACTTTCTTGAACTCTACTCTTAACTTTCTCTTGAATGTGAATTATGAATTCAAGAGTTATGGTTCATGATATGAAGGATCTCAATAACAATATAGGAATTCGATAATTATGAATAAAACTTTTAAAAGAAACATGAACTCAGGAACTCAAAATCAACTTATCTCAACAATACTCAAATCTAGGGGTATAATCCTAGAATATACTTTTACTGATCTGAAAGTAGATGTAAGGTGTGAGGACGAACAAGTATGAAACTATGATAGCCTTATATACTTAAAAAAACAAGATTCTCTTGTTTCTTGAATAATCTTCAATAATCTTGAAGAAGTACTTGATTAGAAGCCTTGAAACCCTAGCTTGAAGGTAAACAATCAAGAAAACCTTTCTTGAGATTCTTGAATTAGTTTCTTGAAATCTCTATGACCAAAAATTATCATTTTTCATTTGTGAACATGAAAATATGATTATTTTAAGCTTTTATTAGTCAATAAATCCGTGTAGGATTTTCTTGGAGGAAGAAAAACAAAAATAACCCTTTTTAATGTTTTTTCGTTGGCTAATTTGTAACAACATTGTATAGTTTACTAAAATAGTCATAACTTTTTACTCAGTAATTGGATTGATGCAAAATTGGTGGCGTTGGAAAATAGATTCTATTACCTTTAATTGGATAGGTTATGGCTCACGTAACTCTTAATATTCTAAGATATATGCTCGTTTAAAGTTGATCCAAGTAGAATCTTAAATCAAAACTTAATGAAATTTCAAGAACACTTATCAAAAACTCATCAAAAAACATAAATTCTTAAATTTCAAGAACTAAATTACGCAGAATAAATCATGATTGGCGTGTGGGTGAACGAACCCAACACTATGGAGGCTTACATACCTCTTAGGGACTAAACCCATGGCTAAAATATGCAACTAAACTCAAGAACGTCGATGAACGCCTCCATCTTTTTCTCTTTTCTCTTCTTGTCTCTTCTTGAACTCTTAACTAAAACCCTAGGTGTATATTAAGATTATAAAACTGAACCTAAAAGGATTAGACCTCTAAAATATTACTAAAAATGAATTGAATCTGATTGGGTAAGGAAAGGACCAAAATACCCCTCATTATTTTTGACTAACTTTTCTTAACTGGACAGCCTAACTTCAAAATGTCATATCTCACACATCCAAACTCAAAACTTAGCAAACTCGGCGGCGTTGGAAAGATAATTCAAAGATCATTCCTAGGTATCTTGTAGCACACATAACTCATTCTGTTCCAGAAGTTATGGTCATTTGAAATTGACCTAAAACTCATACTTAGCTTAACTCTCCAAATTTCAGATTTTTGTTATTTTCAATTTAATTCTTTGAGAACTCAACATTCTACATCTAGTGACCTTAACACTCAATAAATTTTAAATTCCTTGCAAAAATCTTACTCACTATGAAGGATGGTTCGAGTCTTAGTTCGAAATTTTTGGAGTGTTACAACTAAAATCAAGAAAGATACACTTTTCACTTTTGTCATCAAGTTTCTTTCTCTTCTCGTCTGAAACATGTGCATAGGCAATGCAACCAAAAATTCGACAGTGATCGAAAGATCGCTTTATTCCACTCCAAGTCTCTTCTGGAGTCATGTTTGGAACAACATATATCGGGCTTCTATTCAATACATGAATGCTTCAATTTATTGCTTCCGGCCAGAATGTCTTTTCTATCCTTCCTTTTGCTAGCAAACCCCGCACCATATTAATAATGGTTCTATTCTTTCTCTTCAATAAATCGTTTTGTTGTGGTGTATAAGCAGTGGTGAGCTCTCTTCGGATTCCATTAGATTCACAAAAATCTTTAAAGACTTTTGAGAAATACTTGCAACTACGATCAGTTCGAAGAGTCTTTATGGCCTTTTCAGTTTCATTTTCTACATGAGCTTTGAAGATTTTAAACACTCCAAAAGCTTCTGATTGTTCCTGCAAAAATTACACCAAAGTTTTTTTAGAGTAATCATCTGTAAAGGTAATGAAATACCTTTTACCTCCATTGGAAATTGGATTAATTGAGCCACATATATGAGAATGCACCAACTCCAAAAGATCCTTCGTCCTCCACGACTTTCCTTTTGGAAATTGAGAACGATGGTGTTTGCCAACAATACATTCTTCACAAACTCGGGAAGGGATGAGAATTTCAAGAAGGCCTGTCACCATATTCTGTTGGAGAGTTTTTAATCAACTAAAACAAAAGTGACCATATCTAAAATGCCACAACCATGAAGAATCTTTTGCTTCTGTTTTTTAAACAAGATTGAATACTCTCAATATTCAAGGGAAATAATCTTTTTGAATCCATTTTCACAATGACAATAGCTCCTCTAGTAGGACTATAAATCTCACAAACACATTTTTCAATGAGAATAAAATATTCCTTTTCTTGCAATTGTCCAACACTCAATAAGTTACTTTTTTAATTAAGCAGGAACATATAGCACATTAGATATTATTTCTTCAAAACCATTCTTTGCTTTAATTTAGATATTATTTCTTCAAAACAATTCTTTGCTTTAATTTTAATATCACCTCTCCCCATTATATCTACGATAGATAAATCATCAAAACTAACTTTAGAACGAAAGCTTTCATCTAAATTAGAAAAACAAGACTAGCTTTCTTCCACTCATGTAATTAGTGCAACCTGTGTCTCTGTCCAGTTACCAAACATCTGCACGAGTTCTTCTTGTGCTTGCATTCCCATCAACAAAGTCTCTGTTTCATTGCTTTCAACAAAATTTGACTTTTCATCCTTCTCATTAGGCAACCTAGTATAACATTCAAACTTATACTGACCAAATTTATGACATCGATAGCATTCTACTTTTGATTTGTCAAAATTCATTCATCTGCCTTTACCGTGGTCATCATTGGATCTTGAATTCATACTACCGTCTTTGCTGCATTTATCTCTAAAAATCCTCGATCTTCTCTACCTCTTCCTCTACCTCTACCCTTTCCTCTAAAAGTTGAGAAACGAGTATTAGTAGAAGCCTTCAAAGTCTGCTTTTCGAAAGATGAACTGCGGTTCATTTTTTGCTCATTTACCAATAAGAAACTTTGCAATTCGTCAAGCGATAACTCGTCTATATATTTTGAATCCTCAATGAAGCAAATGACATAGTCATACTTCGACGTGAGAGAGCGCAATATTTTTCCATAATTGTGACATCAGTCATCTTTTCACCATGAAATTGCATTTTTTTGCTAATCGCCATTGTTTTAGTGCAGTAACTCATTACAGACTCTCCTTACTTCATTTGCAACGTCTCAAAATTTCTTCTGAAGGCTTGAAGTTGTGCACGCTTCACTCTAGCAGTACCTTGATATTTATTCTCTTTGCAAATGATAGTTTCTAGGATGGGACGATCGATAGCCTGAAAGAGATAATTATTTGCCTTCAAATCTTTTAACTTTTTTGTTTTCAATTCAGCCTTTTGAGAATTTGTCAAAGTTTCGCCTTCCGCCGGAATGTTGATCCCGCCCTCGACAATTGGCTAATACTCCTTTGATCGTAAGAAATTCTCCATTAGCATGCTCCAATGGTCATAATGATCATCAAAGTGTGAAATCGCTGCTTGTACGAAAGTACTATCTGATGCCAAGAGTTAAAATGAAAAGAGGAAAAAAGGTTAAGTTGATGCTATTTTCTTTTCACTCTAGAATCGATGCTTCTTTCGTATTACTGCAGAATCTCACCCTCGCTCAGATACCACTGTAAACAAAAGCAAGATAATGAAACAAAAAGTAAATAAAAGACAGAGAAAACTAGTCGACACGTTGAGAAGAAAGGGAAATTTTGCTGCTTGTTTAGTGCTCTGCAACAACAGATTTTATACACAACGTTTTAAGCTAAAAATAGTGGAACCACTAACTCCTAAAAATAAGAAGTAAAGTCATGATAAACTACTTCCCTAAAGACTAGGACAAAGCTGAAATAGCTTGACATTATTTGCTATTAGGACTCTATGCAACATACTATTTTTCTAACATCCAAGAAGGGGATAGAGATGTATTAGTGAGAGGAGACTGGTTTATTTGAGTGGGAATTTTCAAAATTTTGTATATGGTAGAGCATTTTAGAGATTATCATAAAATAAAATTTGTATTTAGGGGAACTTTTTTGAAAAAATATATCTATCGCGTCATAGATTATTATGTTTGATAAAATGGGAGCGATAGTGGCGTACACAGAAATTTTTATAAGCGATGTCACATTTTAATTAAAAAATATATTAATAAGTCATATTAAAAATATTGTACAATACAAGTAAAGTACAATCTACATATATATCCCTTAACTCGGTGAATTTTCATTTTTGAAATAGATTCAAATAAACTTCATTAAAAGTAACACTCCTCTGTATTTTTACATGTTTGACTTGACGCACCCCTTATGAAATAATAAATAGAGGAAAAATTTTATTTTGTGAGAGTCTCACCTTTTGTCAGTTGTATGAGGATTTCTTTGACTGTCAAATGTACACTATTGGACCCGCACTTTACCCATTTCATTTTCTTTCATCTTCTTACTTTTCTCATTCATTTACTCTCTCTCTTCTACATTCTATTTTCCTCCTCTGTAGTCAATTTTGGCCACAATGTTTAACTATTATATCTTTATATCATTTATTTAAGGAAAATTTAAAGTAAATATGATGAGAAAAAATAGTTTTATCAATAAGATTAAAGAAATTGAACATAGCTTAATTTGAAATATAAAATTTGTAAAATTTTGCGTTTTAATTTTAGATGATAAATAATTTTTGTGTTTGTTTATGAAAGATCATACACTATTTTTTAGGATAAATTTTTTCATTTTATTATTTTATTAATTAATAGTCTGTAATGATTTTATTTATATGTATAACCTTCTCTAAAACTAAAAAAAAATAAAAATTGACCTCTTTGTTAGTATTCATGTGTTTCTCTTTATAATAATCAAATTTTTGCATTTACTTCGTAATTTAATTTATATTTTTATTTTGATAATGCTGAGAGTGCTTTTTCATGTTCAAAATAACTCATAAATTAATTGATTATTTTTATTTAAATTAGATATTAACAAGACATCTTAAAATGTAGTGGTTAAATCTTTAATTTTTGCAAGACAATAGTAAAATCATTGGAAATAACTTATCATGTTTCTTAGAAAGATTAAATTCTTAGATAATACATAAAAAATTTTCGAAGGATCCTATATATACCTTACCAAAAATTTATATTATTATATACTTTTAAGAAGTCCCCAAAAACCAAATAGCAAGGATAATTAAAAAATAGAAAATACATAACACACAAACACACCTCCGAATTTGGTCGTATAAGTTACTTTAGTACTTAAACTACACGGGCTTTTAAATATCCCCTTAACATCTTTGAAATGATTTTTTTTCTACCATGAGACTACAACACCACTCTCACCCGCCACCAGTGGCGTAGCCAGAAATTTCATTAAGGGTGTCCAAATAGTATTTTTTTAAAAATAAAACGATAATTTAAACTACCAAAAAAATAATCAAGTTAAGCAATATTTAATTGAATATAAGAATATTTTTAATAGAATTACAAGTGTATAATTCAAAACTAACATAAAAATAAATAAACTATTATTGAAAACATGATTCAAGAATATTATTACAATTGTATACGATGAGGTTTCATATCCTGAAATGTTTTTATAATAGACTCATTAGAAATAGTATGAAATACTTTCTTTTTTACATAAGGCACTATACAACCGTCTAAAAACTCATCATCCATTCGGTTTTGCAAGTCCATTTTAATATACTTCATTTGAGTAATTGCGTCTTGTATTTATAGAGAAAGAAAACCTTATTCCATAAGAATTTTTTTAAAAAAAATTAAGGAAATCTTATTCTACAAGGAAAAGGTATTAAAATTTAAGAAAATCTTATTCTACAAGGAAAAAATATTAAAATTTAAGGAAATAATTCAATTTTGATTGAAAAAAATCCACAAGGAAAAAGTATTAAATTTTAGGAAATCTTATTCCATAGTGAAAAGACATTAAAATTTAAGGAAACAATTCAATTTTAATTGGAAAAAAATTATTAGTGTTAGAGGGAATTCGACCTTGGGTCAAGGGAGGAATTCATGACACTACTAACCAACACGCCACTAAATGTTTATGCTAAAACTATGCATGTCTTTTTAATTAATTAAATTCGAGAAGTCAAAAATAACTATAAAAAATGAAACTTCCTGCAGGGAATCGAACACGAACAAAGTGTAGGGATGCGCCATCCATTGCCAACTCGACTGCATCTTGTTTAGTTATTTTAGGGGGTCGAACTTTTATATATATCAATATTAAATCAAAATTTTACGTGTATATATAGCATTTTTTTCAACGAAAGGTGTCCAATTGGACACTCTGGAGCCTACGTGGCTCCGCCCCTGCCCGCCACATCATAGCCATGAGCACCACATCATAACCATGTGCACCATGTCATTAATTTTATTTCTTTTTTTACTTATTCACTATTTTTTCTTATAACACTTTTGAATAATAATTATATGAATTGATTAATTTATAAAGGTACAACCCACCCCTCTCTTTCTTCTTCCTTGTTGTTCACCATTATTCCAACCTTCAATACTTTCTTTTCTTCTTCTTCACTATTCAACAATTGCTTAAGTCATTTTAAAGAAGAAAATTCACTATAATATTCAGCATATCTTCTTTGAACCCTTCCAACGAATTTACCACTTGGAGAATGGAATTTTTTGAAAGCCAATATTTTCTTGACAACTCAAATAAAAAATGAAGATTGCATAAGAAAGGTGGATGACAAGGGTATTTTTGAGCCAATAGGTGGATGAAAAGGGCATTTTGGAGCCAATAGGTGGATGAAGGGTAATTTTGTACCATTTTCAATACTTCAAGGGTATTTTAGGCCCTTTTCCGTTAATTAAATTCGAGAAGTCAAAAATAACTATAAAAAATGAAACTTCCTGCAGGGAATCGAACACGAACAAAGTGTAGGGATGCGCCATCCATTGCCAACTCGACTGCATCTTGTTTAGTTATTTTAGGGGGTCGAACTTTTATATATATCAATATTAAATCAAAATTTTACGTGTATATATAGCATTTTTTTCAACGAAAGGTGTCCAATTGGACACTCTGGAGCCTACGTGGCTCCGCCCCTGCCCGCCACATCATAGCCATGAGCACCACATCATAACCATGTGCACCATGTCATTAATTTTATTTCTTTTTTTACTTATTCACTATTTTTTCTTATAACACTTTTGAATAATAATTATATGAATTGATTAATTTATAAAGGTACAACCCACCCCTCTCTTTCTTCTTCCTTGTTGTTCACCATTATTCCAACCTTCAATACTTTCTTTTCTTCTTCTTCACTATTCAACAATTGCTTAAGTCATTTTAAAGAAGAAAATTCACTATAATATTCAGCATATCTTCTTTGAACCCTTCCAACGAATTTACCACTTGGAGAATGGAATTTTTTGAAAGCCAATATTTTCTTGACAACTCAAATAAAAAATGAAGATTGCATAAGAAAGGTGGATAAAAAATATATAAATTTTATGAGAAATGTTTGAATGGATTTAGAAATCAAAATGGGTCACTCAAAATTTAAGAAAGTTTACATTTGTTAAATCAACACCAATAATATAGAGTGAAAGCGACGTCAATAAATTGACATGGTATTGAATTTTACAAATTAGTAAAAGACTAGTGAAATGAAAATAGTGGGTAGAAGTGGGATGAAGATGGAGGAGAAGATGTTTCAATGGAGAAAGATGTGTATTGAGGAAGACAACAAAATGAAAAGAAAAAAGAATTAAAGAAATTAAAAAAGGGACCCACTAATTTCATTTACCTCTTATTAAGAAAATTTACATATTTTAAAGATTTAATATATATAAAAAAACTATTTAAATAATTTTTATATATAGGCCAATAAAAAAAGGTCATGTGTAGAACTTTACAAATTCACCTTTTTTTTCTCTGTTTTTACGCACTTTCAAGAGAGTGCACTCACTCTCTCTGCCACATCATCCCTTAGGGGGTGTTTTAATCACTTCAAAGAGGTTAAGGGGTATTTAAACGCCCGTATAGTTTAAGTACTAAAGTAAGTTATCCGATCAAGTTCGAATCTTTTAATGTATTTTCCCATTAAAAAAATAAAGTAATGAAAGACCGACTTAATTGATTTGACTTGATTTTAATATTTGGATAATTAAATTATTAAATTAATTTTCGCGTGATAAAAAAAAATATCAAGTATTAAAGTTTTGTTGAAGAAAATAAGAATTTTTTTTATGGAGAAACGGGAAGAAAAATAAAAAAGGAGAAGAAGAAGATAGGAATAGGAGAAAGAGAAATAAATAGAGCTTTTAGCACATTTTATGTAAGTGGGAGCCAAACTCCACTTGGCAAAATTTGAGAGGATGTCATACAAGTATTGTCTGTCATGTAATATTTATATTTCTCACATAATAATTTTTTTCATAAATAGAGGGATATTTTACTATATCACCCTTATTAGTTATAAGATCGATTAAATAGTGGTTAATATCAAGGGTAAAGTAGACACTGAACTGTCACTTATATCTTAATTATCCAAACTAGACAAGTAAAGTTGGACAATTACTTTTAGTATATTGAATAGATAATAATGAATCAAGGAAAAAATTAAATACTTTTTAAAAAATATGAATGGAGTATGCATATATTAGACACCAAAAAATTGAGGTAAAAAAAATATGACTGGCTAGTTCAAATTATGTTAATTCATACGAGGGGAAAAAATAAAATAAATAAAGTAAAGGAGTATTGAAGAACACAAGACCTTAAATTCACTATTGAGGCCTCAGACTAAATGAGCTGGAACACCTCCTATGACAAGTAATGTCACTTTATTCAATTTTATCTTTTATTTATATATATGTATTTAATAATTTATTGATTCAATACATATATGTATACGAAGTCGTGTCACGTGACACTCCTTACTATAACATAAATATGCCCATGAATGACACATTTTAAGTTTTATCATGTACAAATAATAATATATGATAGTAGAATATATATTGTTGCTAACTTGTGTTATTAGTCAAATTTTATTTTTTCCCTTTTTTTAAATATCTAATTGACAAAAAAGGATGGAGGGGGGGGGGGAGAGACTTCTTCATTGCTCACGATCTTGTTGAAAATGATATGTTGGTCTTCCGATTGATTGAGACTTGCAAATTTAAGGTAACACCTTTTAAATATTTTAAATCCTAGTCATTTTGCTAAATCAAGAATTACTTTCGCTTTATTTATCTTAAATGTAATTAGTATAAATGAAATTTCACATGACCAAGAGAGAAAGTATTACAAACATAGATATTTTTTATAAACTAGAAATGACACACGTTGTGAAAAGAAGAAAGAAGCGAGACCAAGATGTTCTGACATGTGACGAGAAAGATGCATAGATGTGTTAGTAAGGAGGTGTCAGAGGTCGAATATGGTGAATTTGAGGAGAGGTAGAAGTTAGTTGAAAAAGTATTAGGGTGAGGTTATTAGACATGACCTGACATACCTACAACTTGTGAGGACATCACAAAGTTTGATATTAAGGTAGAAAGTTAGTATACAACAGAGCCTTGTCTAGTTATTCTTATCAAGTGTTATTAGTATTACTTCTATATATTATTCTTTAAATTTTATTACTTGTTTTTTCCATTGTTTCAATGTCATATTATTTGTTGTTGCCACTCGATTACATCTCTTTATTTTCATGTAACATCTAAGGACTAGAAAGGAGTTAAAAATCATGAAAATACTTATTTTGGAAAGTATAAGGAAATTTGGAAATTTTAGGTAAGTTAAAAAGTGAGTTTTTGGTCAACTTTAAACGGCCATAACTCCTAGCTTAGGATGAATTAGGTGTAGTTCCAGATATGGTTGAAAATCTCTTGGAACGATCATTCCAACACAGCCAAGTTTGTGCAATTCCGAGTTCGTATCAGTGAGTTATGCCCTTTGAAAGTTGGGTTGTTGGATTAAGGAAATGTCCAATTCTGAGATTTTAAAGGATATTTTAGTCTTTTCACTACCCTATTAATTTAATATATTTTTAGGAGTTTACTACGGGTCAAATCAGAACTTATTCAATTTTAAAAGTTGGGGATTTTCACGCTAAGGCTAAGGAGAAAAGAGAAGAGAAAAGAAGAAGAAAATGGCAAGATTCACCAAGATTGTTCTAGGTTGATCGTGGTTAAGCCAAGGATTTGCGTCGATCAGGTATGTGAGTCTATCTTAACGTTGTCACCCACGTGCCAAGCATATTTGATTTAGCGTGATTTTATCCCAAAAAGTTTAGATTTTGAATGTTCTTGAATGTTGTTCTTGAATTGCTTTCGTTCTAGAACATGATATGAGATTTAGGAGTTTTTTTGATGATTTAGGTGTTGTTCTTGAATTTATTGGGTTAGATCCTTGTATATATGATGTGGGTACATAAATCTAAAGTGAAAGAGAGAGACGGAATCAAGTTTAAACGATTTGGAATAAGAAAACGAGTTGAAAAATTCGCTAGGCATATCTGGGGAGGGCAGGCGCGGTGTCCCCCATCTGCGCCAGAGGGTCTGGGATGGTGCGCCTGCACTGTGCCAGAATAGGGTCTCTGAACTTGAGGCCTGGCGCGGCGCGCTTTGTCACCCGAGTCGGTGTATTTCACCCAGTTTTTGTAATTCAGTATGTTTAAGCCTTTCTAAAGTGTTTTAATACTTCCTAATGATTCTAAATACTCTAAATGACTTCTAAACATATAGAAATCATCCAGAAACATGAATTTCCACCTTGTATCCATAACTTCAAATTCAAGGATAGTTAAGAGTAAGTCTAGATAGTTCTTAGAGTCTTTTCAAAAAGTTTTTTGCAAATGCTTTTAACTTTGCTTAAAGACTTAAATATCAAGTTGAGTAAAGAGTAAAGATAAGGAGAAGAAGTTCATTTCAAGTTTCGTGAGTCTTTTACAAACGTTTTAACTTCATTTTAAGACTTAAGTTTGAGTTCAGTTTAGAGTAAAGTGAAGTCTTTTCTTTAAAGAAGTATATGGGGGCTAAGTATTCCCAAAGAAGTATAAATATTTTTTCACATTTAAACAAGAAAGGAAATTGATATTTCCAAAAGAGTCATGGCGCTAGTTTTTCAATTAAGAGGAAACTATGATTTCCAAGAGAGCTTTTTAAGCTAAGTTTGAGCAATTATTTCAAACTAGAGAAGAAATTGTTTTAAAAATATATGAGCTAAGTATATTCTTGGAGTAGTATTGAGCACTGATATGGGGATGCGAGTTCATATTAACTCAAGCCCCTATAAACCATGTAGCCATCATGGGCAGAGAAAGGATCATACTTTTTAGATGATTCCTTAGTGCTTTTTAGCATAGACTAGTGGATCCATTTAGTGTGTTCAGATTTAACACCGATGTCAAGGTTAGGATGGTCCTTGGCAACGTGAGGTAAAACGTTGTACCATCACTTAGGCTCATGATTCTATTTACATCAATTTATTATATTTTTACATACATTCAGAGTTATGTTGTATTCTTTTATATACACAGAGTTGACATCATGTATTTAAATATGCTTTTCTTTATATAATATACTGCGTCTTCTTTTAACTGCTTTATAATGAAATGAGTTTAGTTCAGTATTCATGAGTTGAGAAGAGCCAGGTAAGTTTTTCTTTCAGAACCTCTATCAAGCCTATGTTTGTTAGCATTCCAACTCACATACTCGTACATTCAATGTACTGATGTCAGTTAGCCTGCATCGTCTTATGTTGTAGACGCAGGTAATCAGGATCAGCATCCAGTGCCTCGTTGATCCAGCTTGAGCACTTAAAGTCTGTTGGTGAGCCTCCTTTCTTTCTGGAGGACTCCTTTTATTTTTCTTTCAGTATGAAGTATTAGGATGATTGGGGGTCTTGTCCCAACATCTCTCTTTGTACTAGAGGCTTCATAGATAGACAATTAGTAGTTCATTAGTCTTTACATTATCATTCTATGTTAAAGACTTGCGTTTCTATTTTGGCTAAGTTGAATGTTGATTATTTTAACATTCCAAATATTATTATTAAGTTATTTGAGTAAGTGCATTTGATCATTGTAATAATGCTTAGAGTCTTCCCCTGAGTTAAGTAAGTTAGGCCAAGGGTTCGCTTGGGGACCAACAATGGTCTTCGAGTGCCAGCCACGTTCGGGGCGTGACACTTCAAAAGGTAGGGGTAAATTTATGTACCATCCTTCCCTTATCTCATTTGTGAAATTACATTTGGTATGTTATTATTGTTGTTGGGCCTACTTCTAGTTTTTATTGTTTTAGGTACACATTTTACGAGAAAATTGCTTGTCACAAATTGATGTTGTTGTTGTTCTTATGGATTTTATTGTTGAAGCAAACAATGGTATGACTATAAACAATATATTTTAATTTCTATCACAATCGAGATGTACATTCTAACTTTCTATTTGCTTATATTATCTCAGAAGATCAAAATGAAAAGATGAATATGTGTAAAGCAAACGAGGATAAATATTTGGAGCCTCATGAAGAAAGAAAGCTAAGCTCGTCTTGCATGAAATAATGGTGAGCTAGGTGAAGCAAAAAAAGAAATGTTGAATCATGAAAAAGCTTTTGAAAATGGAACATACAGTATTAATCTGAAATTAAGGGTGTACAAAGGAAGATGCAAAGTTTGGACTCTATTTCAAGGCACTAGCCGATAGCAGCTGCTCCATCTTAAAGATTTATTTACAAAAAAAAATGATCTTCATTAACAAGTGTAGAATTAGCTCGTAGCAGGAATGTAACTCTTTCTTAAAATGGTCTCTGCTATTTTTTGTCAGATTATACATGCTATCATATCTTTTTTTCAGTGTAACTGAATAGCTTTATATGTAGTAGGAAGATGGATTTAATATTATTTCTATTTTACTACATGTTACATGTGTTTTGACTTTCATTCTTTTTTATTTATCGACCAAATTTTTTTCTCTCTTCAACCGTTGTTCACATAAAAACAAACCTTTAAATTTGTATATCTTATTCTTTGTCCAATGTACAACAAATTTGAGTTTTTCTTTTATATGTACCAAAGAACGTATTTTTGAGTGAAGCAGAAGAAATTTACTTATTTCGAGATATGCCATCTCTTTGAACTGTAATAATACATCAAGTTTGTTGTTGGTGTTAAATTAAACCATTTGTAAATGTCTAGCCTAAGGGAGAACACTGCAGAATTCTAATTATGTCTTTACAACATTTATTCACACCAAGAGTTTAACATATTTTAAGATAATTTTTAAGAAAATGTGGAAAGGGGTTAGGATTGATGACGAATGTGAAATAAAAATATTATGCTCGTTTGGATATGATTTCTAACCATGAAAGAATTCACATTTTGTGAAAAATATTTTTTAAAATCAACTCTTAAACAATTTTATCAAATTAGCAAACTATAACTCACAAATAAGATAATATAATACTCCAAGACACTGCAATAATAAATTATTGCATATCTCTAATTTTTTATAAAAAGCTATTCGTGATCACATGTTATTGCAAACTTTCAAAATACATACTTTTTTATTAATAAAGATTAACTTATTGAATAAATCAACTTTCAAAAGGTAGAGCCGTAGGGGCACAACTATGTACACATTACACTTTTCGGAATCTACTTGAGGGATTACACCAATTATGTTGTTGTATTCGTTGATCGAAATACCTAGTTATTCTTTAATATATCCTCCTACATCGCATATACGATTTCTTTACAACAAGTTTGATTTTTTTTTCCAAATTTTAAATGATGAATTTTATGTGCAAAATGTATTCTTCTAGGACAAGTTTTACAGTTTTAAAAAAATCACAAATTGGATTGTTGGAAGCCTTTCTTGCCTTTTATGGATAAACTACTTTATTAGACATACATCACTATCATATAAATTAATTTTACCTCTACTTGTAAATAATTACATATATTACCACTTTCAATATTTTATACCATATATTATTAAAGATACAATCATATACCCATCACCCTTAAAATTAAGATTGATTAATTATCTTTACATTTAAACTCTAAAATTAATATTTTAATTAAAAACAAATATCTTTAACTCAGGAAATATGAGTTAGGGTAAAACTCTAACTCTTCCTCTTTCTTCTTCCTTGATCAGTAGTCCATGAGAAGAAACACTCCATTAAAATGGATGTTCTACAGCTTGTCAACCTACACGTCAAACTCTTAGCCTTTGATTTTCTCACTCTTAAACCAATTCTCCACATACCCATCATTTTTTTTCTCGCAAGGGGAGACACCTCTCGCGCACAGAGACAATGAGTATCAAATTCGACATTGACAATGGTGTCAGTTACATACTCAACCAAGAAACTTCGTGTCACTTATCCCCTCGGATCTAGGCGCTATTGTGTCATGCATCCGAGTGTTTTCATATGTATCTGTCTTTTATCAGTCTCTTAATAGATTCAAATAAACCTTATTAAAGTAATACTCCCTCCGTATTTTACTTGTTTATGTTTGACTTGACACACCCTTTATGAAATAATAAATAGAGGGGTATTTTACTATATCACCTTTATTAATTATAAGATCAATCAATAAATAGTGTTTAATTTCAAGGGTAAAGTAGACACAAAACTAGTACTTATATTTTAATTATCTAAACTCGACAAGTAAAGTTGGATAATTATTTTTAATGTATAGAATAAATAATGATGAACTAAGGAAACATTAGATACTTTTTAAAAATATGAATGGAGTATGTATGTATTAGGCAACAAACAATTGAGTTATAAAGGATATGACGAGCTGGTTTAAATTTTTGTTGATTCATACGAGGTGAAAAAATAAAAATAAATGAAGTAAAGGGGTATTGAACACAACCTTAAGTTCACAATTGAGGAGGCGTCAAACCAACTAAGCTAGAACATCTCTTATGAAAAGTAGTTTCACTTTATTAAGTTTTATTTTTTATTTATGTATATGTATTTAATAATTTTTTCCAACGAAATCGTGTCATGTGACACCTCTTACTATAACATAAATCCGTTCCTGTGTGGAACTTTAGATTCTATTACTAAACATCCTCTCGTGTTTTAGCTGTCAATATGGGATGTCCCACTCCATCCAGGCTAAGCTTTGAAATTTGACGGGTCAGATCAGGCTGACCCATTTTTTATAGGCTAGAAAACGTTAGTCCGACCCACAAATACGTGGGCTACGAGCTGTGTCGGGCCAGCCCACCTTTTTAAAAGTATATTTTAAAAATAAATTAAATCACATAAAAATATAAAAGTATTATAATAAACATGAGCAAGACAATATCAAATGGTGTTAGAGTTTTTATTAAGTTTGATTTCAAGTAAAAGTATAAATAGCTATGTTTACATCCCCACTCTATTCAAATAGGGCGAAACCTCGCGGTAACTCGAAAATAATGAATTGATTCAATTTTAAAAGAGTTTTAAAAAATAAACGAGTTTTAAAAGGAGTCGCCACCTAATTTTAGGAAAACTAGGAAACCAATTAATAAATTAATTTAAAAGATAGTCTACGAAACCAAATTGATTCTAGGTAAGGGGTTCAAATTATTCCGAAGGGAAGGGATTAGGCATCCTTCGGAATACACAAATGTGGTTCCCGACTAAGTTCAATTTTTTTTTCAAATTGAGGAGGAAAATAAAATAATGTACAAGTATAATAAACATGAAATATACACAAATAATAAAATAAGAAAATATATGAAACGGCCTAATGTTTGCCTAACGTAATATTACAAAATATTGAATAAAGAGTATAATTTAAACTTAATTCGAATAACTTCAATGGGAAGCAACTCCGGGGTACCTGTAAACACACTTAGTAAAAATGTTAGTAATAAATAAATATGAATAAAATTTAATATATAAAATAATAACTTAAAAATAAAAACCCGTCTTATTAACATTGGAGGCCTTGGAAATCGACGGTAATTTCTTCATTGGCCATTTTTTAATAATAAAAAATATAAACATAAACTAAATTTCCGTCTTTTAAAATGGAAAGGCCTCTAAACCCGACGTATAGATTTTTCATTGGCCATTTAACAAGTAAATAATATAAACTTAACTAAACTTCCGTCTTTTAAAAAATGGGGAGGCCTCCAAAACCGACGAAAAGGTTTTCTCATTGGCCAGTTTCAACATATAAGATATATAAACTTAAGCTAAACTTCCGTCTTTTAAGAAATGGGGAGCCCTCCAAAACTGACGGAAAGATTTTCTCATTGGCCAATTCTAACAACTAAAATAAATAAACTTAAATTAAATTTCCGTCTTTTAAAATGGAAAGGCCTCCAAAACCGACGGAGAGTTTTTTCATTGATCATTTTAACAATCAAAATATAACTTAAAGCTAATATGAAACTAACAAAAAAATAAAATGAAATAATTGCAACAATCTCGACACTGTAACCGTTCAAACATAACAAAACATTAACACAATAATTTAAATTACAATGATAACAACACATCAATACAGCTAGTTAGACTAATATATGAAGAACAACTTTAATATGAATTAAATTAAGTTGGCAGAAAATGAATGAAGGAGACAAGTAGTAAATATGATATATAAAAAAAGTTTAAATAGCAAAATACCGTTAGATGACAGCTAGCACATGGCAATAAAATATAATTACATACCATATGATAAACATATATAAATTTTTAACAATAAGATAAACATGAAAAACTTCAGCTATTCCCAAGCAAACAAACAAATGAAAATAATAAGATAATATTAAAAGGAAAAGTTGCAGAACAAAATTAAACAGAGGCAAATGGATTCTTTAGCCGATAACAAATTAAACACAAAAGTCATTAACTCATCAAATATTAAATAAAACAATAAAGAATATTCTAGAAATAAGTAAATAAAAATTTAACAAATGAAAAAAAACTAAATAATAAAGAACAGTGGTCCGCCCGGAAATAAGCTAACGATAGTAAATACCAAAATAAGACCTAAGTCGGTCCAATAAACAACAATAACGAAAAGGCATAATACATATATTGGACCCTAAACTTGGCTTCAAATATTAACTTTGACCTCAAACTTTCATAGTGCACAAATAGGCACTTTAACTATACGATCTTTCAACAAATAAACACGCGATTTCTACCTGGCAAAATGCGTGAAATACACGAATTCTGCGCGAGTGAGAGGTAATTTTTGAGGCCCAAAACGATAAAAAATTGCTAAAATGACAATTCTACCCTTAATTAGTACATAAATTGGACCCTTAACTTGGCTTCATATTATAACTTTGACCTTTAACTTTGTTTGTGCACAAATAGGCACTTTAACTATCCAAAACTTAAACAAAAAAATACTCGGATCCTACATGGCAAAATACGTAAAATTCACTCAAATTAGGCGCGTCAGATGTAAAAATCGAGTGCCCAACAGTAAAAAAAACACTGAAATGACAATTAAACTCTCTTTCTAATTTTTCAACAATTTTCCCCTCTTTTTTGCATTATTTGTTGTTCATTGCAAAATGCAAGTGACATTTAATTACTTTTTTGTTATTATGAAAAAAATTATAATGAAGTCTTTTTTGACAAGATGGGGTGAGTATACAATTATACAAATTGAATGCAATTTTTGAAGGCATTTTAATTAGATATCAGACTGCTACTCAAACTTGACAAAAATATGTGAAAAGTTCTATCAGACAATTTATCAAATACTTTAAGTGCACCATTTCACTTAATAATTTTTAGTACTGTAAGTTCATTTGTTGGCCTCCAAAATTCATAATTGCAATTCTCTTCACTATGACAATCACAATACACAAAGCACCCTGTTTTTTCAGTCAAATATTTGACAACATAAAGCACAAATATACTTCAAACTAAAGAAAAGAAGGAGAAGTTCATTGAATCTCATTTCTTTCCATATTTATGGGTTGCTCTGAAATAATTTTGCAATAAAAACATTAGTTTCTTCTAGAGATTCTCATATTAGTTTGAACATTTGACCAACAATATGCAAATTCTTGTTTGTAAAATGTTGAATCTTGTTACCTTGACTAAATTGAGGAAGAAAAATAGATAACTCGAAAATTAAATTACAGCAAATATCTTGAACAATGTTTTCTTTGATTTGAATATAAGGAACATGAATTTCAGATTAGGAATTTTTAAGAGAGAGAAGAAAAGAGGTACTAATTTTTTTTTACCTAAAAAATGAATTTGTTTTCACTTCCACCTTATTCTATATTATAATTTATTTTTATAATTTTTAAAATCTAGGTGTATTTATTTTAGTTAGTTGGCAGCAACTGAGTGGTTTACTTTTCCACGTCAGAGCATGTGTGTAACACGCGTTTTGATTGAAATATTCGCGTGTTTTTTTGTTTAAATTTCGGATAGTTAAAGTGTCTCTTTGTGCACTATCAAAGTTAAAGGTCAAAGTTATAATTTGAAGCCAAGTTAAGGGTCCAATTTATGTATTATGCTTAAAAAAATACGTGTAAATTTTTTAATTAGTTGGCAGCCACTGAGTGGTTTACTTTTCCACGTCAGAGCATGTGTGTAACACGGTTTTGATTGAAATATTCGCGTGTTTATTTATTGAAAGATAGGATAGTTAAAATGCCTATTTGTGCATTATGAAAGTTTGAGGTCAAAGTTAAAATTTGAAGCCAAGTTTAGGGTCTAATATATGTATTATGCCTAACGAAAATGTTTGTCAACGATAACATCGAATAACTCACAATATACACGAATAAATGAAAACAATTCAAAAAGACAAAAGGGTTACCCAAGTTTTGGAGTCACACTGTCGGTTCATTGGATCTTGGCGCTATTTGGCTTGCCATTCACCGGTAATGGAGATGGAGTCATGAGCTGATGGATTATTTCGGCTTGGAGCCGGCCAGACGGGAAGAAAGGGAGGCAGAGTTGTGTGGTTTCGTCGAACTCCGGCGTTTCTTCGCTTGAGTTTGGTTGTTAGAACTTCAAGTTGTTGGTAACCCTGTCGGAGTACCTATAAAACAAACAAGAATCAAAAGAGGGGAAAGGGGATGGGACTGACAACAACAAGGAAGAGAGAAACAAATGGGTTTGAAATCTGATTGGGGTATTTGGATGGTGGATCTTGGCTGGATTTGGGGAACTGCTAGTGACAGCAAAGATGGAGAGGAGGTGAAGAGGAAAAAACAAATGGGGGGTTTGGGTGTCGCCGAAAAATTGTTCCGGTGAGAGTGGTGGTCGGAAAATTATTTGACTAGTGGAACCCTTTTGTGGATAGAAATTTAAAAATCTTACAACCCTAAAAAAAAAATTCCCCCAATATTATTTACCACCCCCCCATCCATATGACCTTATGAATAACTTAAATAAGAAAATACAAAATGGGCTCAAGTGATGGGCTTAGCATTGTGGCCCAAAATTATCTCAATAAAATTCCTAAATTCTTTTTCGTATTTGACTATATTTTAGATTGTGCTAAATTCAACATAAATATTAACAAATGTAACAAATAAAATGAATTTTAAAATAATATAATAAACGTAACTAATGACATGTGAAATGCAATTTTAAAAATTAACTAACAAAAAATCTTAAATTTTGATAAATAAAGATAGTTATCGATAAACTTATTTAAAATTATAAAAAAAATTATCCAAGCTATTAAATAAATAAAACTTCAAAATTACGAATTTTTAAAATGTTAGGCCCAAAATTGGGTGTCAACAGCTGTCCCTTTCGTTGTGTATGATTGATGAAAGAAATCGTGGACAACGAAAATTTACAAACCCAATTTTGACCGAACACATGACCTTTGTAGAGAAGTGCGGTTGAATGTGGTGGAAGTCAATCCCAGACTTGTCTCCAAAACGTTCTATGATGTGTTGCGTCCTTGTTGAAGTAGTTTGCACATGTGGTTTGTTTTTTTCTTTGAAAAATTCATTCTTTCGAATGCTCTCGACAAAGACTGAGATAAAACTCGTCAGCTTAAAAATGCAATTTAAATGGGAGACAGTGTCTTTTATCGTGTCGACACTTAATTGCTCTCCTCGACATTTGACGTCAACTCGATCGGTTTGACGTAAAGCAAATAGAGCTTATGTCTTATGTATGCAATGTAATCTTCAATGTATTCTTCATTTGATGTAGAAAATAAATAAAAACAGATGCAGTGTGCTGATATTTATCTTGATGTCGTCTTTGATGATTCCCTTGTCATTCACTCTTGCCAAATAAAGATGCAGTTGATGTTGAGGGGTAAATATTTCCTTTAAGATGCACGATTCCTTTTCTGGCAGTGCATGATTGCTTGCGGGGCATGCATATCTTCCCGCGATGCGTAAATTTTGCGAGGGATGGAATCTTCTCGCGATGCATGAATTTCGCAAGGTATGAAATCTTCTTGCGATATGTAAACTTTTGCGAGGGATGAAATCTTCTCGCGATGTATAAATTCAGCAAGGTATGAAATCTTCTTGCGATGTATAAACTTTTGCGAGGGATGAAATCTTCTCGCGATGCATAAAATATTGCGAAGGATGAAATCTTCTCGCGATACATAAATTTCGCAAGGTATGAAATCTTCTTGCGGTGTATAAAATTTTGCGAGGGATGAAATCTTCTCGCGATGGATAAATTCCGCAAGGTATGAAATCTTCTTGCGACGTATAAATCTCTGCGAGGCATGAAATCTTCTCGCGATGCATAAAAATTAACTCGCAATGCATGATCTTCCGCGATGCATGAATATTAACTCGTGATGCATGAATATTAACTTGCGATGCATGAATTTTCTGCGAGACATGAATATTAACTCGTGATGCATGAATATTAACTCGCGATGCATGAATATTAACTCGCGATGCATGAATATTAACTCGTGATGCATGAATATTAACTCGCGATGCATGAATATTAACTCGTGATGCATGAATATTTACTCGCGATGCATGATCTCCTGCGGGGCATAAATATATTCCCGCGATGCATGAATATTAACTCGCGATGCATAAATATTAACTCGCGACGCATGAATATTAACTCGCAATGCATGAATATTAACTCGCGATGCATGAATATTAACTCGCGATGCATGAATATTAACTTGCGATGCATGAATATTAACTCGCGATGCATGAATATTAACTCGTGATGCGTGAATATTAACTCGCGATGCATGATAATTAACTCGTGATGCATGAATATTAACTCGCGATGCATGATCTCCTGCGGGGCATGAATATCTTCCCGCGATGCATGAATATTAAATCGCGATGCATGAATATTAACTCGCGATGCATGAATATTAACTCGCAATGCATGAACATTAACTCGCGATGCATGAATATTAACTCGCGATGCATGAATATTAACTCGCGATGCATGAATATTAACTCGCGATGCATGAATATTAACTCGCAATGCATGAATACTAACTCGCAATGCATGAATATTAACTCGCGATGCATGAATATTAACTCGCAATGCATGAATATTAACTCGTGATGCATGAATATTAACTCGCGATACATGAATATTAACTCGCGATGCATGAATATTAACTCGCGATGCATGATCTCCTGCGGGGCATAAATATCTTCCCGCGATGCATGAATATTAACTCACGATGCATGAATATTAACTCGCGATGCATGAATATTAACTCGCGATGCATGATCTTCCGTGATGCATGAATATTGACTCGCGATGCATGGATACTAACTCTTGATGTCTTCCTTGGTACCAAATGAAGATAATGCTTAAATTGAGCACCATAGCGATCTTCTGGGTGCCTTCTGTATAATTCATATCGTCTCAATTGATGATAACGGTAAAATAACTTTCAGATAATGTATCGTCTTGATCGGCAATAATATACATGACCCCTCCGAGTAATGTATAATATCATATCTGACATTATGATGCAAACGACGTTCTTTACGGAAACCGTAAACTCTTCCTCACTTAATTCACCTTTGAATCTGGCTGGACGTTCTTTATAGACTTCACGTTGTTGGAAATTGACTGAAATAAACAAATCATATTCCCAAGTCCCTAGTATAAGCAATAAAATAATTCTTGCGTCTACAGGAACACCGTTAATTTGGGAGAGATTTCTCCTCCCTCGACTCCTCCATATTCATCGATCAGAGGAATTTGCTGATTTCTGAGCAATATTATAAGCCTGCATCCACAGAAAAATTGTTAGTTTTAAAACGGACTGATCTGTGTCAATTTCTTCAGTAGTCTGCATCATCGTCCTGCTATCTCCGGTTGATCTTCCTGATCTCCCAACTCCTGATAGATAAGACAAAATGTTTTATGCCTAAGCCAGGCGGCGGTACCGGAAGCGGAACTACCGGACCGGTAAGTTCCGGAACCGGAACAGAACCGGTATCAGGCGAACCGGTAACGTTCCGGAACCGGAACCGGACCGGACCGGTAGACCGGCAAATATATCTGGTTCCGTTCCGTTCCGGAACATAACCGGTAATGGACCGGACTGGACCGGACCGGATTCCGGAAAATACCTTCTTTTTTTTTTTTAAATACTAATTTAAATTATTTTAAAAATGATTTAATTTTATTTAATTCAATATAATTTAATTATAATACTTAAAAAAATAAAAAATATAATTTCAAACTTTAAAAATTAAAAAATACAAAAATTTTAAACTTTAAAGTTATAAAATTTAAATTTCAAATTTTTAAAGTTCGAAACTTTAAATTTCAAACATTATAGTTTGTAAAATTTAAATTTCAAATTTTGAAACTTTAAATTTCAAACTTTATAGTTTGTAAAATTTAAATTTCAAATTTTTGAAGTTTGAAACTTTAAATTTCAAAGTTCAAACTTTAGAGTTTGTAAAATTTATATTTCAAATTTTTAAACATTGAAACTTTAACTTTCAAACTTTATACTTTATAGTTTGTAAAATTTAAATTTCAAACTTTAAAGTTTGAAAGTTTGAAAATTTTAAATGTAAACTTTAAATTTATAAAATTTTAATTTAAACTTTTAAAGTTTGAAAGTTTTAAATTCAAACTTTTAAAGTTAGAAAAGTTTAAATTCAACATTTTAAACTTTCTAAATTTTAAATTCAAATTTCTAAAGTTTAAATTCAAACTTTAAAGTTATAAAATTATAAATTAAAAAATTTAATTTAATACAACAATAATAAAAACAAATTAAGGCGCATAGCCTATATTTTTATTAATATTTATTTGATGTTACAAGTACATTTAAAAAGATATTAGTAGAGTATCAAAAGATTTAATCTACACAGCCACCTTCTAGGAAGGGTTCTGTTTGAACTAAATCTCGATTTATCATACTCTTACTAATAGCTGGTGCCACCATATAAATCCTTTCGTAAATCATTCAACATTTCTTTAGTGACATGTTCGGGAATTGGTTGAATAGAAAGATCTTCCATTGCTTCAATCCCATCGTCACTATAATCCTGCATTACTTCATCAATGTCATCTTGAAATTTGGTCGGTAGTGGTTCACGACCCAAATTTCTTCTCTCCGCATTAATCCAATCACGAAATAATACTGATATCTCCAAGCTGTCGGCTGCTAGTGAATGCCTATGATCTCCAATTTGAAACCTTGCTGCACTAAAGACGCCTTCTGAAGCTACTGACGATGCTTGCATAGCTAATATATCTCGAGCCATCGGTTGTAGTTTCGGAAATCCTTTGCCGCGAATTCTCCACCAGGCGAGAATATCTTCAGTAGGTTCTGTATTTTGATTAACATAAGCATCAAAATCATTTCTATTATCGTGTGAAAGTTCAAGATAATCATATAAATATTCATCAATATTATTTTCATCAAATCTACTTCTAGAGCTTTGAGGTTCATCACTTGAATTATTTTTATTAGCATTATATAAATCATACAATTTTCTAGCTTCAATTTTTATACAATAATTATTTAAAAATTAAACTAAAAGTTGGAACGAATATACCGAACGTCTACTTAAAAAAGTAGACGTTTATGACCGTTGAAAGCCGAACGTGGAAAGTTAAAAGTTGAATTTTGAAGCTCCAAATCCAATTTTCAAAGACCAAATAAGGCAACACCGAAATTTAAGAAATTATATATTAGAGAATTAGAGATTAGAGAATAGAGAGTTGAGAGAATAGAAGATGAGTAGATGAATTTGTGATAAAATAATGAATTTTAGGAGTATTTATAAGTAAAAAAATGGGTTAAAGTGTAGTATTTATAACTTTAGGGTATTAAAAAAAGTTAGGGGGGGTAGGGGGTTGAATTGGCTGATTTTGGGATAAAATAGCCGTTGGGGGGGCCCACTAGCCGTTACCCAACGGCTATAAACGGCTTAATTTTAAAAAAAAAAAAAAAAAATTCTGACCGGACCGGACCGGTAACGGACCGGTACTTTCCGGAACCGGGAATTACCGGTATTTTCCGGATTCCGGTTCGGTACCTGTCCCGGAACCGGACCGAACCGGTCTATACCGGGACTAACCGGTATCGAACCGGTACCGGACCGGACCGGGACGGACCGGACCGGATTCCGGAAATTCCCGTTACCGCCGCCAGCCTTATTTATGCCAAAACAAATGAAACATAAAAGGAAAATCTTTAAGAAAATAAATTTTTGAGAAGTGAATTTTGAAAAAGGTCACTGCCGAGTGTCATGTCACGTCAGGCTTAGCGAACTTCTCTGAGCCCGATGATTGGAGGTATATCTTATTATGCGATGGGGAGTATTCAAAGCCACTCTAGACTTGTCGATAAATCCATGTTTGAAATTTTGAGGCCATCCTCAAAATTTCTGTCCCAGTCAACGGCATCGTCTTATCTCTCAACTGTCGCTAAGCAAATCGTGGGATTTTTTAGATCCTCTCAAAAATTCTGTCCCAGTTGCAAATCTTGAAATATCTTCAGTCTTGACTTATTGAGGAAAAATCTTTTTCTTGAGAATTTTTGAGTCCCTCTTAAAAATTCTGTCCCAGTTTCTATTGCAATGAGGAATAGAAATCTTACGAAAATATGATCGAACCCTTGTGGCGCCTACGTATCCCGTTGAGGCAGGAATCAGGTCAAACGTAGTTCCCCTCAAGGCTAACATCAATAAGAAAATTACAAAGAAACTGACCGAGGTCGACATAGGCCGGCAACGTATCTCATTCTTGAGAATTTAGGTCGAACGTAGTTCAAAATATAAAGAAATACTTAAAGGGGATAAAGGGGTGACCGAGGCCAACATAGGCCGCCTACGTATCTCATTTTTGAGATTTCAGGTCAGACGTAGTTCATTACAAAGGGGATAAAATTTAAATAAAGCAAATACAATCAAAATAGAACAATTACAAGTAAATGACAGAAAACACAAGCTGAACTTTACACATAGTATCTCTTGACAGCATCTGAGTTGATCGGTTTCGGCCAAGCGGTACCATCCATCTTCGACAGGACCAAAGCACCCCCAGATAATATTTTGCGAACCATGTAGGGCCCTTGCCAATTTGGTGCGAATTTTCCTTTGTACTCTTCTTGATGAGGAAAAATGCGCTTAAGGACCAACTGACCAGTTTCAAAAATTCTAGCTCTGACCCTCTTGTGGAAAGCCCGAATCATTCTCTGTCGATATAGTTGACCATGACAAACGGCAATCATTCTCTTTTCGTCAATCAAAGTTAATTGATCGATTCTCTTGCTAACCCATTCAGCATTACTCAACTCAGCTTCTTGGATAATTCTCAAGGAGGGTATCTCAACTTCGGCAGGTATGACTGCTTCTATTCCATACACTAGCAAGTATGGAGTAGCTCCAGTCGACGTTCTGACAGTCGTTCGATAACCCAACAAATCATATGGCAGCATCTCGTGCCAATCTCGGTGATTATCAATCATTTTCCTCAGAATCTTCTTGATATTCTTATTTGCAGCCTCTACAGCTCCATTCATTTGAGGACGATAAGCGGTCGAGTTTTGGTGAGTAATCTTAAATTGCTCACATATCTCTCTCATCAAGTGACTGTTGCGATTTGCACCGTTGTCAGTAATAACGGATTCTGGTACTCCAAACCTGCATATCAAATTGTTGCGAACAAAATCAGCTACGACTTTCTTGGTCACGGACTTGTATGAAGCTGATTCCACCCACTTGGTGAAGTAATCAATAGCAACCAAGATAAATCTATGTCCATTGGAAGCGGCTGGCTCTATCGGACCGATGACATCCATGCCCCAAGCTACAAACGGCTAAGGTGAACTCATAGCATTAAGTTCGTGAGGCGGCACTCGAATCAGATCACCGTGCATTTGATACTTATGACATTTCTGAACAAACTTACAACAATCATTTTCCATAGTCATCCAGAAATAACCGGCTCGAAGGATCTTCCTTGCCAAATTGACCCCATTCATATGTGTTCCACAAACTCCATCATGTATCTGTTCAATAAGCTTTGCAGCTTCAACTGCATCGACACATCTGAGGAGACCCAAATCTGGAGTTCTCCTATAAAGGACCTCTCCACTTAGAAAGAAATTGAGAGCCATACGACGTATCGACTTCTTCTGGTTGGATGTCGCATCTTCAGGATAATTTCCGGACTCCAAATACTTCTTTATATCAAAATACCAAGGCAAACCGTCTGGTTCTGCTTTAATATGTGAACAGTGGACTGGATGCTCTTTCAACTCTATATCCAAAGGATCAATATAATCAGTATCCGGATGTTTGATCATTGACGCAATGGTGGCAAGGGCATCAGCCAACTCATTCTGTATTCTAGGAGTATGTCTGAACTCGATCTTGCAATATCTTTTGCATAATTTCTGTACATACTGTACGTAAGGTATTATCTTCGGTTTTTTCACAGCCCATTCTCCTTGAACTTGATGAATCAACAAGTCTGAATCTCCAATAACCAATAACTCGTAGACATTCATGTCGATGGCCATTTTTAAACCAAGAACACAAGCTTCATATTCGGCCATATTGTTCGTGCAATTAAATCGGAGCTTAGCTGCCATAGGGTAGTGCTGACCAGATTCGAACACTAAGACCGCTCCGATGCCTTTCCCTTGATGATTCGCCGCTCTATCAAAAAATAACCTCCAACCGGGATATGCTTCAGAAATATCTTCACCCACAAACGATACCTCTTCATCGTGGAAATAAGTCTTAAGCGGTTCATAATCTTTATCAACAGGGTTTTCTGCAAGATGATCAGCCAAGGCTTGTGCCTTTATTACCTTCTGAGTCACATACACAATATCAAATTCACTCAACAACATTTGCCATTTAGCTAACTTTCCGGTCGGCATCGCTTTCTGAAAAATATACTTCAATGGGTCCATCCTGGAAATGAGATATGTAGTATAAGAAGACAAGTAATGCCTCAATTTCTCAATTTTTGAGCAATCCAAGTCAAAGCACAATATGTTCTCTCCAACAGAGTGTAACGAGACTCATATGGAGTAAACTTGTTGCTTATGTAATAGATAGCTCTTTCCTTCTTCCCTGTCTCGTCATGTTGACCGAGCACAGATCCGAATGCACTATATGAGATGGATAAATATAGCAACAAAGGACTCCCTTCTCGCGGAGGAACCAATACTGGCGGATTTGACAAATAGTTCTTGATAGCATCAAAAGCAGTCTGACACTCTTCAGTCCACTTCGTCGGAGCGTCTTTCTTCAACAGCTTGAAAATAGGCTCACACACCACGATTGATTGAGCTATGAATCGATAATGTAGTTCAACCTCCCTAAGAAACTCATCACCTCTTTTCTCGTCTTCGGCGGAGGTAACTCTTGAATTGCTTTAATCTTAGAAGGATCGAGCTCAATACCCCTTCTGCTGACTATAAATCCCAACAACTTTCTGGATGGAACTCCAAAAGCACATTTGGCGGGATTTAATATCAAGTTGTAACGACGCAAACGATCAAAGAACTTCCTCAGATGTGTCAAGTGGCCCGAACTCTCGCGGGACTTGATTATGACGTCATCCACATATACCTCAATCTCCTTATGAATCATGTCATGAAATATGGTCGTCATAGCCCTCATATAGGTAGCACCAGCATTCTTGAGGCCAAATGGCATCACTCTGTAGTGATATACACCCCACGGTGTAATAAAAGCTATCTTTTTTGCATCTTCCTCATCCATCAAAATCTGATGATAACCTGCATAACAATCCACAAATGACTGCATTTCATGCTTAGCACAGTTATCGATCAAAATATGAATATTTGGCAACGGAAAGTTATCCTTAGGGCTAGCTTTGTTGAGATCTCTGTAGTCGATACAAATTTTGATTTTCCCGTCTTTTTTGGCGACCGGAACAATATTTGCCAACCAAGTTGGGTATTGTGTCACCTCTACCAATCGAGACTCAATCTGTACCAATCGAGACTCAATCTGCTTGGTGATCTCTTCTTTAATCTTTAAACTCAACTCAGGCTTGAACTTCCGAGTTTTTTGCTTCACCGGCTCGAACCCTGGATTAATCGGTAATTTGTGAGACACAACATCGGTGCTCAGTCCCTGCATGTCACTGACTTCCCAAACGAACACATCAATGTACTCATCAAGCAAGTGAATCAGACCTTTCCTTTGATCCTCACTCAAGTGAATACTGATTTTAACCTCTTTGACACACTCTTGGTCGCCCAGGTTTACCGTTTCAGTTTCCTCTAAATTTGGTTTATACTGATTTTCAAACTGACGAAATTGCTTGGCAACATACTCTGGTTCCTCACTATCCTCTTCGTAATTATCAACCTCGTCATCACCTGCCTCATTTTGTTTATTCAGCTCGTGACACGACATGACATTGGCAGGTTTAAAACTTACCTTACTGAAACCATAAATAAATGAAGTTAGAAAATCAACGCATAATAGATGATTAAATAAACAAATTTAAAAAATAAAAGAGGCTTTCATTAAAATTGAAAAACAATGCAAACTTTGGCCATGGCAGAGCCATATTGCCTTTTTAAACATCACGATGGGAATTTAAAGTTTGAACAGTTAAAAAGAAAAATGCAAAATGGTGGGTCTCGGGCCTCTTCCGGACTACCACCAATTTAAACATGCATAAAACGATGCCCTTCTACCAAGGAGTTTGGGAGATCAGGATGGGCGTGGAGGTCCAGTTCTGCAACGTCTCTCCGGGCTCAGCATCACGGAATCCTGTCAGCTCGACCTCTTCTTCAATAATAGCATCAATTTCTTCAAAAAGGCCACAGATTCCTTCCCCCAGGTCCTCCTCCTTGGCATGCTCACGAACTAGGAATGATTGATATAGATGAGGGATTGGCTTGGCCAGTGCTTGATCATTCTTCTTCTTACTCTTCTCGTCGTCATCAGTGGGGACATACCTCAATCCATATTTCGCCCCCTTGGCAGGAACTTGAATGGGCTCGACAATTCCTTTGGAATTCCTTCCCAACCCAAAACCTGGTTCAAAACCACCTTGCAACATCACAGTGGCAATCATTTTATACACAGAAGGCATGAGGGGCTGTGGGGCTAAGTCTTCACCAGTGGCATTTACCAGCTCCACTGTGTAGAAATCTGTACCTCGCGATACTTCATCAATGATTGGTGCTTGTCTGCCGGAGTGACTCCCTTCACCATGAATAACCAACTCTTCGTTTTTTCAAACGAGCTTCATCATCTGATGCAAAGTCGAAGGCACAGCTCCAGCCATATGAATGAAAGGCCTTCCCAGGAGAAGGTTGTAGCTTGTATCAATGTCCAAGACTTGGAACTGTGTGCTGAACTCTGCCGGACCCATTAGGATGATCAGATTTACCGCTCCCAAGGTATCTCTTTGGACCCCATCAAAAGCCCTTACGTTGACTTGGTTTTGCTCCAACTTCCCCAAGTCAAAACGTAACTGCTTCAGTGTCGACAATGGACAAATATTCAAATCGGACCTATCATCCACCAAGACGCGATTTATGACCTTTTCACAATAGACCACACTGATGTGCAACGCCTTGTTGTGCGACTTCCCTTCGAAAGGCAACTCATCATCACAGAAGCTGATGCGATGTCCTCGAATAACTTGGTGGATCATGGCGACCACATTATCGCTGCTTGTGCCCACGGGCACATATGTATCATAGAGTGCTTTCATCATAGCTTGCCTGTGTGATTGAGAACTCATCAACAGGGCCCAAACAGAAATCTGGGCAGGAGTTTTCTCTAAATGTTTGACGATAGAATAGTCCTTCGGCTGCATTCTCCTCCAAAACTCCTCTGCTTCTCCTTCGCTTATTGGCCTTTTGGCCTGATCCTTCTTTTGGCCTTCGAGAGCAAGCTCGTCAGGAGTGTAACATCTTCCGGATCTGGTCATGCCTTGAGCAGCAGCAGTTTCAATAACGAACTTAGGCTTGATAAGAGCTTTTGATGGCACCAAGGCAACAGCCTTTGCGGGTGTCAATATAACAAACTCTTTTTTCTCTTTGATAGTTAATGAAGCCACAGATCTTTCCAACTCGTGAGGGACCATTGGAGTTATCATCTTCGTCACACACCCATCGTCGTCTGTCTCTATCATATTCATGTTGCCGCCTCCATGATTCGGCAATGGGTTGGTGTTGACATTTAGTGCCGCTGGCTGGAGAGAGACTATATCTTGGTCAATCAGATCCTGAATTTTATGCTTGAGGTTGACACAATCCTCAGTATCATGCTCAACACTGTTGGAATGATAAGCACATCTCTGATCAGGCCTGTAGAATCTTGAATTGACATCCACGGGTTTGGACCCTACATGGTGGATGTATCCGGCCGCAGCCAGTCGCTCGTACAGCTTTGTTCGGCTTTCTGCGAGTGCGGTAAAATTCCTTGCAGGTTTCTTCTCGAACCGAGGTCGAGGGGGATCATAACTTCCTTGTGGGGGAGACGTTTGTTGATAACCTCGGTTGTTCGGACGCGAAACTTGATTTCTGGGATATGGATTTGTTTGGTAGTTTGGCAATGGAGCTTGGTAATTTGGAGGGGAATTTTGGTATAGTGGAGCTTGAACTTGATAAACAGGAAGGGGTGATCTGTAGCTCGACTGCACGTTAGCACAACTGGGAGCGATACCAAGATAATGAGGAGATGGAGTTTGGTAGAGTGGAGGGTGACTTGGATGAACGGGAGATGGATTTTGGTAATTTGGGGTGGATTTTGGTATAGTGGAGTTTGGACATTCGGATTAGTGGGGGTAGCATTTTGATAAAATAAAGGATTTTGGGATGACTAGCTTGCATGTAGCGATCTGGACAGGAATTTTGGGAAGGTCGAGGACGACCTCGGGAATACGATGAGCTTCTGGGGGCTTTCTTCCCTTCATATGAAACAGCAGCAATTTCTTCTCTTTTCTTCTTTAACAACCCTGAAGATCCGGGTGATGCGGCTACACGGGTTATCTTCCCTGTTTTCAAACCGTCTTCAATAGTCTCACCGATCTTCACTATTTCAGCAAACTTTGCTCCAACGAGCAACATAATTCTGTCATAATATTTCGGGTTCTTGCACCCGCACGAACACTTCAACGATTTCCTTTTCAGACATGGGCGGCTTCACCCTCGCCGCTTCTTTCCTCCACCTATAGGCAAATTCTCTGTAGCTCTCAGTACACTTCTGCTTCATCTTCTCCAAAGAGTAGCGATCGGGAACGATTTCTACATTATAAGCAAATCGTTCGATGAAGTCTTTTGCCAGAGCATTCCAGCTGGGCCATTGTCGAGTTTCGTGCGAGGTGAACCATTCAAGAGCTTCTCCGCATAGACTTCGGCTGAAAAGCCGCATCAGCAAAACTTCATCCCTTCCAACTCCCACGAGCTGGTCACAGTAGGCTCTTAGATGGGCCATAGGGTTGCCGACTGCTCCAAAGGTATCAAACTTTGGGATCTTGAAACCTTCCGGAAGGTCCAGACTCGGGTGAATGCACAAATCTTCGTAGTTAAGTCCAGTAGCATCGGGGACGCATTGAAGCTCTTTCATAGCCTTCTTGATCTCCTCTTTTATGTCTACTTTTGCCTCTTCTTTCGCCCTTCACTCTCTTTCCTGTTCCTCATAGTGGTCCAACTCAGAACTGTGCATGTCGTGCTCAGCGTGGACAGGGATTTGGAAAGTGGTTCTTTTAGGCAAGGGTGGAGCTATGGAAGGACTCTGGGCGTTTTGAGCAACTTGGTAATTTTGGGGGTAAGTCTGAGGGTTGGTGTTCTGATTTAAATGATGGTGGGATACCTGAGGATTAGAAGTGTTCTGGTTCAGATTTTGACTTTGGTTTTGCGGTGGTGGAGCGGATTGAGGTTGGGTGTTTTGAAGATGAGAGGGCATTTGGGGGTGGCTATTCTGAGGAGGTGGTGGAGTTTGATAAGAGGCTGAAGCATACTGCGGATTTTGGGTAGTTAGGTCTATAGTAGGGGGATTCTGAGCGAGCGGCACGCCTTGAGCTGGATCCACATTTGAGGAAGGAAAGTAGATAGGAGGCCTTCCCTCTGTAGTATTAACAGCAAAACCCGGCGGAGGCAGATCCTGTCTCCTTTGCATTTCTACCCTCATCTCCGCGATCTGCTGCATCAGTTGCAGAATTAACTCGTTTTGGTCCGCTATGGTGGGTTGAGCCACCACAACATCAGTAAGACCAACTTCCTCGCTATTATCTCCCATAACTGTCTTTCCTTTGTCAGAATTTTGCCCTGGGGAGGAATCTGCGGGACCTTTTGATCTGGTGAAGTAAGGATGATCTGCCAGCTTAATCAACACAAATCAGTTCAAAATACCTGAGGAGGAAAACAACTCAAAGGCAGATTTGTCAGTTTGGACTCAGAATACAAAACACATAATATCACACATAGAGCAGGTAAACACACAAGTTGCTATGTTTGAGGAGTATCTTCAACCCACGAGTAAGGACGGAAACAGATTTATTTATTTTTACAAGCAGGAATTTGCTTGCTCTTTTAGTTTGACACTATCTCAGAAAGGCCAAATCGCGTTGAGCTAAAGTCTTCTTGCAGTTGCTTTCTGACGTCCGTTGATCTGATCTTTGTATCCTCTTGTAATATGAAAAGGAAGAATGAAAAATTTTAAAAGATAGGGGCCGGGCCTTGGAAGGCTGCCTACGTATCTCTCAAGGAGAATTCAGGCCCAACGTAGTTCGAGTAGAAAATAAAACATTGATTTTTCATTCATTCATTCGTCGGGATTACAAGGAAATGGAAATACGACAAAGCTTTAAAGATAAACTAATGACTCCATCTCATTCATTTTCTTCTCGTATGCTGTATCAATCTCGAGGAACAAACTCGACTCGAATCTTTCCCAGGTTAACGAGGGATTCGAGGTCGTAGCGAAATCCAAGACATCTGGAAAGGCTATGATCTATGGCATCATGATAAGCACAAGGTTTGAAGACTTCCCCCCCAACGGGATCGAGACCTCTGTCATCATCGTGGAAGGAGGCTAAGACCCCATTCTTAACCAATTCCATGTAGATATGCAACATAGATTCCTTGAACAGAGTGAAGTAGTGACAAACAAACTGAGTGCGCTCAATTGGCTCTAACGGATCATAAGTGAGAACGGTATCATCACCCCATATGTGCAGGATATCCCCAATGTCGATCTGGTGGCAAATCCTCATTTTGAGTCGCACACATTCCTCTATAGTGTGTCCTCGCTGATTTGGGTGGAAGGCGCACACTTTCGAATAGCTTCCTTGCTCAATAAATGAAAATGACCCTTCCTCAGGTGCCCACCCAAGATGCTCATACAAAAAGGCGCAAGTCAGGACGCTCGCTCCCACACGGTGTGTCGGCTCGTAGGCCGGAAGAGTAATCCATCTGTCTCCTCCTCTCAGACGGCCTAGAAATGGAGGCTTGTAGACAATTTCCTCGTCAGCTTCTTCGCCAATTGCTCCAGGATGAGTGTCATCTGGGCCACCACTAGCCTCTTGTTCGCGGATAGAGTATTTCCCGCGCATTTTCTGAAGCTTGTCCATCATGTTATGGTAGAACTCCTTGTTCTTCTTCCTTAATGCGGACATTCTTTCCTTCATAGCGATGAATTCCGCCATTTCCGCTGTCAGCTCCTCATCCAGTGCTGCATTTCTGGCTAACAGACTGGCGGTTTCTGACTTTATCCTTGCCTCTCTCGCTTCCCTTTCTTGCACCTTCAGTCGAAGCATGTCTAATTTCTCACTCAAGTCCTCTGTCTCCACCTCAACGTCTTGCTTCCTCTTCATCTTTGATGTCAAATCCTTATCCAGCGTCACAGTTGCAGCTCTGTAGACTGAGGTGGCAACTTCGGCTCTGAGTCCTTCTTCTCTAACCTCCTGGATTTCACGCGTGATCTATTCTATCTTTCTCTGTACATCTTCTCCTGTGAGCTCTCTCTTGATATTCTTACCCTTTCCCATAGCAGTGATTTGCTTTTCCTGAGGCAGTAGAGTAACGTTTTAAAATTTGTGGTATAAGAGATGTCTTTTGAGTGAGAAACTTAAGACTCGGGAAATTTTGGTCGGACAATTTTTGTAACAGTGACTTGTTTGTATTTTTAGAAATTTCTGAAAAAGAGTGGGTTTTCGATATCCTCATTCACAGCAACACAACACATAAGCAGTTAAATAGCACATATATCGCGTCCTAATCATGCATGTGACCCTTTTGTGCCAAGGGTAGGCCTAGCGAATCTGAAGGATGTATTGCATCATTTGAAACATATTGTTGCACCCTCCAAAATAACTTTAATTAAAATTATAACGTTCGTTACATAACTTCAATCAAAACGGGGTACATTTTTAGGGAGGGGGATATAATGCGAATACAGATAAAAAACAATCCCACGCAGGGGAGTTAGAAGGTTGATGGCTCTGCTCCTCTTCTGGCTTTTTTTACTTCTTCGCGGATAATGCACTTGCTTGTGAACACGTACGGCTCAGCGAACGCAGCTTTGGAAGATGTTGGTATGACTTGTAGAGTGTTCATCTGCTCGTCCAGGATCGTATCCAAATGCATCAGACAAGTCCTTGTATCAGCTAATTCTTGTGACGTCCCAGCCAAAACCCTCTGATTTTCTAACTCTCGGAACTGGTATTCCTGCTCCTTTTGCTGAAATTCTTGCTCTCTTTTCTGAAATTCCTGCTCCCTTTTCTGAAATTCCCGCTCCCTTTGCTGAAATTCTTGCTCCCTTCGGTCCCATTCTTGCTGAAAATGATATGCATGGATTTGAAGCCTTGTCTGTACATCTTTAATTTCTCGACCTGCGCATGGTGTTGGGTTCACTACACCACACAGATCATTCTTCAACCATGTCTTGTATTCATTGACATATCCAGCTTCATATCTGTTTTCAGCCATATCCCATTTCATGTTGACACGTCCGGCCCACTCTTGGAGGATGATCTTGGCGAAAGGTATTTTGCCGCTCTCGCTGTAATAGACAATAAAAGAGCTAGCATCCCCTTGGACGGGTATGATTTGTGTTCTACCAAATTGCCGCATCACCCTAGCTGGGTTGTAAGGCCGTAATCCTCTGATGCCGGGAAGGACTAAAAATGGAAGTTTGGCCCCTTGTGCTGCTATCTTCTCGGATTTGAAGTTCGGTAACATCCAATGTATATCTCCTTCTCTCAAATCATAAAATACCCTTGCCCACGCACCCCTAGTGGTATGAATTGGGAATCTGCGGATGCTTAGGTAGAATTCATAATTATCCAGGGGACTCGTCTGGCTTGGCTTGGCCAACTCTTGTGGTCGAGCACCGTCCTTTTGCAGAGATGTTCAGTCATCCACCATTGAAGTAGAATGTTGCAACCTTGGAAAAACGGAAATCCGTTTTTACACAGACTCAAAGATCGATAAATGTCGGCCAAAATGACCGGGGCCAAACTGCAGTATTTCTTTTCTTCTTGTTTCTTGCCTATCCCTCTGAAAATGGCGTCCACTACCATCACGACTCGGGTGTCGATATCTTTTTCTTCATCTTTAGGGAACACCATAGTTCCTAAAATGCATGCGGAGAATGCAATGGCTTGGGTTTGCCTCCAAGTACTGTGATTATGGAATTCGTTTGGAAATTGCTCGAAATAGCTGTCGTGCCCCCATCTTTTGAAGAATCTTATTAGTGGTATGCTCTGGGCGTCCAACCAGTTAGTTCTTACCAGTAACAATATGTCTCTCAATTCTCCGGCAGTTGGCCTATCCGGCAGAAGAATATGATAATCGGGACATTTTTTCCTCTTACCACATGTCCCAATAGAGTCTATACAGTCTTTAATTTCCTCTAGTGTTGGTGTTATTTCGACGTCTCCAAATCGAAACACCATCTTTTTGTCAACCCAAAACCGAGTGATAACCTCGATAAACGTGGGCCAAACCTTGAAGTCCATTGTCGAAGGTAAGTGACCCAGGTGACCCGAGATTTCTCTCTTTTGATAATCTTTCAGGTTATCCCACCATACACGGAGAATGTCGGGCGTCTTGGTGACCATGTTGAAATGGAGAAACTGACTCGACATCTACAAAAACATACAACTAGTTAATTTCCACACACACACCCCACGATACAACAAACATTTAAACACGCAATACATCCTTCAGAACACACAAATATGATCGTCCTATCGAGCCATGGGCTCTTTGGACTCAAGGTGGTCTTTCTAATGGGCCCAACACTCCTTGGGTGTTGGGTCGTCTTAGGTCAATGCGCTATTTCGGGATTGGGTTTCGCTCTATCTTAGTTTAACTAAGAGTGGGTTGTATTTAGAGTGGAAAGGGTTACCCAAGCGGACTACTTGGGCTGGGACAGTTAACGATTGTTGACTATCAAGTAGCCAACTACACTCGTCAGGGTGTCCCGAGAAAATTTTGGTTAATGAACGACTGCGAACCCACATAATCGTCCTTTAGTGGAAATGAAATAATTGTCGTTTGACGGAAAAAAATGTTATGCCATGAATGCAACAGTCTAATAAAGAGATAAAGTAAACAAATAAACAATTATACACATAACCAAATAAAGTTAGTTTTAAGGTTAGAATCCACATAACCAAATAAAGTTAGTTTTAAGGTTAGAATCCTCCTCATCCCCAGTGAAGTCGCCATTTCTGTTTTATCCAAAAAGGAATTTTTTGTAAGAATTTCGACTTTTTTAGAGTCGCCACTTAATTTTTAAGAAAAAACAAGAAAACTTCTGTTTTCAAAAGACTTAACAGAAAAATCGTTTGAAAACTTTAAAAGGGTTCGGGGATTCCTATTTATATCTTAGGAAGGTGTTACGCACCTAAAATATCCGCTTAATACGGTTATCCAACAACTAACTTAATTTGGCTAAACTTACAATTGCGATAAGAGTTGTCTAGAAATGAATGCCAAAAAATCACTTAAGATTGTTTTGAAATTTCATCTCCCCAATGCTTTCCCCTGTTCCTGTACTTGAAAAGAAATAATTAGTAGAAAAGATATCGCCTTAGCTAGCGACTTAGTCAAGAAACCTTGAGAAAAGATTCTTTAAAAGCGAATATGTACAAAAGCCTGACAACTTTAACACATGTGAGCAATCAACATTTTAGTCTTGACCCTTTTATGTTTGTCGTGACTCAAGTTTTATTAAGGATTTGTACGAGGAGCTACTGGCTTGCCATCACAACGCTGAAGATTTGCACGTTGACGTTGAGCTTCAAGCGCTAAATGATCTTTGTAGTTGCTATCAAGCTTCTCACAGTACTTATCAAAATTTTGAGGTCTTCCTCAAAAATTCTGTCCCAGTTAGAATTTTTGGCAAATCTCAAAATGATCATCAATCTTGACTTGTTGGCGATAACACCTTTATTGTGAATTTTTGAGATATTTTCAAAAATTATGTCCCAGATTTTATTGTAAGGAGAAATAATAATCACACTGGGTATATGATCGAACCGTCGTGGCGCCTACATATCCTGTTGAGGCAAGAATCAGGTCAAATGTAGTTCCAAACTTGTAGATGATGAATACTGCAAAGAATCTGAAAGAAGATCATCAGTAGAAAATTACAATATGAACATGATGAAATAGAAAAATAATATTCCATGTGATATCCAAAGCCTAGAGATAACAAAAAATATGCCACATTTTGGGACGGACAATCCATAAAGTAAAATAGGACTCTCACACATACAAGATTAACCCGATGACACTTTTTACAATGAACAACTAAAAAGGTAATTTTTATTTTATTTTATTTTTATAAATTGAAAGATTCTTAAAAAGGTTTTAAAATATTAAAGAATGAGTGTTTGCTCACTTTTTCTTTTCTTTTTTGAAAAATAAAGAATGTGATGAGATAGTCAAACATTCACTACAATTGGTACCAACAGTTAAGATTGCAGGCAAATCTCTCATTTTTTTTTCTAATTAAGATTGAATTCAATGTAATTCCTACAGATTCAAGTGGTACCTCAAATATACTTAAGGATCAACAAGATTCGTTCATCTTACTTCAAACACAGGTTTTGAATCGTATCAATCCTCATGTTTCAAGTGCCCTCGCGAAAAAGAATTGTCCTATTTCACACATATTTGAAACATTTGATTTTAGGACATTTTCCAAAGTGCACTCACACTCACAAGAATGTTCAATGCATACAACTGTGATACCATATGCTTGACCCTTATGTAAATCTCCACTAATGTGAGAATATTTGGAATGAGATCATGTAGGGCTTGTCATTGGCTTGTAACGTAGGCTTAGGGATGGGTAGGATATTTATTTGGGATAAAAGTGATTGAATTTCTCCTTGAGCATCACACAGAATTTGTGCTCTTAATGATTGGTACGCCTTTGGCGTTAGATCCTCTTCATTATTCTCTGACCTCTCAAATTCTTTTGAATTCTCATTTTTAACGTTTTTCCCTTTTCCCTTTCTCTTTTTCTTTCTTTTGAGTTCTCATTTTTTGGAGGATTTTTTTTTTTGGAGTATTTTCCTTCCACCTTTCATTGACCCTATAAGGGTATATTTTTCCCTTTTTTTTATTTCTTTCTTCCTTTCTCTCTTTTCCTCTAGAAGTCTTTGCTTCCTTGATTTTGGGGAAACTCGATATCTTTGCTTTTGGAAATTTCAAACATGGATCTCCTCTTATAATTTGCACATTCTTGATGCACTCAAGAAGGTTGGGCCAAGAGAGGATAGTGTTTGTAAGCACTCAAAAGGGTAGTGGTTAAGATGTGGTTGTCCAAAGAAAGGTTTTAGGCTCAAAGTGGGAAAACTAGGAATTAATGTAATTTGGTAGGCTTTGAAAGGCACAATCGGGTCAAAAAAGGCCTACAATCCTTTCTCAAACCAAACATTACTCAGGATTTTGCCTCGAAAAACATTCAAGTCAAGTTCTAGATCAACAGTGTAACATAATTGAACTTTGATCAAAAGCTCACCACACAATGCACACGAAACATAAGGTTAGTTTTATTCTTATCTTGATTGCATGCAAGAGAATTTTCAAGCATCACAAAAGTACAGACAAGAGGTACCACGAGAATCTATAGTTTACCGCAAAGTCAGTCTTTTCTATCATATCGAATATATTTACATGCTCTTAACTACATAGGTCCCGATCGAGCTGAAGACATGACTCTTACATTATGTACAAGTAATTTTATTTTTTGAAAGAATAATTACCGAACCCGAGAAGGGCTGCCTACGTATCTCATTAAGATGAGAATCAGGTGTGCGTAGTTCATGTAGATATAACTTTGAAAATATTAACAAACTATTTTATTTTATTTTATTTTATTTTTTTACTTTTGGAAAAGATAATACCGAACCCAAGAAGGGTTGCCTACGTATCTCACCGAAATGAGAATCAGGTTCGCGTAGTTCGTTCAGATATGACTTGAAAAATATGCATAAACTATTTTTTTTTTATTTATATTTGGAGAAGATAATACCGAACCCAAGAAGGGTTGCCTACGTATCTCATTAAAATGAGAATCAGGTACGCGTAGTTCGTCCAGATAAGGCATATAATAATTTAAAGATTTAGACAACTCAAAGAAATTCTTAGGTCTAGCGCCACTAAAATTTGTAGTCATGAAGTGTTTTTGACCCCCATTGTTTCCGCATCAATATGTTTTATAGTCTCTTAATCGTCAATTTTTATACTGTCTTTTGAATGTAACCTACGAATTTCCACAGTAATTTCTACGTATACTCTTTTTGGATGTTTTCTTGGAACTGTCTCCTCCCAATTTTCACGAGATCCAGACATTGTTATGACCATCCCCGACTGATGTCGGGGACGATATTCCTACAAAAATATGAGAAATATGTGAGAGCAGGACCATCATGCAAAATAATAATAAAAATAAGTGGGTGCCACCCCATAGTCAAATACTCTCCTAATTTATCGTTTTGACTTGATATAATTGAGAAATGCAAGGACTCTAATTTCGCTAATCCTCTTGTCTCTTGCAACTTCGGACAAATAATGATTTCTGAATTCGGACATAAATCAACATTTCGCTTTGAAGAAGAACAACTCAAAAGGTAAGAGTGTTAGTTCTTGTTCATAATGGATAATGCAAATATCACACAAATAATGAATTAAACACATAAATACTGTTTTAACTAAGACAAACTGAAATATATCACATAGCATACAACAATTATTGCGCGTCCTATATAAATATGTGACCCTTTTATGCCTAGGGTAGGTCTATCGATTTGAAGGATGTATTACGCCCTTTGACAACTTTCCATTGTCCCCCAAAACACTTAGTACAATTTATGAATAAATAAAATAGAATTATGAAGTTAGGGGAAAAAGAAAGAAGGAAAAAATTACAAATATTCAATCCCACGTAGGGGTACCATCCTATTCTAAGCCTTTGCGGAAGGGTCTTCCTTTTGAAATTCTTGTCTGATTGCCAACACTTTTGGATGGAATGATAGTTTCTGAAAACCCGAGTTTGACAAAAGTAAACTATTAAAATAAACTTCTAATTCAGATGGACAGTGGTTTGTCAAACGACATATACATCCTTCAAATTACACACAATTATGATCGTCCTTTTAGGCTAGAGGCCATTATGGACTCAAGTTGGTCTTTCTAATGGACTCAACACGCCTTGGTTGTTGGGTCATCTTAGGCTGATGCTTAAATTTGGATTTGGCTCGGCTCTACGCTAGTTTACTAGGAGTGGGTTGTATTTAGAGTGGAAAAGGTAACCCAAACGGACTACATGGGCTGGGACAGTTAACGATCGTTGACTATCAAGTAGCCAACTACACTCGTCATGGTGCCCTAAGAAAATTTTTGGTTAATGAACGACTGCGAACCGCATAATCATCCTTTAGTGGAAATAAAATAATTGTCGTTTGATGAAAAATATTATGCCATGAATGCAATGATAATATACACATAATAAAATAAATAATAAATAAATACAATATACAAATAATCAGCGAAATATAAAAATACAAGGTATGACATAATAATAAAACAAAAATTTCCTCAATTTGAAAAATAAATAAATTCATATTGGTTAAAACCTCTATAGTCCCCAGCGGAGTCGCCATTCTGTTTACATCCCCACTCTATTCAAATAGGGCGAAACGTCACGGCAACTCGAAAATAATGAATTGATTCAATTTTAAAAGAGTTTTAAAAAATAAACGAATTTTAAAAGGAGTCGCCACCTAATTTTAGGAAAACTAGGAAACCAATTAATAAATTAATTTAAAAGATAGTCTACGAAACCAAATTAATTCTAGGTAAGGGGTTCAAATTATTCTGAAGGGAAGGGATTAGGCATCCTTCGGAATCCACAAATGTGATTCCCGACTGAGTTCATTTTTTTTTTCAAATTGAGGAGGAAAATAAAATAATGAACAAGTATAATAAACATGAAATATACACAAATAATAAAATAAAAAAATATATAAAACGGCCTAATGTTTGCCTAACGTAATATTACAAAATATTGAATAAAGAGTATAATTCGAACTTAATTCGAATAACTTCAATGGGAAGCAACTCCGGGGTACCTGTAAACACACTTAGTAAAAATGTTAGTAATAAATAAATATGAATAAAATTTAATATATAAAATAATAACTTAAAAATAAAAACCCGTCTTATTAACATGGGAGACCTTGGAAATCGACAGTAATTTCTTCATCGGCCATTTTTTAATAATAAAAAATATAAACATAAACTAAATTTTCGTCTTTTAAAATGGAAAGGCCTCTAAACCCGACGGATAGATTTTTCATTGGCCATTTTAACAAGTAAATAATATAAACTTAACTAAACTTCCGTCTTTTAAAAAATGGGAAGGCCTCCAAAACCGACGGAAAGGTTTTCTCATTGGCCAGTTTCAACATATAAGATATATAAACTTAAACTAAACTTCCGTCTTTTAAAAAATGGGGAGGCCTCGAAAATTGACGGAAAGGTTTTCTCATTGGCCAATTCTAACAACTAAAATATATAAACTTAAATTAAATTTTCGTCTTTTAAAATGGAAAGGCCTCCAAAACCGACGGAGAATTTTTTCATTGATCATTTTAACAATCAAAATATAACTTAAAGCTAATATGAAACTAACAAAAAAATAAAATGAAATAATTGCAACAATCTCGACACTGTAACCGTTCAAACATAACAAAACATTAACACAATAATTTAAATAACAATGATAACAACACATCAATACAGCTAGTTAGACTAATATATGAAGAACAACTTTAATATGAATTAAATTAAGTTGGCAGAAAATGAATGAAGGAGACAAGTAGTAAATATGATATATAAAAAAAGTTTAAATAGCAAAATACCGTTAGATGACAGCTAGCACATGGCAATAAAATATAATAACATCCCATATGATAAACATATATAAATTTTTAACAATAAGATAAACATGAAAAACTTCAGCTATTCCCAAGCAAACAAACAAATGAAAATAATAAGATAATATTAAAAGGAAAAGTTGCAGAACAAAATTAAACAGAGGCAAATGGATTCTTTAGCCGATAACAAATTAAACACAAAAGTCATTAACTCATCAAATATTAAATAAAACAATAAAGAATATTCTAGAAATAAGTAAATAAAAATTTAACAAATGAAAAAAAAACTAAATAATAAAGAACAGTGGTCCGCCCGGAAATAAGCTAACAATAGTAAATACCAAAATAAGACCTAAGTCGGTCCAATAAACAACAATAACGAAAATGTTTGTCAACGATAACACCGAATAACTCACAATATACACGAATAAATGAAAACAATTCAAAAAGACAAAAGGGTTACCCAAGTTTTGGAGTCACACTGTTGGTTCATTGGAGCTTGGCGCTATTTGGCTTGCCATTCACCGGTAATGGAGATGGAGTCATGAGCTGATGGATTATTTCGGCTTGAAGCCGGCCAGACGGGAAGAAAGGGAGGCAGAGTTGTGTGGTTTCGTCGAACTCCGGCGTTTCTTCGCTTGAGTTTGGTTGTTAGAACTTCAAGTTGTTGGTAACCCTATCGGAGTACCTATAAAACAAACAAGAATCAAAAGAGGGGAAAGGGGATGGGACTGACAGCAACAAGGAAGAGAGAAACAAATGGGTTTGAAATCTGATTGGGGTATTTGGATGGTGGATCTTGGCTGGATTTGGGGAACTGCTAGTGACAGCAAAGAGGGAGAGGAGGTGAAGAGGAAAAAACAAATGGGGGGTTTGGGTGTCGCTGGAAAATTGTTCCGGTGAGAGTGGTGGTCGGAAAATTATTTGACTAGTGGAACCCTTTTGTGGATAGAAATTTAAAAATCTTACAACCCTAAAAAAAAAAATTCCCCCAATATTATTTACCACCACCCCATCCATATGACCTAATGAATAACTTAAATAAGAAAATACAAAATGGGCTCAAAGTAATGGGCTTAGCATTGTGGCCCAAAATTATCTCAATAGAATTTCTAAATTTTTTTCGTGTTTGACTAAATTTTAGACTGTGCTAAATTCAACATAAATATTAACAAATGTAACAACTAAAATGAATTTTAAAATAATATAATAAACGTAACTAATGACATGTGAAAAGCAATTTTAAAAATTAACTAACAAAAAATCCTAAATTTTGATAAATAAAGATAGTTATCGATAAACTTATTTAAAATTATAAAAAAAATTATCAAGCTATTAAATAAATAAAACTTCAAAATTACGAATTTTTAAAATGTTAGGCTCAAAATTGGGTGTCAACAAGCTAAATAGAAATATTAACATAATTATTTTCTAATGATCATAATAAAACACAAAAATATGACAATATTCCATAGTCTACGACCTACGTAGTGATTTCCTAAAAATTTTATTGGATGTAGTACATTTTTTTTATAATCAGAAATTGTATTTAAATTTTAATATTTAAAATTTAAAATAGATTTTGAGTTTGAACTCTTGTTATTTTTAATACTCTATTTATTTATATTTTTAATTGATTTTTATTTGGCCTACGGGCATACCCTATCCATATTTCTCAAACTCGACAAATCAACAGGCTTATTCAGGTTGATATAAGAAGTATTTTTCTTAAATGGACTCCAAAATTTGAGTTCAGCCTTATTAAATCACGAATTAGATCAGGTCAGCACAACGTGTCTAGCCCGTATTGACGGCTCTACTCAGGTTGTTGAATACTTCACAACATGAAGTAACATGTGTAAATAATTCAGCCTCAACAAAGATGAGAAAGGAGCAACATGTACAACGGTATAATGATTTAATTCAGGTAATTAAGGAGGTTTCTTCCAAGTCCAAGACATGGGTATAATAGGCTGAAGATGAGAATATCAAAATGATGGCAACGAAAGAGAAGGCTTACATGAGATTAGCTCACCAATTTCGGACAGTAATCTCAACCATAATGCACCTATTTTTGTGCCTAAAAGTCGTGAAAAAATTACAATTCTGGTGGATGCTTCATTTGGTAGCAATCAGCACCATAAAGAGTATGGTATAATGACAATCAATAGGTTTACACGACCTTTGATGAATTCATGAGTCCGAATTCTAAAGGGCAAAAATAATTGTCAAAAATTTCAAAGGGATACATCAATTTTTTTTTAACCAAAAGGGCAAAATCGTTGACTGTCCGATTTTTTTTCACTTTTACAAGAAAATGCTGCCCATGCAGCGTTTTCATAAAAAAAAAATCGCTGCCTAGAGGGAAATTTTATTTTTATTTTTTTGGAAAATTGGTAGCGATTCTGTGAAACTTTTTTTCTTCTTTTTTAAAAATTTGGTGCCTTAGCAGCTAGCAGCTATTTTAGTTAATTAATTATTTTTTAAAAAATTGCAACCATTTTATTTCTTAAAATCGTATTAAATGTTGGCGAATTCTTTTAAAAAAATAAATTTTATGATTTAAAAATAATAATTGGCAGTGATTTATTTTTTTAAAAAAAATTCCACCAAAATTGCTACTTGGCAGCGATTTTTTTGTTAAAAAAAAAAATCAGCGATTTTCCGAAGAAAAGAATTCACAAAAAATTGATACTAGGCAGCGATTTTTAAAAAATAAAATAATTTGGATTTTTTTAAAAAAAATAAAATCATTTAGTGAAATCTTTATTAACAATTGTAATGCGATTTTTATTTTGACCAAAATAAAAAAAAATACCAATATTTAATACGATTTCTTAAAAAAAAATATTGGCAGAAAATTAAAAAAATACCAATTACTTTAATAGATGCCTTGATTTAAAAAAAGATTGAACAAAAAATCTACAGAAATCGCTGTCAGTCAACACAGGAATTTTCCAAAAAAGAAATAATAACTCCCACTAAAATCGCTACCTACACAGCGATTTTAAAAAAAAAGTTTTTTTATAAAAACGCTGCTGTCGGAGCGATTTTAACTTTTTTTAAAAAAAAAATCCGCCAATATCTTTTTAAAAAAGAAAAAAAATATGGACAAAATCGCTGATAGGTCTGCGATTTTGAAATTCAGTAGTGGATTTACCCTTTTGATTAGAAAAGAAATTGATGTACCCATTTAGAATTTTTGACAAATTTTTTTTGCCCTTTAGGCTTCGGACTCATGAATTCATTGAGGCTGTAGTTAGATCAAGAGCATTTGGGACAACAAGAAAGTGTGATTACAAAGAAGAATGAGTCAGGGGCCGTAGCGTCAAGACTTAGTCCAACTAACACTTATGCTATTGATTTGGGCGAGAATTTTTTGACGAAGATGAAGAAGACAATATGTTAGACATATGGTTTGATAAAGTATCTAGGGATTAGAGATATTTCACCCAGGTAACAAAGAAGTGGAAGCAACAAAACAAAAAGAAAACACATAAAAAATAACAGTTGGGATGGTAAAGTGACTAGGGAGTTTGCTTCAAGGCACCTATCAATGCGCCTGACAAAACAGGATCATAGGATAGTATCAATAGCTTCATCAATAAATCCAAGAAGAAATGATGAATTATAAATTATTGTTGGATAGATTTGAAGAAGTAGAAGACAGTTACTTCATATGGACAATCTATCTTTTTAAATTTATATGTTTGTAAAAGGAAGTTTGAGTTTGAAAACTCAACTTTCTTCTAGGCTTTCATATTTTTGCATTATTTGAGCATTGTCACTTGGAAAATTATTACAGAAAATATTATGAACTTTGTGGTGATTAAAAGATATCTAGCTCTCTCTGGTTCTTATTTTCTTCATACTTGTCAATTAGCAAAGGTTTGATTGAAACTTCAAAAAAATCAATTAATTTCAAAACTTTACCTAATTCTCGAATAGCAATCGTAAAAACAGTTGTTTGAATTTCTTAGCCCAATAGTGTTTTTCTATGCCACAAATAAAAAATTAGTAGCTTGTAATTATACTCCAAATAGCTTTGGAAAAACAAAGACTTAGAGTAGAGTAGAATACCAGATTTTTTCTACTTAAATTGCACAACTTGGCAACTAGATCCCAAATACTAAAAGAGCTATCAGAGAACAGACTGCACATCTAACCATTTAAATAATCTTAAGAGCACATCTTTACATGACCGTTTCATCAAAACTTTGCTTGCACTTTCTGACATCAAGATTAAAAAAACAAATCGATTTTGACAATTAAAAAAAATGAAGTCAATGACAAAATCCTACTTTTCTATAGAAATGCATGTTCTATCTTAAGTTTTTATTCTTTTTCTTTATATAAAGCATTTGGTATTTGGATTAATTTGAATAGAAACCTCTAATTAACGGCAGAAGAATCTCATCAGGTGGTTAATATGTATAAGCATAATTAGAAAAATCTGATCATTTTTAGTCAAAGACCTTAACTTTTGTGGTATTCTGGGGACGTCTTGGAGATAGTGCAAAATATACATTAATTTATCAATTGTCTCTACAAATATGATTATGGAAGTATAGTTCCATCTACTAGGACTCTTCAGGAATCAAAATATAAGTAAGCACATCCCCCCTCAACTATTTTTTTTTTTTTTATCACTGTAATGTTCAAAATAGTTTTTGTACACCTAGATTAATTCCCTAATAAGATTAAAAAAGATCTAGTGAAAGAAGGGACATGGGACAAATGGTTAGGAGATAATCTAAGTGGCAAAGGGGACCAAAATACTTTTCTTCAAGTATAGATCATCACTAGGCATATAAAGTGATACATCATTCCCTGTAGGCTGTAGCATATTTACACTAAAAAACTTTGCCAGTCATTAACTTCTACTTTTCTATAGGTCCTAATTGTTCATTCTCCTATTCTCATTTCCTAACTTGGTTTATTCATTTTGTATTTGTTTTGTTGTTTCTGCTTTCTACTTCCTCTGAATTCGTTGGAGTTGTTTGATTTGTGTGATAAGAATAATAATTCTAGGTAGGGAAGTAGAGGGTACTAAGAATTTTTTTGATAACGAAGAAATTCCTCGTGGGCTAGCTCGCCCAACCCTAGTTATGCTCACAAATTCAGAACTTAGGGGGTTCACCTTTTTATTCTGCTCCCACTTAAATACCATGCTTCGGTCAGCACGGTTCAAATTTGTAACCTATACCCCTAATGTGCAGTACATGTGTTGTGTCATTACCACTGAACTAAAGCCCTATTGGCCCTAGAGGGTACTAAGAATTACCAACGACATTATATATATCACCTATTATGCAAAAAAGTTCTCCACAAACTAAAAAGACAATTTGCACACAGTAAAGATACAGCTGGATGTAATAAGAAACATCAAATGTGAAACAATGGAAAGTATTGCAGGTTGGGGAAAAGCTGCTTAGAATAAAGATAAAAGATAAATACAGTTCAGAGATAACATTAAAGTATGCAGATTGGAGAAAAGCTGCTTAGAGTAATATATATACTGTTCAGAGATAACATTATTCAGCTAGAACTCAAATAATTTCTGATCAAATCATTTTTACTATGCCTCAAATATTCTAATTATACAATAAATCAGGGAAGTACATGCATTGCTTACTACGGAGCAGCGGTAACATTTCAAATCTAGACATCAAACAGCAATCAAAGTGGAAATCTGTGTTACTCATATGATTTTGAAGTAGGGGAAGTATTGTTGCAATTGCACTATTCATTCCCATGGTGAACTGTCAATTTCATCATAATTCAATTGATGCATCTTGGAATGCTAAATATACCATTTTCAATGGTTGTAGTCTCGAGCACGCAAATCATTATCTGCTTTCCCAATTGGGGATATTGGAAGAGCTACATCATTTATTGCACCAGCTCCAGTCTCCATGCCTATTAGAGGATCAGATTCATCTTCTTTGGTCTGTAATCAATAAAATGGAAGTAGAAGTGATGACATTAGTTGTATGACTAGATAGTCAAGTACTGTAACAATGAAATAAAATAGATCTGATGAACCAAAAATATCATGTTATACCTGAAGTTGTACTGATGCTTCTGTAGCTTTTTTCTGACCTTCACGAGTGCAATAATATGAATAAAGAACCATTCCCAGCATAGCAACAACGATCCCAAGAATATTCCTCCAGTTGAATGGGTCATGAAGTAAGATATATCCAAAAGCTAATACTAGACAAGTTTTAAGATGGCCAAGGACTTGGTAGGTGACAGGGGATGTCTTTCCAATCACAAGGAATGTGCTAAAGTTAACAGATACTGAGATCAAGCAGGACATAGCAATGAAAGTCTGCACTTACAAAAATGAATTAGATCTGGAACCATACCACATCCATTACTATAGGAGCAGTAAGGACATTGTACAAGAAGGGTGATAATGCTTACCAGCACTTGTGGCGTATATCTGAAGGCAAATACATTTTGCTGAGTCAAAAACTTATCCAGAAACGGACCAGAGACGAACAAAGTCATGGCTTGATAAGGACAAGATTGATACAACAGTTGTGTTGAAGAAACCTTGAACTTCTTCTGGATGGTATTGGTCATCTGAAAGAAGCTAATTAAGAACTAACTTGAAGAAAAGATGTATGGACCATGACGATATATGGATGTGTGTGTGTATAATATATATAACATAGGTTAAAATCCATAAATTGTTCAGACAATCATCAATTCACGACAGGAAAATATCTAGACATAGATTGGAACCCCACTTTTTTTTTTTTTTTTTTCAGAGGGATTCCCCTAACTTTGTATCTACAAAGCACCATCCTTCTTGTTTATACTAGTTACATCCTTCAAAAAATATGTAAAAGAAAGAAATATAACTCCAAAAGCAGCAGGTATAAAAAGTTCACATACCAAGGAGTTGCTTGGTAATGCTCAAGCTTTATGACATTGAATGAAGATCAAATAAAGCTAAAATAGTATAGGATATGAAGTTTAAGGTCATCTAAAAAGATATAACAAAGCAAGTTATATGTTCAAGGTAGGTTAGATAGAAAACATAAAGATTTTGCATCTCCATATTAGTCTTCGAAGAAAAATATGAAAAGTGATACCATGAAGATGCATCCATCACTAGTTAGAAGTGAAGCTAAAGACCTCTTGTGACCCACAAAACTTGCCATATCTGATCTGTATGCAGTTTGAATATGCAAAAACAGTGCAAACAATGGAAATAAGGAGCCAGCTACTTTAGAAGGATACAATTTGAGCAACACAAGTGGTAAGAACAGCAAGGAGTGACAAGATAGAACCCAGGAAGTTCAGCTGTAAATCAGTTACAGTTGCAATTCCAACACCCAAAAGAAGGACGCAAAGAGAGAGTTGAATGCTCCGACTGTAATAAAAAAAAGGAAATTTCAGGTTAAAGCTCAAATAGAGAAGAAGAATCTTATGAGAACCAAGTCTGGCAAAAAGTTACGTAGCTAAAGCAAAATACATTATTGTCAGTATAAAAAAACCATTAGTAGATGAAGTACTTTCCCTCAGACCATCTTCAAATAACCAGTTGATTGCTTAGGGTAACATGATTCAGTCTTTACAGGTTTCGCTAAGAATCAGTTTGGTTGCCATAGTCTGATTTAACAGTACTGGATCAGTATGAATGGATTGGTCAGTAAATCACTTATCTAAGCAGCTAATGCAACTTTAGGAGTTATATAGTTCATCTTTTAGTCAAATATGCAGCGCAAAGGAAAATTAGCGACTCAAAGAGGAAAATGGCATCAATCAAAACACTGAAAACCCAATAAAAATGATAAACTAACCTGAATTTCTTGCCGAGGAAAATTGTCTCTAAAAATACAGTGCATGGTATGATTGCAAGCTTCGTCATCTAACACATTAGCGAGAAAGCTTGGAATTTAGGAAATTCATTATGCAGCCATGTTATCTGAAATAGAGATGAAGGAAAAGAACGTACCTGATAAAAACCAACAGAATTGAAACCAAGGCTAAGGTTTAGCAACCCAATTGATATTCCATTCAGAATACCAAATCCAACAACAGTTCTTGGATCAAAAGGTTTGTGTTCAAATAGCTTCATCCATAGCGCCACATGGAGGGAGCAAAAAGTGACCAGTAGATGCCAGCTCGTCAAAGTTGTAGCTGACATAGAACAAAATTTATACACATTATCATCTCATCTCTATCTTGGAAATTATAATAGCCATTAAGCCAACTTGAAAAATCTAGGTAAAAACAGTAGATCTTGATTCTTAAGTGGTTTGAACAAGAATTTGCAACCACAAAGTATTATTCACTGCAGTTAATAGTTCAAAACTATCTAAACATAGGTCATACCTTTAACTGAAAATCCAACCACAGATTTATCTAAAGACACTAGTATAGAGGGAAGACTAACTTATTCATCCATCAGTGATAAGTAGGGACAGTATCATGTCAGGACAACTTCTTATGTAATCAAAACTAGAAACACGTAAAGAGTAAGACAAAACAGAAGCACATCCAACTTGGAATCGATATGTTATCAAATTGTGAGGATGATTTGAAAATCAAACATATCTGCTGGAAATGAATCTTCGACCTAACTTAACCGTAGAGTATTGCACAAGTCATATAAGGAGACTACTTATCTCATTAACCACTGATGTTAGCTACTTTTTCATTTTTCAACAATAGCACAAAAGGCAAAGTTTTAGCATGAAAAGCAAAATTTAATCACGTATTCACATTTGGATTCAGTATTCAATATGACAAGCATCTTGTAAAATGCTGATCCATACAATGACAATTAACTCACCAAAACGAAAACCTAAAGAGCTCATAAGCGCTTTATTGCATATCACAATAGATACTGATGAAACAACAGATAGAGACAAAGCTCCAATGGTGCCAAGCTGAAAGCGCTTGTTCTCACTCATCCTTTCAGCTACAGCTCCTTGCTCCGCTAATTTATCTAGATCGAACAACAGACAAAGATAAACCTCAACATTCCACAGCAACAATCAAATGAAACAAAAAAAAATCAGTATGTACAAAATCTCACATCTGAAAGAAATACTTCCCAAAAACCAGCAACAAATTTGATCCAACACCACAAATTCTTCACGCTACCATTTCCAAAATTCCATATAATTACAGATCCAATCAAGTTAACAAGCCTGTATATGTGTATTTTGTATGGATTTGAGAAATTTTTCGACTTAAATTTTAGGGCAAAAGGTTGTGCAGTCAGTTCCAAGTTCCAACTACAGCGAGTGTATACAGAGAGTTTGATAATTTTGTATTCTAGAAATGTGAGTAAATTATATGTATGCAAATCTCAGTCAAAATCTGAGAAGGGGGGAGGGAGTCTGATGGAAGGTACGTGCTTGCATCTTCAACAAAAAATTATTTAACTTAATTAGTCTCTTAATAATGAAGGTTAGTACGGATTGGTCCTTAAAGTTTAATACTGAACATATAGAGTCCACCAAGTTTAGAATTTCTTGTTACTTTTAATTTGGTCCAATGTTTAATGATGTCTATCCAATTAAGGAAATATAATTATTCATTATTATGTGAAACTGATAATTTTTTATTTATTCGAGGATTAGTGTTTGATCCTAGAAAATTCAAAGAAGTTGTATTTCGAATTCAAAAGAAATTCAAAATCTTGTTTTTACATTTACTATATTTTTATATAAAAAATGAACCCTTTTAATTGCAAAAATTAAAGTAAACACACCTCAATCTTTAATTTTAACTTCAAATATTGTGAAAAAATATTTTTAATAGATGTAGTAGCTTGTATAGGAAATTTAATATATGATATTATATAATTATTAATTTGGAGATACTATTTTTTAGAATAAATTTAGTTGTATGTTTTAACTAAATTAATCAAATTGAATAATTTTGATAGTTTTTAAAATTAAACTTTGAAATTCTTAATATTCATTGCCACCGAAATACAATTTCAACTTTAAAATTTTAAAATAAAGTGTTTTTTTATCTTTATGGTCAACCCATTTTAATAACATGTGGATTAGGAATATGACTCTAGGCTCCATACATTTCTTTTATATTTCAAATAATCATGTAATATATTATAAAATCTTAGGTAGTATTATTCTAATTATTTACGTAAAAAGGAATTTCATTTTTTTTTCAATGCTATTGAAATGAACACTTGGGAAGAAATATTTCAGACTTTGGAAGATACTTCAAAATCTTGTTTATACTTTTACTATATTTTCTTTCAAAAAAAATTGACCTTTGTTTAAATCACTTTTTTTTAAAGGAAAATTTGGTTTAAACAATCAAATATTAATAGCAATAATTAAAAATAAACACACTTCAATCTTCAACTCTAACTTTAAAATTTTCAAATATAATGAAAAAACATTTTTAATAGTATGTAGAAGCTCGTACATGAAATATAACCTATAATATTATATAATTATCTGCTTTGAGATATCAATTTTTTAGAATAAATTTAATTGTATATTTTAGATAAATTAATCAAGCTGAGTGATTTTGATAATTTTCAAAATTGAAAGGTATAAATCATATTTTAAAATATACATTCAACTTCTAATTAATATTCTTAGCAAAGAATATGACCAAACACAATTTCCTTCAATTTTTTTAATTAAAGTAATACTTTTTTTCGTGGTCAAATGTCCACTTAATACATGTAAATTTGAATCTAGGCTCCCTGCCATTCTTTTATTTCAAATAACCATGTAGTAATATATATTATTAAATCTTATATAAAATTATTTCAATTTGCAAGGTAAAAAGGAATTTAATTTTTTTGCTTTGGTATTGAAATGAACAGTTTGCAGTTTGTTCTTGTCATAGTGCAATGACACTTATGCTAAACTAGACATAAATGAAAAGAAAGTTAATGTTCTCTAATATCACCTCCATCCACTTTTAAATGTTATGAATTTCATTTTTTAGAGTTAAGAAATAAGTATTTTGACTAATATTTTACGATGTATTTTTTTAATATGTAAACAATTGCAATTTATAATATTTTCCGTATAATTTTTGAATTTCTATTTTTTTATGGTTTAAGATATCGAATTAACATAATTTAATATAAATTTGAAAATTAATCAAATTAACTAGCGCAACAAAACAATTAAAAGTGAGTGACATATTTTATCTTTTGAGTGTAATCAGCAAAGTATAAAAGTGAAGTTGCATCAATTACCAGTACCACACAAGTATTTTTGATTCAATTTGGTGGCTAATTTTGTGTGAATTTAATGTTTTCTATTTAAAGGTTGGTTTCTCTAAAGTTTGTTCTTTCAATTGACTTTATTCATCCTTGTCTTATACTACTATACATACCTAATTTTGACTCAATCGAATCATACCGTCCAAATGATAAAAGTTAGAGACAGCAATTATATTTGACTTAGTCATTTAGTAATTGATCTTTATTTGCTACTATGAATATATAATTTTCTCTTATACGTAAATTTGTAATTTATACATCTTTAAAAACTTTTTTATAATAAATGTGATTTGACATTTCATTAAGATAAAAAATAATTTTGAGAAAAAACTTTGAATATATAATTGTCAAACAATTAGTATTATTGTTTTTAAGAAAAAATGGAGAAAACTTCTTCCCAGAACATACTTCTACTTCTAATGCAGTTTGTTAAAAGCATAAGCAATAAACCAATGCTTGTGATTTACTAATTTGGTCTTTAAATGTAAAGTTAGGGATATTTTGTGATCAATGTAATCTTAATTTTTGTTACCTTTCTCTTTCTGATGATGGGGTTGTTGAGAAATATGTTTAAAAAGATGGGCGTGTGAAACGATGCGAGATATTTTATATAGTATGAAATGAGACATATAAGTCTAATGAATTTATGAAGAATTAATCTCATGTATTTTTAATTTTATAATTTTATTATTAAGTAAGATAAATTTTTTAATAATTCTGTCAATAAATTCAAATGAATCACTAATAGCATAGACAAAAATATAGATTTGATAGAGGAACACACAAAAATGATCATAGCTGAGATAATCTTTAAAATGAAATCGATCATTCATTTTATCATTGATCTCCATATTTACTAGTCCTTCTTATTCTCAACTAATATATACTGATTCATTGTTTGTATATTAAAAAATTGAAGTACGATAGAAAGTGCAACAGCGATGACAAAAAATAAGAGAAATACCTAAAATCATATTTTTTGGGGGCTATCTACTATATCAATATTCGAACTAAATATTTATTATTATGTCAATTTTATGATTATTGTTTTCTTTATTTATACATATTTTTAGAAAATCACTATAACACGAAACACAAATGTAAATATCATTAAGCTAATAATAAAACAAATATAATTTATAGAAAAATATTTTTAAAATAATAAAAACTAAATTTAACATTTGAAACTTATGCTTTTACATGACTTATATATTGAAATAAATTCTATAGTGGACACATAAATTCTAAGGTATAAGCATTATAGATTACACCCTAAAATATTTTTGATATATCACCGCCCTAAAATTTGATTCAAGACTTTGAAAATACTGATTGAGACATTGTTAACTATGGGACCAGTGACCAAAATTATAAACTAAAAGGACTTCTAATGTTTAATTGCTAATAAAAAGGACTTAATCAAGTCGAGCCATAAAGTTAATGGAGCAGCTGTGTTATTTTTATCGCATATTCAGCGCTGATGAACGTGGAATGTGTTTTTTCTATTACTTTTTTTTTCCAATTATAAACGCGGAGTAGCTGAAAAAGAAAAAGACCCTGGTCTGTTTGATGTTTCCAGGAACCATTTTCCTGAAAAATAATAATTTTTATAATATAAGTAAAAAAGATATTATAATTTAAAAATATTTAAGATAAAAAATATTTATCTCAAGGAGTGACGGATAAAGTGGAGGGTGGGGGAACGGGAGTCTGAGAATTACAAAAATAAAAACAAGGAATGTGTTATAAATTCATTGTATAGTAATGTGGATTATCCATTAGATTTATCCAAGTATTAATTGGATTCATGTATAAGTACTTCCAATGTGATAAGAACTTCCATGATAACTATGTATCTATTAATTAGATGACTTTTGGGAATGATATCTCAACACTATAAATAGAGATATCACTCACCATTTGGAGAACACACTTGAATAAGAAAAATTCTCTCCTCCATCTTATACTTCTTGTCTTCTTCTTCTTAATATTATATTATATTCTGAGCTTTCTTTACAATACGTTATCAGCACAAAGTTGCTACTTGCAAAGGTATTATATAAATATTTTTATTTAATTCACATATTTCTCATAATATTATTATGTCGAATTTATCCAAACTTGAGTTTGTGGCATTAGATATTTCTGGAAAGAATTATCTTTCATGGGTACTCGATGCTGAGATTCACTTAGCTGCTAAAGGTCTTGATGCCACCATTACTCAGGAAAATGAAGCATCGAGTCAAGATAAGGCGAAGGCTATGATTTTCCTTCGTCATCATCTTGATGAGGGCCTGAGGATTGAATATCTGACGGTAAAAGATCCACTTGAATTGTGGACTGATTTAAAGGGGAGATATGACCACCTAAAGGCAACAGTGTTGCCAAGAGCTCGTTATGAGTGGATGCATTTACGGTTTCAAGATTTTAAGACCGTAATTGAATACAATTCTGCTGTATTCAGGATAACCTCCCAGTTGAAACTATGTGGGGAGACTATAAAAGATGAGGACATGTTGGAAAAGACACTTACTACTTTCCATGCCTCAAATGTGATATTGCAACAACAATATCGTGAAAAGAGTTTTCAGAAATATTCTGAACTGATCTCCTGTCTTTTAGTGGCTGAGCAACATAATGCTCTTTTAATGAAAAATCATGAAGCTCGTCCAACTGGAGTTGCTCCATTACCGGAGGCAAATGTGGTGGAAGCACGTGATCAATCTGAAGTAAAAAGAGATGATCATGGGGACTATAATAATGCACGGGGACGTGGCAAAGAAAAGAGGCGATACACCAATCGTCGAGGTGGTGGTCATAATAAAAGGGAGAACAATATGAGTTCTCAAAATAACCACTCAAAAAGTAATTGTCGTCGTTGTGGCATGAAAGGCCATTGGAAGAATGAGTGTCGCACACATGAGCATTTTGTAAAGCTCTACCAAAATTCCTTTAAAAGGAAAGGAAATAAAAATGGTGCTTCCTCTTCCAATGCTCGAGCTGAGTCACATATGACTCTTAAAGATGATGATCAGCCGAGAACATCTCAGAAATATGATAAGGATGTTGAAGCAAATTTGGCTTTAAAGGATGATGTTTTTGATGGCCTTGGTGACATTACTCATATGGAAGTTGATGACTTCTTTGGAGATCGAAACTGATGTTTGATCTTTTAGTTGGGGAATGAAGTTTGTTAATATTTTACTTATGTATTTTTAGTTATCATGTTCTTCATGTTAAAGTATTTAAATTTCCGTTGTTAGTTTTATTTTCGTACTTCTTTTAATGTATTTTTATTTTAATGAAAATTAATAGAAATCCCTAGTTGTCAATTGGAATCAAGATGAGTAATGGAGATGTGTGCCTTCTTGATAGTGCTACAACACATACAATATTAAAAGAAAAGAAATACTTTTCTAATTTGGTTATGAAAATGGCATATGTCAACACAATATCAGGTAGTACAAAATTAATTGAGGGCTCTGGAAGAGCGACCTTATTACTACCTGGAGGGACAATATTGATCATTAATAATGCATTATATTGTAGTAAGTCTCAAAGAAACTTGTTAAGTTTCAAAGTTATTCGCTAAAATGGTTATCATATTGAGACGGCTAATGAAGGAAAGGTTGAATACCTTTACATTACTACCATTAATGTAGAGAAGAAAATTGTGCATGAAAAACTCCCTGCACTTTCTTCTGGATTGTACTATACAAGTATAAGTACAATTGAATCACATGCCGTAGTAAACAAAATGTTTACTAATTTTAATGATTTTATCATTTGGCATGACCGGTTAGGCCATCCCGGATTCAATATGATGCGCAAAATAATTGAGAATTCACATGGGCACACCTTAAAAGAGCCCAAATATCCTTCAATCAAAGGAATTCTCTTGTGCTGCTTGTTCTCAAGGAAAGTTGATCATTAAACCATCAACAGTTAAGGTTGAAATTGAATCCCCTGCGTTTCTGGAACGTATACAGGGTGATATATGTGGACCAATTCAACCTGCATGTGGACCCTTTAAATATTAGATGGTCTTGATAGATGCTTCTACAAGATGGTCACATGTGTGTTTATTATCAACTCGCAACATGGCTTTTGCGAGATTGTTGGCTCAAATAATAAGATTGAAAGCACAATTTCCAGACTATACAATAAAGACAATCCGTCTAGATAATGCTGGTGAGTTTACATCTCAGGCATTTAATGATTATTGTATATCTACTGGTATAACAGTTGAACATCCAGTTGCGCATGTTCATACTCAGAACGGTCTAGCAGAATCATTGATTAAACGTCTGCAATTGATAGCTAGGCCATTGCTAATGAGAACAAAATTGTCTGTGTCTATGTGGGGGCATGCTATTTTGCATGCAGCAGCACTTGTGCGCATAAGGCCGACAAATTATCATGAATTCTCCCCATTGCAATTGACTTTTGGTCAAGAGCCAAACATTTCCCATCTTAGAATTTTTGGATGTGCGGTGTACGTCCCAATTGCTCCACCACAACGCACAAAGATGGGGCCCCAAAGAAGGTTGGGGATATATGTTGGGTATGAATCTCCTTCAATCATAAAATATTTGGAGCCTATGACTGGAGATTTATTTAAGGCAAGATTTGCTGATTGTCATTTTGATGAATCAGTATACCCAACATTAGGGGGAGAACATAAGCAGTTGGGAAAAGAGATAGATTGGAATTTATCATCTCTATCTCATTTGGATCCTCGAACAAATCAATGTGAGCAAGAAGTTCAAAGAATAATTTATTTACAGAATATTGCGAATCAGCTGCCAGATGCTTTTACTAATCTTCCAAGGATTACTAAATTGCATATTCCAGCTGCTAATGCTCCAGTTCGAGTTGATGTACCGACGGGACAAATTGTTAAAGCAAATGAGTCGAAACCACATTTGAAACGTGGTAGACCAATTGGTTCCAAGGATAAAAATCCTCGAAAGAGAAAAGGAATAAGTGATCAAGATGATCATGGGTTGAAAGAAATTTCTCAAAATGAGACCCAAGTCATAGCACATGATGAAATATCCGAGGAGGTTCAAACTTCTGAAAATAATGAAATTTCAATGAATTATGTGTCGACGAGAAAGATGTGGAACCGAAATAATGTTGTGATTGACAACATATTTGCCTATAATGTTGCTATTGAAATAATGCAACAAGATGAAGATTTTGAGCCAAAATCTGTTCATGATTGTAGACAGAGAAATGATTGGCCAAAATGGAAGGATGCAATTCAGGCAGAATTGACTTCACTAGAAAAACGTGAAGTTTTCGGACCAATAATTCGAACACCTGAAGGTATCAAACCAGTTGGGTACAAATGGGTTTTTGTACGAAAAAGAAATGACAAAGGTGAAGTCATGAGATATAAAGCCCGACTTGTTGCTCAAGGTTTTTCTCAAAGACCTGGTATTGATTACATGGAGACATATTCTCCTGTGGTAGATGCAATCACCTTCAGATACCTCATAAATCTGGCAGTTTATGAAAAGCTTGAAATGTATCTAATGGATGTTGTCACAGCCTATCTATATGGCTCATTGGACCACGATATTTTCATGAAAATTCCTGAAGCATTCAAAATGCCTGAAGCATACAAAGATTCAAGAGAGACTTGTTCAATAAAGCTCCAGAAATCGTTGTATGGATTGAAACAGTCAGAGAGGATGTGGTACAATCGTTTAAGTGAATATTTGTTAAAGAAAGGGTACAAAAATGACCCGATTTGTCCCTGCATTTTCATTAAACGGTCGGAGTCTGAATTTGTTATAATAGCTGTGTATGTTGATGATTTAAACATCATTGGCACTCGTAAAGAGCTTTTAGAAGCTGTTGAGTGCCTGAAAAGAGAATTTGAAATGAAAGATCTAGGCAAGACAAGATTTTGTCTTGGCCTACAGATTGAGAATTTGTCAAATGGAATACTTGTTCATCAATCAACATACATATAAAAAGATATTAAAGCGATTTTACATGGATAACTCACATCCATTGAGTACCCCAATGGTAGTAAGATCGCTTGACATCAATACAGATCCATTTCGACCTCAAGAGAAGGATGAAGAGCTTCTTGGTGATGAAACTCCTTACCTTAGTGCAGTCGGGGCACTAATGTACCTTGCTAACAATACTCGACCAGATATATGTTTTGCAGTAAGTCTACTGGCAAGATTTAGTTCCTCCCCAACAAAAAGACATTGGAATGGTGTTAAACACATACTTCGATATCTTCGAGGGACCATAGACATGGGTTTATTCTATTCAAATGAGTCCAAGTCAGAATTGATTGGTTACGCAGATGCAGGGTATTTATCTGATCCACATAAAGCTTGGTCACAAACAGGCTATTTGTTTACATGTGGAGACACAGCAATATCTTGGCGATCAATGAAACAAACGTTGGTAGCCACTTCTTCAAATCATGCAGAAATAATAGCCATCCATGAAGCAAGTCGAGAGTGTGTCTGGTTGAGATCAATGACCCACCATATTCAGGAAATGTGTGGTTTTTCTTTGAAAAAGAATATACCAACCACAATGTACGAAGATAATTCTGCATGTATAGCTCAATTGAAAGGAGGATACATCAAAGGAGACCGGACAAAGCATATTTCACCAAAGTTCTTTTTCACGCATGATCTTCAACAAAATGGTGAGATAGAAGTTCAGCAAATCCGTTCAAGTAATAATCTTGCTGACTTATTCACTAAGGCATTGCCAACATCAACGTTTGAGAAGTTGAGATACAAGATTGGAATGCGCCGTCTCCGAGATATCAAGTGAAGTTTTCATCAGGGGGAGTGAAATACGCGTTGTACTCTTTTCCTTAACTATGGTTTTGTCCCAAGTTGGGTTTTCCTGGTAAGGTTTTTAACGAGGCAACATTCAAAGCGTATTATGAGATGTGTGTACTCTTTTTCCTTCACTAGGCTATTTCCCACTGGGTTTTTCCTAGTAAGGTTTTAACGAGGCACATAATCTATGGATATTCAAGGGGGAGTGTTATAAATTCATTGTATAGTAATGTGGATTATCCATTAGATTTATCCAAGTATTAATTGAATTCATGTATAAGTACTTCCAATGTGATAAGAACTTCCATGATAACTATGTATCTATTAATTAGATGACTTTTGGGAATGATATCTCAACACTATAAATAGAGATATCACTCACCATTTGGAGAACACACTTGAATAAGAAAAATTCTCTCCTCCATCTTATACTTCTTGTCTTCTTCTTCTTAATATTATATTATATTCTGAGCTTTCTTTACAATAGAATGCCATTTGTAAAAAAAAATTCTTTAATTTTTAAATCAAGTCAATTTTCTTATTTGTAAAGAAAATTTATTTTATTGTAAAATATTTTAACTAGACAAATGGAGAAAAATTGATCATTTAAGAATATGATTTAAAGGTTAATAAATGAAATGAGTTGAAACTCGTGATGTTTTGAATTTAAATTTCAATTCAAAGTAAATAAAAATGTTAGGTAATTCTTTTTATCTATTATAATCTTATTGTATACATTTATTTTTAAATTTATTATTGGTGGGAGGTGGAAAGTATTACATGGAACTCAATTATAAAAATCGAAAAATGTTTCCTTACTTGCTAAACATATTTGAGTTAGGATGGACATAAATATCAAAAATTGAATCAAATCAAACTAATTCGATTTCGGTTCTTCAGTTTTTCGATTCAGTATCTGTGCTATTTTTTTGAAAGTTCAGTTCTTCAGCAGTGTTTGGTGCAAGTGTCTCAATTTTTTGATGCACCGAAAAACCAAACTTTTATTTTAAAAAATTAATGCATATATATATATATATATATATATATATATATATATGGGCATTCTTTTAACTAAAAATTAAAAATTCAATCAACAATTAAATCATTCATGAACAATCAAAGTAACACCATATGTACAATTATATTAATTTCCAAGAGAACTCAAACATATTTCTACCAATGTACATTATATAAAGGAACAATCTTCATACTTGTTTTTCTCGATAATTTGTTGGAGGCACAATGTTCTTAATAAAGACAAATATAGTCTTCTACTTAGCATTATAAGTGTTCCACGGTGATACGCATCATTTCTTAACATAATTTTCTTATACTTTATCCTTATTTTATTTTTCATTCACACCAAATATCTAATTTAAAAATATTGAACTAAATTGAACCGAAATAAAACCAGATTAGTTTATACAGTTATATACTTTTCTAAAACCCTCACACTTAATTTGAGAGGAAACAATTGATAAATGGCGGAGCGTGAAGAACACACACTACTGGCGCGTGAATATATTGCTGAACTAAAGCAGCCGCATCCACGTCATAATTACCCCCACACGGAAAGAAAAGAAAAAAAAGGTGGTTTATTCTCATTGTAATCATCGATTGGTTCGTTGAAATTTTTAGTACCAAATTAGCTTCCTTCCATCATGATTACGGACTTCAACATACCCTACTAAGGAATTAGATTTTGTTTAGCTAGAGATATAAGTATGCCAATTTCTCTATCTTCCTTCTTCAAAACTTCAAATTTTGGGGTTTTGTGATGTGAATTTTGATACTACTTTATAGTGAAATTCAATGGAGCATTCCGATGATCTTTGCAACATAGACGGGAACGGAAATGGGAGAGGTAATAACGGTGCTTCCGGTGCTCCGTCAACGTCGGCCGCGACTAGCTCTGCTTACAAGTTGTTCGGTCGGCAAACCTCTTTCCACCAGATGATGGGCGGCGGAAAAGGTAAATTCCTCTATTATTGAGTCTCGTAGAGCGGTAGAGATCAACTGGCAGAAGTGCGCTCTTTGGTTTAATTGTTATGCCAAGTTCCATGGAAATGAAGCTGATGTTTCGTCTGAAAATATGATCATTTAACTTTGATTAAATATGAATCCTGAGTCTTAAGTTTATGATTTTATGTTACTTTAGCAATTATAATGTATTGATCCAAGGACTGAGACTAGGAAGCGTGTAAAGTGAAAAATCATGCCTGTATATGATTCTCTTTTGTGCTCATGCTGGAAATGCCTGGAACTGTGGCCCTGCAGCTTTATGGTTGAACTTTCTGGTTTTATTCATGGCGGTATAGAGCTTAACAACTCATGTTGTTACTGGTTGAATCAATTTTTTATTCTTCTTGCCTTGTATGAAGGATGTGTTCAAAAAATAGATTTGGTAGTGGAGCTCAATCATTATATGAATCAAAGATGGCTCTCTTATGAAGAGTTAGTTATGTTTCTTGACAATCTCCACATATATTAGCTTTGTTACCTCCTCTACTTCATCTTTGAGTGCAGTAGCTATCTTGAAGCCAGGGCTGATTGGTTTACATTTTCCTTAATTTGTGTCTTCTTCAAATTCATTCTTGTTGCTTGATGACTTTGTTGTGACTTACTTGTTGTTTCACTTGGTATAAGCTGCTGACGTTATATTGTGGAGGCGGAGGCGTGTCTCTTTTGGCATCATTGTTGCTGCTACAGTTGCTTGGATCATCTTTGAGTATTCAGAGTTACCTTTCTTATCAGTTTCTTCTGATGTTTTACTGATTCTGATAGTTCTGCTCTTTCTCCGTGCAAACTATGCAGCCTTCAGGAAGAAGTATTGTTCCCATACTCATTTCACTAATTCGTTTAGATAGTTGTCTCTTTCTGTGTTTCGTTCTCCTATGGAGAAGTTCAACTGATATTTCTTTTTCTATATTCGACAGACAACTCCCAGCATTACCAGAGTTAGTCTTGTCAGAAGAAATGGTTAATAATGCTGCAGCATCATTTCGGGTCAAAATGAATTATATGCTTCTCATGGCTCATGATATCACTCTTGGCAAAGATTTCAAACTATTCTTCAAGGTTAGTGCTCACTTAGTGTGAGGATGTGATTCCTTATCCAAAAACAACAAAAAAAGGGCCAAAAACATAGGGGCGTGAATAATGCTGGACATTGTGCCTCTGACAACAATAAATCAAACTAAACCATGGTCTATGAAAAAACTTAAACAATGACCTCAAATTAGGTGTTTAAGTGTTTTTCCCAAGTGCATAAACTGAGAAGAGAAAATTAGAATTGACCTGGAATCATGCTGAGAAAGGGAAAATGCCATTATTGTTCTGTAATGTTTTAACTTTCAACATAACAGAGTGGAGAATATCCAGTACTCTGTGACATCTGGTGCAGATGACCAGTAATGTATTGTTTTCATTCAACAATTATAAGGTGCTTATGAATCTCGACGTTTGTAGTTTGATTTATTTCATAGTGAGTTGTAAGTATTACATGACGACTGAGGAATTTGTGGAGCGTAATTTGTGCCTTTAGGCCCACAACTGGCTTCATCTCCTTTCAGATTACATGCAATAAGTTATCCAGCTTGACTAGTAATTGATGATATTACAGTAATCTACTTCCATCGAGCCACTCATGGTAGCTGATGGTTTAACTTATGGGTTGTTGTTATCATATCTTGAATATTGTGTCCTACTTTATTCTTAAGATACAAGTGTTGGTTATAATTTGGACTAATTTTCATTTGAATAGAACTGAGTTGGCCAAATTTTGACATATTTGCAGGTAGTTATTGTTCTGTGGCTTCTATCTGTCATAGGAAGCGTAATATCTTTCTTCACACTTGCATATATTGGTATGTGCCTATTCATTACACTATGATGTAACTTGATGAATCTTTATAGATATATGTGCTCAATGAATTTATCCTTCCCTATTTATTTCTTGTTGTGCTTTACTGAGTTTCCTTGGTCCCTTGTATGACTGAGCACCCTTGTCCCAATTTAATAAGGACAAATAAGAGAAATAAATTTGAGTAGATTACTGTAGTAATAAACCTATGAATCATACTATGGAAAAGAGCAATAAAGTACAAACATCAGGACATTGCAAGGATGACAATGAACCAATTTGGTTTTCGGGTAGATTTACTATAGAGACTCTATTTTCCTAACAAGATTTACAGAAACTTTTAGTAAGAGGCAGAATGATTTCATATTCATCTACCTAGAGAAAATATATGGTAAAGTAAGAAAGTTCTTTGCTAAGTCTTTGAGACAAAGCAATAAACATATCAAAAGTAACATGTAAAAAGAAAAAGAAAGTATACACATAATGAGTATGAATACTGTAACGTATATGTAAGGAGTGGTACATGGTTGGGAACAGTTGGAAATTTAGAAGTGTCTCCTATACACATAAACCTACATTGGGAATTTTGTTGAGCTTGTACTTGTAGTCCTTAGTTATGAATGAGATAATCGATACTCGATAGACGAAGAATGAAGATTTAAGGTGCATGCTATTTGGGGATGGCATTGTATTAATTGACAAAATTAGTCAAGGAGTCAACCAAAAGTTGCAATCATAACGAGCACTACTACAGAGGGTAATGATTTTAATGATAAGTAAAAATAAGACAAAAATAAATGGAGTAAATTTAGCCCCCATAAACAAAGGTGAAGTGAGATGAGATATAATTGTGGTGCCTACAAGTAGTTAATTAAGACATTTAGTCTCAGTCTCTTCTAAGAATGACAAGCTTGAAGAAGTAACCGAAATTCAGTGGTCCTACTCTAAGTGGAATAGGTGATTGATGAACCCGGATGATTGGCTATGGAAGGGAAAGGGATTGGAATTTTATCGGTAAAATCCTTCTACAAAACTTTATTGAATTGAGAGGATACAATATTCTTATGCTTATCAGTTTGGATTCCTATAACTCCTAGGAAAGTATGCTCTCTCACTTGACTAGCAGTAAGAAGGGAGATTCTCATAGCGGAACAATGAAGAAGAAGAAGAGCATTACGTATGTGAACTTTGTGCTATATATGCAAAGACTAGGGAGAATATCTTGAACATTTACAGTTAAACTGTCCGACCGTAGGACTAGTTATGATAGACTACGCTGAAAATTTTCAGAATATTGTTCATTATGAAAAAAAATAATAAGAATATTGTTGTCAATGCTACCTGTAGTTGTGGATGTGTTGTTCAATCAGGTGTCGAGACATTGTAAAAAGAAGGCGAAGAGATTGAGATGTAGCTCGTGGCCTTTTTGTGGCTTATAGAAGGAGAGAGAAATAAGAGAGCTTTTGAATGAGTGAGAACACTTTGGTACAAATGAGAGCATGTCTTTAGTTTCTAGTCAATTTTTTTAAAGTGTGATAAGGTCTCAGTCAATTTTGATGATTTGGTAGTCTTTTCTACTTTATAGAATCATATTTTGTGCAAGGTTCTTTACTCTCTGTATCAACCCTTGTAGACTCGTGATTTTCCTCATCACATTTATAAAATCATTACTTTATCAAAGAACAAAAAAAGAACAAAAAAGAAATGAAGATGTAACATAGAAGTAAAATAAGATGGTTGAAAATGGAGGGGTGGTACATAATGATATGTGATTGAAGATACCTAATGAAGTGAAATGTAGATTTTATGAGTACTGTGAGACCAACAATGTTATATGAGAGTGAATGCTTATTTATCTTTTATTTTTTGTGAAATCGGTCGTATCAATGCTAGTTTGCTCACATATCGACTAATCTACCAGATATTCAGTATTAGCATGAATACTGCGCAATTACCAGTCCCACCCCCACCCCCCACCCCCACCCAAAAAAAAAAAAAAAGAATTCAATTACTAGCCTATGGTAGGATTCAGACCTTCGTCAGGTATAGTCTATTCCAGTTCAATTGATTGTTTGGCCATACTTTTGGTTATTGTTATTAGTATCAAGCTTATATCTAAATGAAGATATTGCACGCTCCTTGGTTCGAATACCTTCATGTAGAGATAAGTTTGATTTGTCTTAAAAGATTAATTAGTCTCTAGTATTAAAATAAACAGTTTTGAATAGAGCGAAATGGATATAAAGATGTATATGATTGACCCTGATTGGTCTGGGGTTGAAGCACAGTTGTTTGATTGACTTTATGCTATTGAGGCTTAGATTATATTGTAGTTGATAAGAAAATCTCAAGTTTGCAGGAATAGATCTTGAAGATTTTATGTACTGGCGTCCCTGTGAAACCTTTGAATACCATCTAAAATTGGGTTTGAGTGACCAAATAGAATGTATATGCTTGAAAAGCGATGCACTTCTTTATCGAATGATTTCTCTTAGGGATGGCAATGGGGCGGTTGCGGGGCAGATCGCATAAACCCGTGAAGATACCAACCCGCCCTCCCCTCATTAGCAAAAATGTGTGTTTTCAATCCGCTCTACCCCACCCTGCATAGACCCACCACACCCTGCCCCACATAATATTTTTCTTTCTTAACCGAGTTTCACACGCACAAAAAAATAAAAAGATATTCATAAAACCATTTTGATTTTTCTGCTGAGTATTAATCTAGTAAACTTGTACTGTTATATGATTTCTTACAACTTGGGCATAGAGCATTATCTCAATCATGTAGTTGGGGACAAAAAAAATTCTTGTTTAAAGAAGGGGTTAGTGAATCAGTGGGGTCAAGCTTATGTTTCCATTGGTTTCTAAACTTTCTTTGTCAAACACGAAACAATACAATTTCCAGAAAATTATAAGGCTTCAAAAATATTCGAGAAAAGGCAATGACAAAGTAGCTAAAGAGAAATAGAAGCCAGGACTAAGTGACTAACTTACAAGTATTTTTTTCTCAGTATTAAACTAACTAAGTGGAATTGAGTAGTTGAAATCTTGTAGAGTATCTTACTGAGAACTAAATTAAAGATCGAAATCAACAAAAAAACTAAAACTAATGTTAAGTTTTGTAAAAGTTAACTCCATTACTGGCCAAAAAATTCAAGCAAAAAATTTCATGTTTATATATCTACTAAACTAATGGAAGAAAGCACACCATATATTTTGAGTCGGAACTCCGCAACCCGCATCCACATTACATCCCTTGAAAAAAGTTTCAACACACCCTGCCCCACCCCGCCCCCGCATAATGCCAGACCCACCCCGCGCAGCATAAGGGAAAACCCGCCCCATTGTCATTCCTAATTTCACTGCCCCTACTCTGCTATTTTTACTGGTTTCATGTCCATCTTGTTGGTCCACTGCGAGCAGATCTGATGACTTCATGCAGATGATATAGTTCCACCACAATAAACATCCTCTCAGTTAGTGGGTCCCATTTCTGCAAAGACTGCGTTCATATTGTTTGGTTCTTCATATGTCCCAAAGTTCAACAACAATTTGCATCTTCCATGATTTGAACTGTGTTTTTCTACACCATGGCCAGTTTGCAGTTCTGATTTGTTTTTGCCTTCACAATTCCTCACAGGAACGATAATATTCATTACTGTGCCTGCCTTGTATAATAAATTTGAAGACCACGTGGATCGATATGCTGGAAAGATCCACAGGCAATTTTCAAGGCACTACAAAATAGTTGATGAGAGCATTAGCAGGCTGCCCCGGAGTATCTCCAAGGACAAAGAACTATAGTCTTCTTTTACCAAAGTAGGAGCATGTTGATTTGCATGAGACAAACCTTTTAGGTGTGCATTCCTTTGGTCCTGATTCTCCTTTTCCATAGAATGAGGGTGATCTGGAAATCTTGCCTGTTTCCAAACTTCAAGTTTGGATTTTCAGAATTAAAGCTAACAATGGCAATTGTCAGCGACTCTCACCATCTACGCTGTCCTAGTGGCAGGTGTTACATAGTACAGATTCTTGTAAACATCTTGTATTCTTTTTGTGTGGTGTTGTTGAAAAGTTAACATCTCAGATAGACAACTCTTTTTTTTTTTTACAAGTTTAACAAGCACTTCAAAAAATGAATTGAATGTTTCTCTTCTTTTTCTCCTTCTCGCTTATTGCCTTCTTCTTCTTCTTCTTATTATTATTATTATCCACATCAATGTCTATTTCATATTGCAACCAAGCATGAATTTCAAATGATATAAGTTTTGTCACGTTATTCTCACAAGATACTAAATTGAAGTATGTACTACATAGCTCAAACTTAACACACAGAATCTTGAAGTATAAACTGTTGAGTTCTTACTTAATGACACAGATTCATGAATGTTTGTATTGTTTAGTCATCCAAATCCTAAGAAAACTTTATTGAAGTATGAACTACTACTGTTGTTGCTTTCTTATACTCATTATTCTGTCTTTGTCTCTAATTGCTAGAAGTTGAAATCACAATAAATGAACACAAGCTTGAAGTTTGGATTTGCACAATGTCCCCGAAGCATGAATTGAAAAACTAAACTTTAGGACGATAAAGCTAAAATCCCGAAGTGAAAAATTTAATAACTAAACTTAAGGACACAATGTTTTGAACCAAAAAACTAAACTTAAGGATACAATGTACTTCAACTTTGAACTAAGAATTGAACTTATGGACACAGTTCTAAAGTTTGAGGAAGCGTAGAAGCAGCAGCAACTATATTTGTCTGCTTTTTAAGCTGTGTTTATACATTAAATAATTTTCAAACGCTGGCTTAGACTTAAAAACAACAATCCTAAAAGTGGCTATTTGGTGCCATAAGTTGGGTGACCAATTTATGTCTTTGGCTTTATAAGCACTTGACTAATATGCACTTTTAGTGTTTATCAAGCGTGTAGACGCCAAACAATACTTACAAGTTAGTTTGACCAACTTTTAAGTTTGAAAAGATCACTTGCCTTGCCTATAGAAGCAAATTATTCAAATGAAAGGCAAACACAAAGAAAGATATAGAAGAAGAAAATGTACCAAAGCAATTATAAAGAAGGATAACATGATGACATTAAGTTGCCCTAATTCTGCTTACACAATGAATTAGGTACTACTAATAGACAAATCTATGTGATATTCAAGTGACCTTCAAATCCATAAATGGCCACTAATCAAATATCTCTAAAATTGTAAAATAAAATAAAATTACTAATAGGCCTAAGCGGGTGCAAACCAACCACCACAGCAATAGAGCCAAACTCCCCACCATAAGGAGTTTTCTCCCAAACCTACTCACCCCTTTCATGCCATATACAAATTACAAGTTGAAAACCCCTCAATTTGTGGTTATAGTAAATTACTAAATTAAAATTGAGCCCCTTCAAAAGTTTGTCCAAATTGCCAATTATTTGGTGCAGCATTGTTGCTAATGAGTGTCCTTCCATCACTTGTAGTTACTTGAAATGAAAGACTTTGACCATTTAGATTAGAATTGCTTTGCCAATTTTGGCCCCAATTTCTTGACATTGCTTGCCATCCAGTATTAGACCCTTTAATTGAAATTGATTGAATATCACCAGCACCTCCAACATTTGTCACTAAAACCAAGTTGAAAAATGAGTGTCCATTTACTGTAAACCTTATTCCTCCTTTTCTCATACAGGGCACCCTGTAAACAAAATTAACATATTACTTACATGTTCAACTGAACTCGTTACTTTTTTTTTTATAAATAATCTACTCATATACTAAAATTTACCTTCGAAAAGATACAGGGACGATACCGGCTTGGTATTTAGCAATTTGCAAGAAAGCAGGTTGTGCTAAATCAAAATGTTGCAGAGGAGGATTGCACCAACCACCATTATTGTTTGGTAGAGACGGGTTCGGAGGACAAAAATTAGTTGCAGTGACTGTAATAGTCCCTTGGAGACACCATTGAGCTGCATTGTTGCAAGTGAGCTCATAACAAGCACCACAAGTTAAACCATTGTTGAATAGTGCTGTACTTAGTGCTGCAGTGTTAGTTCCATACCCTTGGCTATACAAATTTCCATATCCACAAGCACCCCCTGCATTTGGACAACCATATATATTATTATACTATAACAAGTTTAAATTTTATACACTGACAACGTCCATAATAGTAATCTTGAAAATATGACATGTTATTGGTTAAAAACAAAGTCAAAAGTCCACTAGTAATGTACAAATTCTTTACATGTATATAAGTAAATTGTATTAATAATTAATGTATAGTTAACCTGATTTTAATGTGAAAAACTATATGGAAAGCAGGAGCTGCTCAATTGTCTTAGCCCCTAAATTTAAGGGTCTCATTTTCCTTGAAAAATAATAGGTTATAAATATATATATTTCAAAAATATCAAAAATTATTTGTAAAAGAAGCAATATAAGTTAGACAAATCTTGAATACTGTTTGAAGAAAGATTAAATAATTGACTATAATAAACTTTACAAAAATATATATGTTAGAATTTAAGGCCTCTATTAGTATTTTGCTTTAGACCACTGATGTGTTTGAGCTGGTTTGATGGAAAGTAAGAAAGTACCCATTGTGCCAGAGGCATCACCCCCTCCGTAGAAAGTGGCATGAGCAGTTTGCCATCCTCCATAATCAGCAAAAGTAGAATAGAAGCAAAAGCTTAAAAAGAAGAAAACAAGTGGAAGTGAAGCCATTGAGTAAATTAAAACTAAGGAGAGGATAAGAGATGAGTGGGAATTGATATGAGCTAAGGTTTATGGACAAAGTTCTATTTATACACAAAAAAATAGAAGCTGAATTTTAGGCATAAGATATGCTAGTTAATTATAGAAGAAAGTGGCAAGTTTAAAGTGTCCACGTCTTGAAAGAAAGAGTATTAGAACAACATAAGTTGTGGTGCAGTTGCGAGATTGCTTCATTATTAACTAAAAATCTCAGGTTCGAATTTTGAGTATGAAGAAAATTATGTTGGGAGCGTCACACCCCTGCATGAACCCTGAAGTGCGCCATTCAAATTTAGTCGGGGCTCCTATGCAAACTCTTAACACCAAGTAAGAAACCAAAATAGAAAGAAAGAGTATTAGACCAACATAAGTTATGATGCAGTTGGTGAAATTGTTTCACCCTTAATCACAGATCTCGATATGATCTTGTTGGCAGCGTCACCTTCAAATAGATCTTACTGCGCATGATTCGAATTTAGTTAGAATTGTAATGTAGACACCGTGTGAAAAAACAGAAAAGAAAGAAAGGAAGAGTATTAGAACCATTTGTTTTTTTAAGTCATAAAATAAAACAAGTACCAAAACGCACATGCAATTGTTCCACTTGAGATTTGGTTGACCCTACTTAGCACATGCAATATTTCTCAACCCTATTTTTACGCTTTCCTTTCATTCATTCATTTGTTTTCATCACTTATTTCCCCCAAAAAAGTTGCGCCACTCAGGTAGGTGACAACGCAGGAAGTTGGAAGCTTGCTTCAACAAACTTTTTAATTGTAACTAACCATTCTACTACCATAGAACAAGTTTTTTTTTTCAAGGGTGGCTATGGCTAGTTTTACTTAATATATAAAAAGGGAATCTCAAAAAGAATCTGAAAAAGAAAAGAAAAAGTAAGTTCGTTTAGGTCTTATCTTTAACGAGGCAAAAACATATACAGAGTTTTGAAAGAATGAATGTATTATAACCACTGTTAGAAAAAAGATGGATTTAAGATACAAATTTGACATGTTAGACATGATAATTAGCGCTAATTTTTATTGATAAATGAAAAAGGGAAAAGGGTCAAATATGCCCCTGAACTATTCGAAAAGGTCTAGATATACCCTCCGTTTAAAGTTTGGTTCACTCATGTCCTCGCCGTCTAACTTTTGGTCCAAATATGGCCTTATGGGCGTTAGTTGACATGTTGGACATATCCAACTCATTTTTCATTTCTTTAAATGCCACATGGAATTGCCATGTCATTTTGACCTTACCACATGGCATTTATATGAAAATGGAAAGATATTTGGACTCATAAACACCTAATCCAACCCATAAATCAACTCCTTTTAAAAATACACTATCCGACCCATTTTTAATAATTTTGTTTAATTTTTATTTTTTTGGTAAATTCCAAAAATGAGTAATTGATTAATAAAAAATAGGAAAAATATGAAAAAATTTAAAATTAACCCAAAAATTCACAAATATATATAGTAACCTTAAATCTAACATTTCAATATTTTTTAAAAATTTTTGTTTTTTGGTAAATCTCGAAAATGAGTAATTGATTAATAAAAAATATGAAAAGTATGAAAAAAATATAATATTAACGCCAAAAGTTCACAAATAAATATAGTAACATTTCATTCTACAATTTTTTTTAAAATTTTTTATTTTTTCGTCAAATACAAAAAATGAGTAATTTATTAATAAAAAATGAAAAATATGAAAACAAATAAAAAATTTACGTCAAAATTCACAAAAAAATATAGTAACCTTAAATTCAATAATTTCAACAATTATTTTATTTTATATTTTTTTTCATATTTTCCTATTTTTTGTTTGTGAATTTCTTGCGTAAATTTTATATTTTTCATTAATAAACTCATTTTTGTGATTTGCCGAAAAAATTAAAAATTAAAAAAATATTAAAATTGTTGAATTTAAGGTTACTGTATTCACTTTTTAATTTTTGGCATTAATTTTATATTTTATTTCATATTTTTCATATTTTTTATTAATCAATTTACTCATTTTCGAGATTTATTGAAAAAAATAAAAAAAGTAAAAAAAAAGTGTTTAAATTGAATTTAAGGTTACTATAATTATTTGTGAATTTTTTGCGTTAATTTTATATTTTTTTCATAGCCTTTCTATTTTTTTATTAATCAATTGCTCATTTTCGACATTTATCGAAAAAAATAAAAATTAAACAAAATTGTTGAAAATTGGTTGGATAATTTATTTAAAAGGGGGCTGATTTATGGGTCGGATTAGGTGTTTATGAGTCAGAATATCTTTCCATTTACATATAAATGTCATATGGTAATGTCAAAATAACATGACAATTTCATGTGGCATTTAAAGAAATGAAAAATGAGTTGGATATGTTCAACATGGCAACTAACGCCCATAAGGGCGTATTTGGACCAAAAGTTGAACGGCGAGGGTATGAGTGAACCAAACTTTAAACGGAGGATATATCTAAACCTTTTCGAATAATTTAGGAGCATATTTGACCCTTTTCCCAATGAAAAAAGAACCTCAAAGAGAAGAGTACAAGTAAAGGTACAAGTAAGAGAGGGGGGGGGGGAGGGGGGTCTAAGCCTTGTTTTATTAATCTCCGCGAGGCAGAGACATGTTCAAGATTTTGAAGGAATATTAGGTCAGTCTATTACAAATGTACTCCTTCTGTTCCTAATTACTTATTCATTTTTTACCTGGCACACCTATCTAAAAATTAGTAATTGACATAGAATTTACCATTTTATCCTATTAATTGATAGAATTTCAAAAATTCATTTACTTATTGAAGATGTTCTACCTTTTTCAAAATCATTAGCTCTTTAAATAAATTGAGGATATAATAAATTAAAAATTATTATCTTTTCTTGATTTATAAAAAATAACAAGTTAAAAAAGACAAATAAAAGATTAAAATTAAACCTATAAAAAGGGACAGATGGATTATAGATCTAAGATATAACTTTGACCCATTTGACTTACGTTCTTATAATTACCTTATCCGTTAAAATTTAAAATTAGATGTCCAAAATTTTTTTTTATCTATTCAAATGGTATTCTCTTTTTATGTATAGCTATATTGTGTCGAAATGTATTAAGAGCGGTTGTACTCATTGACAATATGCTATATCATTCAGTATTACTATTTAGTTACGTTGTAATGTACATATTTGATTTAATCATGTAAAAATTTTATAGCCCTAAAAAAAAGGAATTTCGTAGTGTGACAAACTTAAAAGTTTTTAAAGATTAAAGCAAATAAATAAATATAAAATAAAATAATAATAATAGCTAAAACATTAAAAATACTATCAACCCTCTATTTTACTCTCTCTAAATATAGAGTTCTCTATTTTTTTTTTTTTGCAGACTATCAACTCCAACCCAATTATTATTTTACTCTCTAAAAACAATCTTTTTCTCTCTCCTGAATATTATATTATTATTTCTATTTCATTCTTATTTTCTTATTTTCATAATCTAAATCTCTTATTTCTTTTCCAAATAATTATGTTATATAATTTTCATGTGATGTAACATTTTATTTTTTTCAAAATTTTTATTTAATATAAAATGATATTTTATTCAAAAATTTTAAATAACATAAATTTCAAGAAAATATGATATAATATACATTAATGGACAAATTTTAATAAGATTGAAATACAATTACATCAGCACTCAATTTTTGAAATTATTACGTTACTTCTATAAATGCTCTATTAATGTATATTGAGTTCAAAATGAGCATTATCGTCCTTTATTTTTTTTTATGTATAGCTAAAAATTATTCAAATCAGAAATTTTCACCTAACACCATTTTCGTCGTTGGAGTTGGAACATCTATGACATCTTGAATTGGTGCATTAAGATCATGTTCACCTTCAATTATCATGTTGTGCAGTATAATACATGTACCTATTAGTCATTAGCACTTCATTTCCTCAAAAACGTCGGTCCTATAATAATTGCAAAACGTGATTGTAAAACTCAGAATGCACGTTCAACATCTTTTTGGCATGATTTTTGCTTTATTTTGAATTAATTATTATGTTATGTATTGTCTTTTATCTTGCATTTAAATTATAATGTTATGTATTGTATTATTATGTTATATTTAAATTATCATATTATGTATTTTATTTTAAATTAAAGTGTTCATCTTATCATTTTAATTGTGTTCATTCTTTATAGTGAAAATTAATAATAAAATCAAATTATATCATTGATGAAAATTAGAAAAATTAAAATACTATTAATTCGGGATGAAAGTACTATATATTAAATAATATATTTTTTTAAAATATTATATTACATATAAAAAGAAGTATGAATATTAGATATTTAATTAATGACATTATATGTAAAATAATATGTTAATTAGAAAGTAATACAAAATAATAATAAAATTATCAAAAAGTAAAATAGACCTCTCTAATAGAGAGTGGTATAGAAATGGATTGGAGTATTCTCTATTTTACTCTCCAAATATAGAAAATGGAAAGTAAAATAAAGATGAGTTGGAGATGGTCCTATAGATATGTTACCCAATTTTAGAAATAAAAAAAAATAAAAAAATAAGATTTGAACTCCAGTCCCTTACTTAGAATTGTGCACATCTTTAAAAAAAAAATTAAAAATATGTCATCACTATATATAATTTCGAAAAGAAAGGATGGTCACATAAACTCAGGAACAAACTCCTTGATATATTTCATTGATGTGGTAATAAGATAGTAAACCTCTACTAATTAATGAAGTTTTTACCTATTTTACATTCTCTACTATAATAGTTTGAAAATAATCTAAAGTAACCAAATAATTTATATTTTTAAATATCTTTGTTAAAGAATAATTCCTAATTTATCCTTATCATTAATTATAGTCATTTCTCTATTATATTTTTTAAGACATTATATTTATTATATCCAAAGAGTGATATAATAATTATCATTTTATTTATATTTTCTTTAGAAATTGCAAAATCAATAGTGACAAATATTACTAAACAGAAAAAGTATATCATCCACCAACAATTTACTCGTTGTCCCTAATTATTTGTTCATTTTTTCTTTTTTAGTTATTCCTAATTACTTGTCCATTTTGACTAATCAAGAAAGAATAATTTTTTTATCTATTATATCCTCAATTAATTACTTTCAAGGTAGAATTTCTTGAAAATCTTAAATTTTTAATTTATCGACTTCAAATTAATATGGATAAAATAATAAATTATATCAATAATTATTTTCTTTATAAATATGTCAATTTAAAAATAGATAAATAATTAAAAACATAGAGAATAGTAACAAGTGTTATTGGACTAAAAAGGTGTATCATACATCTAGCAATTTACTTGAGAAAAAATCATTTTGGTCAGAATAAAATTTTATTTATGTTATTTTGCTTTTCTAAAATATTTTTACTCTTTTAACTTTAATACTTTTTAATCAAAAATTATATAAAAAAACAATTTATTTCTAAAATAAAAAAATATTATAATTTTTTTAATTTTCTGACCTCTAGCACTTTACTTAATATAGAGTGTACTCTTGCTTTATAGTGTGAACAAATGATAGAAAGTCGTCTGTCCGTACTAAAAGAATTAAATGTAAGGGTAATTGTGCCCACATTTAGTCAAAGGTTGTTTAAAGACCAAATTGTAACTCACAAAAATGTTTAAGGGGATGGGTGAAAATCAAAGATGAATTTTTTCTAAATATTGGAGCCATGCTTTTATGTTGCATGTGGACACTTGGGTCATGCATTAAGGAAGCTTTGAGATCCGCTTCCTATAAAGAAAAGGTTTGAACTCATACAACACATGATAGACAAGAGATCTGTTCGATTTCAGTTAAGATTTTTAGAGATTATTTTATTTTAAATTTTAGTTTATAACTATATAAAGAATATCATATTTCTCAAAGAGAAATCTCAAATATAACATTACTCTTGAATATTCATAAAGAGATTAGGAAGACATCATATATTGTCTTCTAGCTTAAACTCTCGAGTATTTCTAAAAATTAAAATATTTCATATTCTTCTTGAAAATCAAACTTCTTGATAATCAAATACTTTTTACAAAAATCCACAAATTCTCTCATGGACATCAAATCCAAATTATTTTAATTTGAAAAATACACTACTAATGTTTTCAATCAACAGAGAAATCTTAAAAGAAAAGAACCAACGGATAAACAAATTTGTACCCAATGTTTATCAATATAATTATATTTCTTTTATTTGTGATTATAATTTATTTTTATCGCATTAAAAATTATTTCAAACACACATTTTTTTTTCTTTCACCTTGTATAAACATAAATTATGTCTAATTATTATCCACTTTGTTCTACTTTCTGTGATAATATTTGATTGGACGATATTGAGTTTAACAACAAAAGAATGTTAAAATATATAGATTAAAAATAAGATCATAAATATTTATAAAATTATCTTATTAAGTGCTAAACTAAAGAAAAGTTTAAAGTTAATTTATTTTTGAATTGAAAACTATATCATTTGTTTTAGACGAATTAAAAAATAATAATATACCACATGACTTGAAACAGAGAAATAAAGTATATGCTATAGAATATTATACTATATAAATTATTAGAACATCCGAGTTATTATGTAAATACACATGGATGGGGAAATTTTAGACCAGATCAAGTAAGGTCTTTTTAGCCCTTTTTATGTTGGCCAATATATATAATAAGCCCTAAGTAATTTTTTTACGAATTTTATATTGTATTGAGAAATTCAATAAATATATAATAACTACAAATTGAGAGTTTGTCAACTAAGGGTGTGTTTGGTATGAAGGAAAATGTTTTTCTGAAAACAAGTAGATTTTAGATTTATTTTTTCATGTTTGGTTGGTGAGAAGAAAATAATTTTCGAAAATGATTTTGTGTTTGATTTATGAATGAAAAATGTTTATGAGAGACATCTTTTATTTTTACTAGAGTAGAAAATAATTTATGAAATTAAAAATACTTTTTAAAAACAAATTAATTTTTTTTGGGTGGTAGTGGGGGGTGGGGTAGTGGGTGGGGGGGGGGGGGGGGGGGGGAGGGTGAAAAAATAAAAATGTGAAGTTGATAGAATTTTTAAAAATTATATTTTTCGGGGGCTGGGGCTGGGGGGGCTGGCGGGGGGGGGGGGGGGGGAGGGGAGAGTTAAAAAAAAAAATTTGAAAATATTTTTTTTAAAAAATTAATTTTTTTTTGGGGAGGAGGTGGGTGTGAGGGATCGGGTGAAAAACAAAATTTTAAAATTGATTTTTTAAAAAAAATATTGTTGTTTTTTCCCCCAAAAATGTAATTTGAAATTGAAGGAGAGTTTTGGAAAATGTTTTCCTTAATTTTTGAAGGGAAGTCATTTTTTTAATTTTGAGAAAAATGAGTTGATTTGGAAAACATTTCCAAAACTCCAACCAAACATGAGAAAATTGGAAACTCTAAATGTATACATTATCGTTTTGATCGCCGAAAAGGATCTTGTTAAGCTCTACTACTTTCTTGATTGATGGATTGACTCCTTTAACGATGCGTAGGCTTTTATTTATAATCTGACGATCATAAAACTCACAAACTTTTAATTCTGAACCACACCTCTAATTGATAAACTTAAAATATCCTTAATGCACTTACCTAAAGGTAATTAATTCATGAGTTTTATTTTACTCTTTTCTAACTTCCTAAAACAAATTAAGGCAAAAAGAAAATGTGGCAAACCATATTATATGAGGCATCAAAATTGACTAAACAGATGCTATGCCATGAACATGAAAAGGCAGTTGTTGGCTATTCATTTTTAAATTCTAAGACTAGGTCTATATGTATTAAAAAACGCCAACAAACAAACTATTGCAGCTCAATTTAGACTTCATAGGTAACCGTCCAAGAAGTTATATTTATCATTATTTTTAGAAATAAAAACAAGTACACGTGGTTAGTCCACAAATCATGCAAATTTGTTAGCTTAATAAGACAAAATCAACCAAGTAATTATAAGTTTACGTGCTACAATGAATAATGATATTGTAATCGTGATTTTTTTCTTTATATCAATCATTACTATTTTATTCAAACTAATTATATAATGTTTGGTCAATCTTCTATAATCAAATTATTAAGCACTTTTGATGAGAGATAAATAGTGTTTGACTGTTCATTTTTAATTTTTTTATAGCAACAACTATTTGACCAATTTTTCAAAAGTGATTCTAAGGAAAATCAGTTACATGAACGTATTGTCGTTGCAGTTAACAAAAGAGTTCCCGAAAACGAATAAATTGAAAAGACCCTTTCGTACTTGCAGCAAAGGAGGTGGTGACCAAGTGAAGACCTTCGTGACCTTACTACCATGGTATTTTTGAAACAAATTTTGCTTTCCTCACTAGGAGGCTTTAGGTAATGCAACGACCTCAGTCAGGGACTTTAAACCATTTTTGGGGTATTCGGCACCATTGGTTATACTATAGTTGATTGATGCGAGTGCTAGTCCCATTCCGTGACAACTTTGAGTGCGATTGGAAAGGAATTAGTCCCGAAATGTCTACGTCGAAAGAAAAGGTAGTCTTTAAGTGAATGCACCTGATTTTGCCTTAAATTGCTAAAAGAAAAGCGAATCGGCTAGCGCCCAGAAGAGATGTGTACTGGCCTGGGCAAGTGAAAGGCCAACCGAACCTAAGTATGATAGAGTGTATTAGAAAAAAATAATTCTTACATTAACTTTATGCATTACTCCCCCGTCCACTATTAATTGTCATACTTATTATTTTTAGAGTCAAACTACAAAAACTTTGACTAACATTGTATAATATATTTTTTATCATACTGATATGCAAAAAGTTGCAATGTTTAGTACTTTTCGTATAGTTTTTAAATATCTAATTTTTTTGTTTAAAATATCGAATTAATTTAATCTAATTTAACTATGAAAATTAGTAATTAACTTTCGAAAAGTGTAACATAACAAATAAAAGTGGACTGAGAGAGTATATATTAATATGTTGTTAGATTCTATTGTTATTGAGGTATGTGTTACTAATCCTATGAATTTTCATGTATTAATAATACAAAGGGTTTCAATACATGCATTAAATTGATTAATGAGAAAAGAGTCTGAAATATATTTGAATATTGATCAAAATTGCAGAAACGATACCAATCTTTAGAAATGATCTTTTATCCCTATACTATTTAACAGGAGTAGTGTATTTTAAAGATATTATATGCCACATGAATATCATAAAATATTACATAATTATAAATAATAACGTGTTCACGTGGACACATATATACACTTTAAATATGTCTATTAAATAGCGCAGAAATAAAAGAATCTTTGTAAAATTGATGTCGTAACAATTTTGATCAAAATTGAAGTAGATCTTTTTCCCTGAAGGGGGGGGGGGGGATTATTTTCTTTTTAGTTTGTTTCCTTTCTTGAGTCAAATAAAATAAAGTAATAAATTGAAACGAAATAGGTTAGTTATAATGTAAGAACGTTTAGGGCCTACCATGTTAGGGTAACATGCAAGAAGCGGACATTACGGGCCCTACTATATCCGTACGTGATACGTCATTATCATATCTAATGGTGAGGAAAAAAATACATTATTATCATTATTATATATTAAGCATGATTTTTGTGAAATCCAAATTTAAATATATATGAATAGACTTCTGAATATTTTAAAAATGAATAGTTAAAATAGCTTACTATAGATGCCGCTCCGATTGTTAAATTAATTGTTTAAAGAGAGTTTTTTCAAAAGAAAAAATGAGACTTTGGAGTTGGAGACGTCCAATAATTACTATACAACTTTTTTTTCTTGCCCTAAGATATTATTTTGTCCCTTTCACGTTGAGAATATATAAAAGTTGCATTTTGGGATTTACAATTTCCATAAAATTCAATAATATTTTGCCTGAACTCAGTGTAGTTATAGTTTAGTTAGAGACACATTTTCAAAATGACTCATAAACTTAAACTAGAGATAAGTTGATGTTAAGTAAAACAAATATATATATATATATATATATATATATATATATATATATATATATATATACGCGATAAGATTATATTACATTATTCTAAATTCATTAAGTTTTAGATCATGGACAATGATATGAAAAGTAATATGAAGTTATTCTTTATTTTTTGGATAACAATAAAATGATATTAATTCAGAATTGACGTCTCATGTCTATTTCATTTACAATTATTGTTATACTATTGTATTGGATAGAGTACTTTTAATGATAAAATAATTTACAATGTGACTATATTGCCGGCCGAAAAAGAAAAGAATACATGGAGATCAAGACTAATGAAATATCACCAAGTGGGAAAACCAAATGATTAAAACTTAGGTTTGGAATAATGAAAAAGCACAAAAAGGTCATGTGTAATTTCATCCAAATGTTATTAGGTTAGGAGCCAATACCAAGTGAGAATTGTCCCTTTGTTTCTACTTTCTACTAACTAATTGTGAGCCATATATCTCCCAATTGAAATTCAATAACATGGGAAATGGACCCTAACACAATGTACCTTTCTCCAAGAGGGCCTTGCCTCCTACTATACAAGAAATGTGTCCAATAGAGATTCAAGATATAAGACATAATTTTACAAATAGTGGATGTTATTTAATGACATGGTCACGTAGCTTAGAGCATCCACAAAAGTGCCCCACATTTGATTTTCTATATCATAAGTGTCTTTCTCTACGTTTGCCATGTGCAATTATGTGGTCTTCTTATGTCCTAGGGTATTTTTGGTCCCATTGTGTGTTAGCTATTACTAGTGTATTTTCATAGTCATTTTTATGAGAGGGAAATAATGAATGTTTGAAATAAATATGAAGTGAAACGTGTGGTTCCTTTCAGAGTTAAATGCTAATCGGGACTATATATGTGACTCAAAGTAACAAATCGTTTTCGATTTATACTAGTTTGTTGTATTTATCCACTTTCATAATAGGCACGTAATTCATTATTGTACAAAATAGCGATATTAGATCGATATTAGGTCTAGTTCCTTATCCAATATAACCAATTATTACACTTTATATTTAATTTTATAATCAAATCGGATCAGATAACGCCGTGTAAGACCTAGCTAATAAAAAAAACACTATATATAAACCAAAAGATTTCTTATTCCTACTGTTTGAATCAGTAATCTTTAATAAAATTAAAAAGAATTTTATTCATCAGATTCAGACCGCATCGATGTTAATTGTTACACTTTCACTTTTGCACCTCCAGTTATCTTTCCTAGTTCGATAATCATAAGAAAGTAGGAATATTTTCTTTTATTTATTACTTTCTCCATTCTTTTTTAGTTGTCATGTATACTAAAAAAATTTCTCCGTTTCTATTTAAATGTCTTCCTTACTAGAAATAAATGATCCTAAATATTCGTTATTTCATAAATCAATGCATAAATAACACTATTCTTCATATGTTACCCATTGAAAGTTATTATCCTTGAAATATACATTTGTTCAACATAAAAAAATTAAATAATTAATTCATGTTTATTGGTCAAATTAGTTAATCAGAGTAATTAATTCACTTTCATTTATTGAAAATTTGACTTGAACACTTAATAAGATTTAATGGTAAACTTACATAATTTTTTAAAGAACGTGAAATCTAAAATGTTATAACTAAATATAAATGGAGGGAGTAATTGTCAATTTAAACAATCGAGAGAGAATTCATTGGTCAAATAACACTCCTTTGTTATTTTTCTAAGTGTTGTGTCAAATCTTATCATGACAACTAAAAATAAACGAAGGGAGGATTATTTATTTTTTTAGGAAAAGAGAATGTTAAGTTTGTGCAAATTATTTTTGATTGATCATGGAATTATGGTAGATATATGTCACTCATCCATGACATGCCCCTTAATCACAATTCACAACTTACAAGAAAATGAAAAGTTATAAGCAAATTGTTTTTTCTATCTATTATATTTGAAGTGTAGTTCTCACCAAGTCCTTTTTTCTTTCTCTTATCCAAAGCCTTCCCTTTCACCCCACCCCCCCCCCCCCCCCCCCCCAAAAAAAAAGTAGAAAATGGATTATTTTTTTAGTAGAGCCTCCATTATTCACAAATTTTAGGATTGTCTAATAACAAACAAAAACACTCATAATTAACAGAGAAAAGATAGATAAATTAATAATAATGGTTCTAAATTGAATATTTGTGTTTCTATTTTTCTTCATATATAAAAGAGCGGGACAACTTTCTGGCTTTCTTTTAGTGGCGTGATGAAATGTTGTTAGATACAAAATACTACTTATTAGACTTAGAGAATCAAGTAGCTAGCTCATTTGTTGGAGTCCGGCCCCGAAACATCGTTTTGATATGTGTTTTAGGAAGGGTCCCTTTTGGTACGTTGTGTCCAAAAAGTGTCTGGTTTGGGACCGTACTCGTGGATGCAAGAATTCTGTAAACCAATAATGAAAAAATGGTTCCTGATTGGATAGGTACTATTTTTCTACAATGACAATCTCAGGTCAAAGTGTGTGTCCTTTTACATAAATCAAAAGCTATAAAAAGATTACGAATCTTCTGGAAAGAAACAAAAATATAACAAATACAAAAGAGAAATTTCTCCATCTTCCACTCTAAGAGCAAATCCTAAGTAATCCCTTTCATTCAACATTGTTCAGATATGGCATGGCTGTTAAATTTGACAAGATTCAAAAATGGATTAGTGAGAAGATATGGTAGTTATGAGGATAATTTTTCATTGGTAGAAAGGTCAAAGATAGCACCTTTTGTAGGTGAAATTTAGGTGAACAATAAATTGGTTTCACAAGGTAAATCTTGACATTTTGACATATTGTGATGTCATGGATGACATCAATAGGAAGAATTCACTCCTATAAATAGCTAGCTCCTAATTCATTTGTAACACACCTCTCAATTGCCTTCTCATCTCCTTAGGCATTTGTTCTTCTTTCTCTCTTGTAGTATTTCACTTGTACTCTTTTGGAGTGAAATAAATATTGGTTGGTTGTGTCTGAGGACTAGGCAAAAGAAAACAAAAGTTTGCCGAACCTCGTTAATTCTTGGTGTTCCTTTTGTTGTTGTCTCATTTACTATTTATTAGCTACATTTAGATATAGCAGTTGTGATTCCATCACTCTCTATATATTTGGCTTCCGCAACAATTGGTATCAGAGCCAAGGTATTATCTGAGTATGCTCTGTGGTTGCAGCATAGTCTGAACTTCCACATCAGAAAAAGATTTACTTTGGTCTTTGCATTGTTAGCTAGTAAATAGTATTTGTAGTAAAATGGGAGACAAGAAAAATGATGAGTCCACATCAAGTGTCAATAATACGTCATCATTGGCATCTTCGCTTATGACAAGAATTGTGTCAAATGCGAAATTTGCAGTTGAAATTTTTGACGGGTCAGGACATTTCGGAATGTGGCAAGGCGAGGTCCTTGATGTTCTTTTTCAACAAGGGCTAGATATTGCCATTGAAGAAAAGAAACCAGACGGTGTAGGAGAAGAAGATTGGAAGATTATCAACCGTGTTGCTTGCGGTACCATTCGATCTTACCTTGCAAGAGAACAAAAGTATCCATACACGAAGGAAACATCTGCAAATAAATTATGGAATTCATTGGAGGAGAAATTCTTGAAGAAAAACAGTCAAAATAAACTTTACATGAAAAGAAGACTGTTACGCTTCACTTATATTCCTGGTAGCACAATGAATGATCATATCACCAGCTTTAATAAGTTGGCGACAGATTTGCGGAATATGGATGTGACTTTTACGGATGGAGATATGGCCTTAATGTTGTTAAGTTCACTTCCCGATGAGTTCGAGCATCTTGAAACGACTCTACTGCATGGGAATGATGAAGTATCTCTCAAAGAAGTTTGTTCTGCCTTATACAGTTATGAACAAAGAAAGAGAGAAAAACAAAAAGGCGGAGAAGCAGAAGCACTGGTTGCGAGAGGTCGTTCTCAAAATCATATGAGAACGAAGAAAGGGAGATCCAAGTCAAGATCGAGACTCAGCAAAGATGAATGTGCCTTTTGCCGAGAAAAAGGGCATTGGAAGAAAGACTGCCCAAAGTTGAATAGCAAAGCCAAACCAAATAATGGGAAGGCTGTCATGGATTCAAATGTGGCTGATTGTGATGACTCTGATTACTCACTAGTTACAACAGATCCATCCAAATCATCTGATGTATGGTTGATGGACTCAGCTTGTAGTTATCATATGTGTCCCAATCGGGACTGGTTTATTGATTTACAAGAAGGAGAATGTGGAGTTATTCACACTGCAAACAATAATCCTCTTACCGCATATGGTGTTGGTTCAATCCGATTAAGGAACCATGATGGATTAAGTAGAACATTAACAGATGTTCGATATGTACCAGATTTGAAGAAAAATCTCATTTCTGTAGGAGCCCTAGAATCAAAGGGTTCAAAGTCATTGCAGATAATGGCGTGATGAGAATATGCTCTGGTGCACTGGTGGTAATGAAGGCAATTCGAAGAAATAATAACATGTACCACTATCAAGGTAGTACAGTTATTGGGACAGCGGCAACAACATCCAATGACGAGAAGGAGGCAGAAATGACCAAGCTGTGGCATATGCGCTTGGGACATGCTGGAGGGAAATCCTTGAAAACTTTATCGGATCAAGGATTGCTAAAAGGAGTAAAAACTTGCAACTTGGAGTTTTGTGAGCATTGTATCAAGGGAAAGCAAACACGGGTTAAATTTGGAACAGCTATCCATAATACTAAAGGTATTTTGGATTATGTTCATTCGGATGTTTGGGGTGCTTCCAAAACACCTTCATTAGGTGGGAAACACTATTTTGTAACCTTTGTTGATGACTTTTCTCGAAGATTGTGGGTGTATACGATGAAAACAAAAGATGAAGTTTTGGGAATTTTTCTCAAATGGAAGGCGATGATAGAAACTCAAAGTGGCAGAAAGATCAAGTGTCTTCGCACAGACAATGGTGGAGAATACAAAAATGATCTTTTTCAGAAAATTTGTGAGGAAAATGGCATCGTCAGACATTTCACCGTCAGAAATACACCACAACAAAATGGAGTGGCAGAACGCATGAACCGAACTTTGCTGGAGAAAGTTCGGTGTATGTTATCCAATGCTGGCTTGGGCAAAGAATTTTGGGCTGAGGCAATAACATATGCGTGCCACCTCATTAATCGTCTACCATCTGCTGCTATTGGTGGGAAGACACCATTTGAAAAATGGTATGGAAAACCTGCTGAAGATTATGGTTCTTTATATGTATTTGGCTCAATTGCATATTATCATGTAAGAGAGTCAAAATTGGACCCAAGAGCAAAGAAAGCTTTATTTATGGGAATTACTTCTGGAGTCAAAGGATACCGTTTATGGTGTCCAGAGACAAGAAAAGTTATTTTCAGCAGGGATGTTACCTTTGATGAATCTGCCTTGACAAATAAGGTAACACTTGAAGAAGCCAAACAAATTGATGGTGCTTCAAAGCAGGTGGAGTTTGAGGGAAAGATAATTTTCCCAACACAGGGATCAAACGAGGAAACAACAAGAAGATTTTCCTCTTGAAGGAGAGCCAGTCGAAGAGGAGGTTCCATCTCAAGAACCTCAACCACAACTTGAATCAATAGCAACGAGCAAGCCAAAAAGGACAATAAGAAAACCTGCTCGACTCACAGATATGGTGGCTTGTGCTAACTCAATTGCAGCCGATGACATTCCTACCACTTATAAAGACGCAGTCCAAAGTTCACAAAAAGATAAGTGGAGGAATGCCATGGATGAAGAAATGCAATCTCTTCATCAGAATCATACATGGAGATTGGCCAATCTCCCAGAGGGCAAGAAAGCAATTGGGTGCAAATGGGTATTTGCAAAGAAAGAGGGATTTCCTAACCAAGAAAATGTTCGCTACAAAGCAAGATTGGTGGCCAAAGGATATGCTCAAAAGGAGGGAATTGATTATAATGAGGTATTTTCTCCAGTTGTGAAACACTCCTCCATTAGAGTTTTGTTGGCTTTGGTAGCACAGTTGAATTTGGAACTAGTTCAGTTGGATGTAAAAACTGCTTTTTTACATGGAGACTTGGAAGAGGAAATCTATATGACTCAGCCAGAAGGATTCAAAGTTGATGGAAAAGAAAATATGGTGTGCAAACTTGAAAAATCGTTGTATGGATTGAAACAATCTTCTAGACAATGGTACAAACGATTTGACAAGTTTATGTTGCAGCAAAGGTACATAAGAAGCAAATACGATCATTGTGTGTATTTGCGCAAGCTTGAAGATAATTCCTTTATATATCTTCTCCTATATGTTGATGATATGTTGATAGCTTCTAAAAGTCAAGAGGAAATTGAGAAGCTAAAGATTCAACTAAGAAAGGAGTTTGAGATGAAGGATTTGGGTGAGGCAAAGAGGATTCTTGGCATGGAGATAAAAAGAGATAGACATTCAAAGAAACTCTATTTATCTCAGAAAGAATATTTGAAGAGAGTACTAAACCGATTCGGTATGAATGAAAAAACGAAGTCGGTTAGCACTCCGCTTGCTCCTCATTTTAAGCTTAGTGATGCTATGTCACCTAAGAGTGAAGCTGAACGAGAATATATGTCAAGAGTATCATACGCTAATGCTATTGGTAGCTTGATGTATGCAATGGTTTGCACAAGGCCAGATATTTCACACGCTGTTGGAGTTGTAAGCAGGTACATGCACAATCCTGGAAAGGATCATTGGCAGGCTGTAAAATGGATTCTACGGTATATTCATAATACTGTAGATGTTGGTTTGGTTTTTGAGCAGAAAGATAGTCAATATCTTGTTGGATATTGTGACTCAGATTATGCAGGTGATTTGGACAAACGAAGATCTACTACTGGTTATGTTTTCACTATTGCAAATGCACCAGTTAGTTGGAAGTCTACTTTGCAGTCAACAGTTGCTTTGTCTACCACTGAGGCAGAGTACATGGCAATTACAGAGGCTGCGAAGGAAGCAATTTGGCTTCAAGGATTGCTTAGAGAACTTGGTATTGGACAAGAAGGAATCACAATATTTTGTGATAGTCAGAGTGCTATTCAATTAGCAAAGAACCAAGTTTATCATGCAAGGACGAAGCACATTGACGTCCGATATCATTTCATACGAGACATCATAGAAGATGGTGGAGTCATAATGCAGAAAATTCATACTACGGATAATCCTGCCGATATGTTGACAAAAGTGGTGACTGCGGTCAAGTTTCAACATTGTTTGAACTTGATCAACATTGTTGAACATTGAAGATTATGGTTGAAGACACAATCAAAATTGTTGTTGAGAGAAAGTTGAAAATGGAGAATCTTGCCAAGGTGGAGATTTGTTAAATTTGACAAGATTCAAAAATGGATTAGTGAGAAGATATGGTAGTTATGAGGATAATTCTTCATTGGTAGAAAGGTCAAAGATAGCACCTTTTGTAGGTGAAATTTAGGTGAACAATAAATTGATTTCACAAGGTAAATCTTGACATTTTGACATATTGTGATGTCATGGATGACATCAATAGGAAGAATTCACTCCTATAAATAGGTAGCTCCTAATTCATTTGTAACACACCTCTCACTTGCCTTCTCATCTCCTAGGCATTTGTTCTTCTTTCTCTCTTGTAGTATTTCACTTGTACTCTTTTGGAGTGAAATAAATATTGGTTGGTTGTGTCTGAGGACTAGGCAAAAGAAAACAAAAGTTTGCCGAACCTCGTTAATTCTTGGTGTTCCTTTTGTTGTTGTCTCATTTACTATTTATTAGCTATATTTAGATATAGCAGTTGTGATTCCATCACTCTCTATATATTCGGCTTCCGCAACAATGGCATCTTTGTATCTTCACCGTTGTTCAAGGTCCTCTAGAATCACAAAAATGTTGTTAACTGACGAGGCGTAAAAGAGAAATCTCAACCATCTGTATATCTCCAATTCAATCCTATCCAGAAATATATCCATAAGTAGTCTTTCATCTATTGCATTCCCTCTGGAAGGAATCCGAAGCTAGATTCCTTGATTTCTATCTATCTATAACATACAAGTGGCCTGTAGCATTCAGGCTCTCAAACAAAATAGGTTACCTAGCTGATAAACAATGGACCTGAGGAGCCAGCATTTATGCATATGAAGTCCTCCAATAGATCTTTCAGAAACAACCTCTCTACTTTCACGAGGTGTGGGATTATATCGAATATGTTATTATTGTAAGTCCTGGCAATGAAATGATGTGAAAAACAGGTTCTACTACTCAGTGGCAAGAGAAACTGTAGGTAAGAAATAGGGGAAGTTTACAACTAATACAATGAATTAATTGATCAGTACTACTTATGGAGCCATAAATTAGTTATTCAAAACTAGAGTGAAGTAGTTCACACACTAAAAAATGCAACAACGCAGAGACAATGGCACTGCAACACCGAGTAGTGGTGACAGTGATAGAATGATTTGGTTCAGATTAAGAAAGGAAGCTGAACAGAAACAGAAATATCATGACCTGTTAAACCTAAACTCGAGTCTAATGGGACAAATAACTAACAAAAAAAATTAAGAATAATGAAGTTCCTACGGTTTAGTAACACATGTCAGTCTATGGACAGTTTAATAAACATGGTTGGGAGTGTAATGCACGAATTGGCAACTCAATTAGAATGTAGTGCTGCTTTCACTGGCAGAAATGGAGGGTGCTTCACTCTTTACAAGATGAGAGCCCCTGCTACTAATATCAAGACCCTGAAAACGACCGAGGGGATCTTGTTGCATTGCGTCTGCCAGAGCCTGTGCATTGCCTGAAATTAGAGGGTGACGCGGATTAGACATGCTGTCCTGGAGGTGGTGAAACTGCGACATCTGTATGTTGTGTGATTCACTTGGCCCTGGCTGCGGCTGATGAGGAAAGAATGCTGGACGGTTATATTGAATTTGCTGCATTCCTGAACTGTATGCATCTGAGGAAGCTGATATCTGCCCTGTAGCTATTTTAAGTCTTTCAACTTCCTGTTTCAGTGCTTCGTTCAGAGCTGTAAATTTGGAACAAAACGAGAAAGATTTGCACAACATCAGTAGTTTCTCTATCACAGATGAAACTTTTTTTTATCTCAGTGTAGAGGGATAAGGTAATTAAGTCGTTTTACTGATTATTAAAGACGTAACATGAAAATTTATTTGTTCAGTATCCTCCTGGCAAGGGTTTTATAAGTAGCTAACAATTTTGAGATGGAAGGGAAAATGACATATATAAATCAAAGACAATATTGCAACAGTGCAGCGGAAAGCAATAGACGGGGAGCATACCATCACGTAATTGAGCTTGTTGTTCCATTGCTTGTAACCGGAGCTTAAGCTCTGTATTTTCATTAGTTAGCCCAGTTGTATCCCTCTGCCGAGGTTTACAGAAGAAAAAATAACCAAAGTTGATGGAATAAGTTGTATGTTTCTGCATGTATCTAGAGATTTTAGAACTTTAGAATGTAAGTTCTAAAAAGGAACAAGTACCTGGAAAAGGGTCAGTTGTGTAGAAAGAGTGGTCGCTTCTGCTTGAAGGGTCTGAACTTTTCTCTCAAGTTCAGATATATAACGGGTCTTTCTCTCTTTAGAACGAGCAGCAGACTGTCGATTCGCCAAAATCCTGGGCAAAATTCTCAAAAGTCAGACAAAATATTTGTGCTATAGGAGCATGAATTCTTCTTTGGAGTACTCGTGCTTCTTAGACAAGATGCATAAAAGTAGTTGCAGTAAGAACTCTAAATTCCATAGCTTCGTTTTTCGGATAGTTTTCAAGCATATATTTCATCAGTAGATACTATATACAAGTTCCACATATCCTAAATTATGTTAAGCAGAGATATCTGCTTTACACATATCTCTACTTAACATCTATCCAGTTTTACTAGTGAAAAGCATAAAATTTATGATATCATGCAAGTCGTATGACTAATTTTTTGGTGTTTGAGCCAACTTTCCACACATGTTGGAGCTTTAGATTAAAAGCTTTTGTTTGACTCATCTAGAGTTTTGTCGCCCTTCTTTAGATAACTATGGTGTTTGAGCCAACTTTTACTCATTTTGATTAATTTTATGGGATATTTATCATCTTTCACTAGCAGCAGGTTTCACGTAACTCTGCCAAGGCTAGAACATATGGGAAGATAATTCAGAGGCGTATTTAGGATTTCAGTAAGATAGGTGCACGATTACAAAAAAAAAATGTATCTAAAATATAAAGTTAATCAGTTTGACTTTTAGGTTCTTAATATTAACCATTAGATTTTAAAAATTATAGGTCAAAAATATATAATACTACTAATTTTAAATTTCGAAGTACACATTTAATTTAATTATATAAAATTTACCATTTAATTTTTTTTAGAACTTTTTGATGTAACACATTTGAAAATTTTGGGGCAAAAAGTCTGAAATATGTCCGTACTTTGATCGAAATTGTTGTAACAATACAAAACTTTGGAAAGAACATTTTACCCCACACTATTTAATAGTATATTTTAAAAGTATACATCATAAATATTGCATAATTATAAATGATAACGTGTCACGTGGGCACATATATACCTTTAAAATACACTATTAAATAGAGCATGTGGATAAAAGTTTCTCAATAAATTTTGGTATCGTAACAACAATTTCGACCAAAGTTGGAGTATTTGTCAGACATTTTTCCAAAATTTTAAAAGATTAAAGAAAAAAAAGAGAAATTAACTAAAACGTCAAAAGTGTATTCGACAACCATTTGGTAAGGTGTTATTCAAAAAGACAGGATTAATATAAGATTTAAATTTCGATCAATCACCTAGAAAAGTGCACTCAATCATCATCGTATTATTATATGATACCTTTAATATGAGTTCATACATCTATATTAAAATACGTTCTTAAAAAAATATCATTACTATATATAATCTAGAGAGGGAAGCATAGGTTCAGGCGAACCCACAACACCCCTTCTAGATATGCCATTAGAAGAAATCACCTAACATTTTTGTCTCAATTGAAAGTTGAATCTGAGACCTCGTGGCGCTATGTGCTTCACTGCCCTTCTTTCTACTGAGTGTGCTTTAGCATTTGTATTATACTTTCTTCAAATAAATTAATTTCTACCTACGCTGTGTGTTATCGTTTTAGTAGCTTTCCTATTGAGTTCGAGTGTTGTATAATATTCAATACCAAAAATGAGTAAAAACAAAAACATGACATTCCTCATTTACTTGCGCTCTTCAGCAAAGCATTGAATTAGAGAGCAAAACAACTTGATTATCAAGTTTCATAATGTTCTTCAATAGAAATAATGACTTTATCTGAAAATTCAGATCCATGAAAAGAAAACAGGGGAGCATAAGTTAACAGAGAAGAACAGAATTGCAGCGAGGCGAATTAACGATCACTTAGTAGGAAAAAAGAAATATAAAACAGAATTGAATTGATCAAATTGATAATCAATTAGTAAAAGTTACCTTTTGGCACGTTTTGGATCAATAGTCCATAGCTCAGCTAATTTATCAGGAGCCATAGCTTTCTTAGCTTCAATACTCTCCGTCATCAACAAACTTGAACTATCGACAGAATTACTATGCCTATGACGTGGCTTCTTCTCTCCATCACTACTCTCAACTCCCACTCGAGCAGCAGCATCGACATCAGATCCACCGGCGAGCTTCTCAATATCAATATAAGTAGAGAAGAAATCATCCTCCGAACCCATATCCTCGAAACTTCCTGCAGGTGCATCGAATGGGTCGGATACCAGATCTAGATCCTCCGGCAACCGGAAATTGACCTCCGAATGAGCTCGTCGGTGGTGAGATGGACGGAATGCAGCTGAAAACATTGTCGTCTGCAACTTAATGGAATTTGAATTTGACGGATCTTGCATTTTCAAGTAAAGAGAAAAAAGCTCAGAAAAACGAAGTTGATGGAGAAGAAGATTGATACTGTTAAGTAAGAAAAAACAGTTTGAAGCGGTTTGTTTTGACTTTTTTTAACTGTAAAAAAACCCTTTTAACTTGATTTGTGAAGGGAAAAAAAAGATTGTGGGGTCCACTCTATGTATGGAGAGCGTAATGATTTCATCGGACTGCCCTCTGCATGGGCTTCGTCCCATTTGGTCCACCAAAAGGAGAAGAGAAAATAATGAAAAAATAGTAACTTGGTTGCGTCATTGTGATTTTTGGAAACTTATATAAATACACTATATTAAAAAAAAAGTCACTATTTATATCAATAAAATATTTTTTATTTATATATATTTATAAACAATTCTAATACATATTATAGAGAAAAATTATAGAACACATATATTAAGACAATTTTTATTGATGGATAATAAATGTATCACATAATTTAATAGATTTATTATATAATGTATCAATTTCTTATCAAACAAGCAGAATATATTTTTTTTAAAAACAATTATAATATAAATATATTACATATGTAATTCACTTTTATTACATATTGCAAATTTATCATAGTATTACTATAAATGGTGATGAATAAAAAGTATCGCTAAATCAATAATTATTTACTACTCCCTCTGTCCACTTTTAAATGTCAAGGTTTCCCTTTTTTCAATCAAACTATAAGAACTTTAACTAACATTTTATAATATATTTTTTCATTATATTGATATGCAAGAAATTGCAATATATAGTATTTGTTTTAATAGTTTTTAAATATCTAAATTCTTTTTTGAATATCGAATTAATAGAATCTAATTTAACTTTGAAAATAGTCAAATTGACTTTCAAAAAACGTAACATGACAAATAAAAGTAGAAGGAGATAGTAAAAAGTAATCATCCATGTAATTTTTTTCCTTGTTTTATTGTGATTTTAGTTGTCTGTGTTTATATGTTATAGTATGTTTTATCTTTAATTAATTAAAATTATTTTTTAGACCATAATAAAGTTAATAGATTTGAGGATTATTATCTAAAGTAACATATATATATATTTTCTCGGTTATCCTTTTACTAGTGAATTTGATCGCGCTTCGCGCGATTATTAATATATTTTTAAAATATTGAGAGCTATTTTCTTACAGAGTGTTAAATTTAATTTATTTTTAATATTTAAATTTTACGATTTATTTTTAGATGTTTTAGTAGATAGAGCTTAAATGAATTAAATATTTTTATCATTTGAAGTTTATTAAAATGAATAGACTAATTTGTATTTAAAAATTCATATTATGATGCTAATACAATATATTTTTTATTTTAATATAGTTTAAATATATGTATTTAGGAAATAAATTATTGATTTCATCAAACGGTAAAATTTTATTGAAATAATCTTTTCTGTTAAATTTTTTAAAATATATTTTATCCTTTATTTGTCCTTGTTATATGTATATACATATATATATTTCTTTTTTTTTCTTTATTCTACTTACCAATAACTTTTTATAGTAAAAAATATGCATCTTTAAAACCTTAATGGTAAGAATTAGAAGAAACAAAAAAGATACAAATTAATTCATAATTTATATTTATTATTGTTAATTTTTATAAAGTAGAATAAATTAACAAATTTGAAGAAACCATAAATGATACTACTTATTACCATAAAAAACACCATAAAAAGAGATATATTTTAACATTTAATATATCTTATTAAAATTATCAAAAATATTGTTTGAACATAGATGAGTAATTATCATATTCTAGACAAAATTACAACAACTAATTTGTATCTAACAAAGGTACATATTTGTGACAATAAAAAATTCATAAAATTTCAAACATAATAAAATTCTTGAAAGAATAACACAATGCACACATCTTTTTATGACTTTAATCATAAGAACATAGTGAAAAGAACAATATAAATTAATGTAGAAATTTAAAACTCTTATCGACACTATTTTCGACAAACTAATCAACAGTCAAGAGTCTTCTTCACCGAATCAAGCTAAAGAAGTTGATTATTATTAGAATAATAATAATAATAATAATAATAATAATAAGGGATAATTGTATATAATAGCAAACTAATAACCTAAAATAAATGGAGTAGCTAGGGTTTGATTTAATTGTGCTCCATAGCAAACGTTTGCAAAAAATTGCCAGGCGCCTCTCTCCCAAATATCTTGCTCGCCACTCTCCTCCAATCTCTCGCTCGCTTCCTCACTTTTTATACAAACACAAGTGTATAAAAATTGTTTCTAATTGTATAAAGCAAAGGAAATTGTATAAATACATATAATTTTTGTTCCCCTCTCTCCCCTCTTCCAGATCTCGCTCGCCACTCTCCCAAATCTCGCTCGCCACCCTCGCCTTTCTCACTTATACAAACAGAAGCGAAATGTATAATTGTGTTTCTGTTTGTATAAAGCGTGAGAAAATTATATATACAAATGCAAGTACATATATTTTCGTCCTATACACTTATAATTATACAATAAAAATACTCCCCTGCCCAATTTCTTTTGCCTTTTTCTCTTTCTCGTTTTATACAAATTTCAAATTGTATCTAATTTCTCTCTTTCTCATTTTATACAATTCGATTCAATTGTATATTCCATGCCAAGTCTCTTTTGTCTTTCTCTCTTTCTCATTTTATACAAATTCAAATTGTATATAATCGTTCTATACACTTATAATCATACAATTCATTTATACACTTCGTTTTTATACAAGTCTCTGTCCAAGCGTCTTTCTCTTTCTCGTTTTATACACTTCGTTTTATACAATTCGCTTCAACTGTATATGTATAGCGAATTATACAGTTTCTATGTTTGCTATGGAGCGCAATTATGCAAACTTTGCTATAGCATACAAATATGAATTTTTTATTTGCTATATGTGAAAGTTTCCCTAAATAATAATAATAATAATAATAATAATAATAATAATAATAATAAAATATAAGCAAAACACTACTTCAAATATGAAGTGAAAAGAATAGTCGTGAGTAGAAATAATAAAAACTCAATCCAAAGAAGTTACATGAAAAGAACACACATCTTTCTTAGAACCTTAATCATAAGAAAATAAATAAAAAATAGAAATATAAATCAATGCATAGTTTTTTTGAACTTTTGTCCGACATTCTTTTTGACAAACTAATCAACATGCAAAAGTCTTCTTCATCAAGTTATAATGAAAGATGAATATGATCATATAATAATAATAATATTTATAAAGATTAACAATGAAATAAAAAGAATAATCTTGAGTTACATGGAGAGAACAAACAACATACATCTTCCTTAGGACCTTAATCATAAGAAAATACATAAAAATAATAATACATAATCAATGCACAATTTTTATTACTCTTATCCTACATCCCTTTTGACAAACTAATTAACATCTAAGAGCCTTCTTCGTTGAGTTATGCCACAAGATAAATTCGATCCTATAATAATATAAAGATTAACAATGAAATAAAAAAAATAATCTTGATTTACATGAAGAGAACAAACAACACACATCTTTCTTAGGACCTTTGATCATAAAAAAATACATGAAAATAATAATACATAATCAATGCACAATTTTTGTTACTCTTATCCAACATCCCTTTGACAAACTAATTAACATTCAAACATTCTTCGTCGAGCTATGCTACAAGATAAATTCGATCCTATAATAATATATAGATTAAAAAAAAAATTTAAAAAAAAAATTAATTTACATGGAGAGACACCTTAATCACAAGAATGTATATCAAAATAGAAATACAGAATTAGTGCAAATTTTTGAAACACTTATCAAAGAGTCTTCTTCATCAACTTATGTTGAATATGATCCTATAATAATAATAAGGAATTCCCCATTCCCATAATAATATAAAGATTAACATTGAATAAAATGAATAATCTTGAGTGTCCATGATACAAAATATTATAAATTTATAGAGGTAAAATTTGAGAAATATCATAAAATGTCTTAAATATTGTAATTAAATAATTGGGGTTATGAATATGAAAATTTAATATTAAAGGAGTTAATGATATTATTAAAAGTAGAAATTTAATAGGTATAAGTTATAAATATGAAATTGTAAAACAAATAAAAGAGGGAAAAAATAAAAATAAAAATGAATAAAAGAGATAAAAGAAACAATTTTATATTATATATAACTAGAACTTTTATGGATTGAATAAGTAATAAACATTTTTAATAAAATCATAAATGGCTTGGGAAATTAATATGATGTTAGTGGGCTGAGTTTTAAATGGCTTGGGCTGCATGTTTTGAGCTATAACTGAGCAAGTAATTATTTATATTTAGTGTGATGTTTTTACTCATTTATATATTTGTTTTGAGATAAAAAATAAAAAATAATTTAGAAAAAGGTAAAAATAGATAATGACAAATGTTGTCCATTGGAGGGCGCCACATCAGCGATCAAGATTCAGATTTATATATATATATAGATTTGTTCAAACACACAAAATTTATCTTTTTTTTTTAGGAGCGAATCTATTGCTAGAATTGTCTTTGAGATTGATGAGATCTTAATGTACTTACTTTTACCTATTTTTTGCTTTTAGTATATCTTGCACCTTTATTGTGATGATACATAATATGTTTCATGGTTTTGGTGTCTAAAAAAATTGTCATTTTCTTTACGATTGATTGTGCATTCAATATTGGCTCATACTTGACCTTAAAAGGTTAAAAGAATCGATTTACACAAAATCTATTTAACAAATCACAAAATCATCTTGCATTTGTTTGCCTCTAACTCTACGCTTGTGTAAAGTATGTTAAATATTGTGTTCTTAATAAAAAAAAAATTTAATATTCATCAACTGTAGGGATTAAAATAACACATTTTAATTAATTAAAGGTTAATGTACGAAGTCATATTACAAAAAAATCAAAACGGCAATATAACAATAACTTATAGGCCAAAATTTCTATTTGAATTTAATAAATAACGTATTTAAAAGTTGTTATTACTATTATAAAAATAAATATTTGTAACCGATAAGATGTGTCAATTCCTTAATTTTCTTCTAAGTAGTTGGTTACTATTTTAGTTGTTGTCACAAAGTTGGTGTTGCTTCTTTTTAGTTCTTCCTTCATCTTTATTCTTAATTAGATGTTCACAATTCAGATTTTGTATAATGTAAGTTGATATAAGAATTCACTTTTAACATTGACATAACCAGTTTATAAATTTCCTTTTAAATCAATTTCTATATACAAAAATGTTTTGTTACCACCGTAGAAACAACAATTAATGCACCTCTTTTTTTTAAAAAAAACAGTTATGAAATAGTAAGTTGTTAATGCAAATTAAATGTTATAGTCATAGTTTATTTTAATTGTAATTCGCAACAAACATCCCTTTTTTTGCCATCTAATTCAGTATACAATTAGCCAAATTACAAATACAAACACTTTTATACATTTTATAAAATCTTATTATACAAATTACTATGTATAAATGAATTTATACAAAACTGAACAATTTCTATAAAATTAAGTGTCTGTAGCGAATTATACAAATAAAAAACTCCATAGCAAATATAAAATTTGTTATGAAACGCAATGATGCAAACTATAACTATAACATACAAATATAATTTTTATGGTTGCTACATGTAAAAATTAACGTTTTTTTTTCTTCCTGAAATAAGGAAGTAATAATATAATTTTATACACAAATTTTAGACTCAATATATCTTTATGAAAGTATATTTTATTCAGGTTCTGTACATTGGAAACAAATTAGCTTTGAGAACAAAAAGATATAGTATATATTTTTAAACAAAACAAAAAAGAGTTTGACAACAATTTTAATATCTAATTCATACATTAAGAACCAAAATGTGAAACTAACTCCATCCACTTTGAATTGTCATAATTTCTTTTTTAGAGTTAAATTATAAAACTTTGATTAACATTTTACTATATATTTTTTCATTATATTGAAATGTAAAAAATTGCAATTTATAGTACTTTTCGTTTAGTTTTTGATATCTAAATATTTTGTATAAATATCAAATTAATATAACTTAATTTAACTTTAAAATTAGTCAAATTGACTTTTAAAAAGCGTAACATGATAAATAAAAGTGGACAGAGAGAGTATATACATTTAATATACTAATTTTGTATATAAACTGATTTTATACATTAGTGAAAATTTAATATGAAGAACCAAAACATTTAGGGGTCGTTTGGTAGGGAGTATTAGGAGAAATAGTCCAAGTATTATGTATGGTATTATTTAATACTATGTTTGGTAAGAATTTTAGGTCTATGTATAATCAATCCATGGATTAGTTATACACCCTACATGGTATATTAGAGAGTGTATAACTAATACCTTCCATTTGGAGGTATTAGCTCTAATACCATGGGACTAATCTAGATAAAGACAAAAATACCCCCTCAAATCCTTTTAATCATTTTGTTTATTTTCTTGATTTTGTATTTTATATTTATACTAATAAATTTATTTACATAAATTAACTTACAAATTTTATTATATACATATAATTTTTTGTTTCTAAAATATAAGTTATTTAATCTATTTATTATTATATAAAATATTATAATTCGACTAATATGTTAATGTTTATGTATGAATTTAAGAACAATTCATAAGTTAAGTTAAATATTGCCTCTTAACGAAAGTCCATTAAATATTACACAAGTAATTTAAAACAAGAGCATGTGTCTATATATATATATAAATATCTCGAGTATAAAAATAGTTTAATTTATTTTGCTATATTTTTTTTAATTTAATTTTATGATAAAAGATTTTTTTTTTAATTTATTGATACAAAACAAAGTTCAATAAAATTTCTTTATAAATTATTATAGTTGTGATACCTATTGAGATATTAACTCAAATTTATTAAAATGAGAATTATTTACTCTAGAATATTAAAAGTGAAATAGAAACATGACAATAAATTTTTTATTCTCCTAGCTAGTTAAAAATGCTATAAAATAATATTGTCCGTCAATTATCTACCTTGACCCAATTACATGAAATAGAA